>CM040915.1:31150505-31508005 GCA_023029165.1 Gobiocypris rarus | reverse complement strand
TGAGCCAATGAGTGAAATCAGAAGTGCGTGCAGCTGTGTTAATTTCGTTGACGAACCTTTTTTCACTGACGAAAACGAGACGATAACTAAATAAAAACTAGTGCTGATGACAAAAACTATGATGAAAATCTACCTTCATTTTCGTCAACGCATAAACACGAAACGAAAATGTCAGGGTGGGACGATTAGGGAAGAGATCCAGTCAGAACCATAGACTGTATAAAAATAGGTCAGAACTGATGTCCTGTGTAACAAATTTCCACATTTGAGTTGTAACCTTATACAGTCTATGGTTGTAACTTGTAACGTGCGGATCTAACGGCTGGAAAACACGGCGCTGTTAAAATTCTCCAGGCTCACGCATCTCCAATGCGCGCTTCAGAGCGGCTCGCTCAATCAATGAATAGCACACATTTATATCAGGCAATTGTTTATGAATTAATGCTGATGAACAAGGACGATGTTTAATTTACAATGTGTATATATTAATATGTTTTAGACGGTTGTAACCATGCATATTTTATATCCCTCATCTGAACTTGAAAGAGCAGCAGCAACTGCAATAATACGTTTCAAAATAAGAGTCCCATTGTATTCCGAGCTTTTTTATAAATAAAAGTCACGCATTTTATATTCGTTTGATAAACTGATAAACTGTATTAAATTGTATTCCCATTTAATTCATAGTCAGGAGGAAAGACCAGTATTTGACACATATTCAGTATCAGGGTTATAATAGTTACAAAAAAATCTCCATTACTTAAATAAATAAACAAACTTGAAGCTTTAGCTTAACCTGATATACTAACTAAAACAGAAATACAAACTTATAAAAACTATATAGATGTTTAAAAAAATAGTTAATTGAGCTCTCTTTCGTGTATTTTTAATGTCAAAAACACAATGATGTCACAATGTCAGTTCAAGTAACAGTCGTTTATGTAATGCTTAAATGCTCATTTAATGCATTACAATTTAACTAAACTCATTAGATTTTATCTACTAAATCTACTGTAGAAAACTAAAAACAATTCAGGTGACTAAAATATGACAAAATAAATGGCATTTTAGTCAAAAGACTATGACTAAAACTAAATCAAAATTTGCTGTCAAAATTAACACTGGTGTGCAGAGATGCTTTGTGTTTCATATTGAGTAGGTCTCTGAGTAAATGGGTCAGAGCAGAGTCTTGCGGAAAGATGGATTTAGAGAGACTGATTCATCCATCAAATCATTTGAGAAACATTGAACATTGTGGTGATGTGCAAAGTATATTATGAGAAAATTTTACTTTTTGACCTTAGATGCATGTGAACTAAATTAGGAAACTTTAAAATAGCATAATAGGGGCACTTTAAATTAAACTGATATACTTTGTATTTAATCTCACTTAAAGGGATAGTTCTCCCAAAAAATGAAAAATCTATCATAATTTACTCACCCTCATGTTGTTCCAAACCTGTATGAGTTTCTTTCTTCTGTCAATCACAAAAGATAACATCTTAAAGAATGTTGGTAATCAGACATTTGACGGTAGCCACTGACTTCAAAAGTAAGAAAAAATAATAATAATATGGAATGTCAATGGCTACCATTAACCCTCTGGTTACCAACATTCTTTAAGATGTTATCTTTTATGTTTAACAGAAGAAAAAAAACTCAAAGGTTTGGAATAACATGTATTTCCTTCAGCCTGAGGCTTATTCATTTCACTTTTGGTGTTAAAGTACCTTAAAAAAACTTTTTATTTATTAAAACCAAACAAGCAAGCCCAGCCCAAGTGAGGAAAAAGTAATACAAAAGAAATGTAATGCATTACTTTTCATTAAAAGTTTTTTTTTAGGGAGTAATGCAATATTGTAATGTAATACTTTTAAAATTAACTTTCTCCAACACTGCATGTAGCCATCTTTAGAATTTTGCATCGCTGTCGAAGAGTAATTATTTTATACTTCTAGACTGAGAAAACTTGCCTTCGCTGCCCTACTCTAGGCACAGTAACTGGATCACTTGCCCACAGAGTTCATTTTCATAAAATCAGTTCAGTTAGAGACACTACAATTAAAAACTGAATGTGTCTGTTCAATATAATGTGAGTGAGCCGATTGAGCGTCACGGCACAAACACAGCAGGAGTCAGATTACATTCATCACATGAGCTGAGGTAATCGCGGGATTCGCGGCCGCATGCGTGATCAGTCTGGCGTATTTTCAGTTCATGTCTATGGAAGCTAAACTTTCATAGGAAGTTCATTTGAAAGTTGAAACACTCACTTTGCTCTCCACCACTCTGTTTACATGCAGCTCCCAGAGCCGAGTGCTGTGAGTGCGATGTTGAAAACATGTGGAAATAGCGCCCTCTGCAGGCTGTAGTCTTCATCCTCTGGACAAAAACTCCTCTGATGACGCAAAATGACGATATTTGCGTCAGAGGAATTTTTCCAGAAATAAAAAACATAATTCTCTCATCTCAGGGTCATATGAGGGGGAAAGTACGATCATTTTTCATGTAAGATTCATGTAAATGGAGCGGTGGAGAGCAAAGTGAGTGTTTCAACTTTTCAAAATGAATTCCTATGAAAGTTAAACATCCAAAGACATGAACTGAAAATGTGCCAGACTGAACACGTGCTGTGAATGCAGCAGCAGCAGCCGAGAATCCCACGCTTACCTCAGCTCATGTGATGAATGTAATTTGACTCCTGCTGTGTTTGTGCCGTGACGGCTGTGACACTCAATCGACTCACTCATAATATATTGAACAGACACGTTCAGTTTTTAAGTGTAGCGTCTCTAACTGAACTGATTTTATGAAAATGAACGCGGTGGGCAAGTAATGTCGTGCCTACCGTAGGGCAGCGAAGTGCATTCTGGGAATTGTTGTCTTTCATCCCCATGAGACAAAAATACATTTTCTGTGTTTTCTCAGTCTAGAAGGCACCAAATTCAAAAATAATTTCACATTTCTACTAAATTAATGATCGAGTTTAAATACAGATTCATCTTCCCAGCGCTGAAGTACCCCCTTTAATTATTGAGTAATATTAATTAAAAACATGTACTTACTATAGGGTTAGGTTATGATTTGATCAGGGTTTGGTTGAGGGTTAGTTTCATGTAATTATGCATCATTTACTGTTTATCTATATAACAGTTTCCACAAAAAGCAGCACTATTGTTTTCAGCTAATAATAATGAATTGTTTTGTGTTTAGTAAAAGTATATCTATCCATTATAAAAGTGTTCCACATGGCTCCAGAGGGTTAATAAAGGCCTTCTAAAGCACAGCGATGCAATTGTGTGAGAAAAATAATTTAAAACTTAAAGGGTTAGTTCACCCAAAAATGAAAATTGTCATTAATTAGTTACCCTCATGTCGTTCAACACCCGTAAGACCTCCGTTCATCTTCGGAACACAAATGAAGATATTTTTGTTGAAAGCTGATGGCTGAGAAAGGCCTCAGATAGGCCTCCATTGGCATTCAGTACATTCACACTCCCAAAACCCATAAAAGGCACAAATAACGTCGTTACAAAGTCCATCTCACCACAGTGGCTCTACAATAATTTTACGATGCGACAACAATAGTTTTTGTGCGCAAAAAAAAAAATCAAAATAACTCCTTTATCCAACTTGTTCTTGTCTTCCGTGTATGTCTCTGCCTTGAACTCAAAAAGCACAACGCATGCGCAAGAATATTACGCACTGATATATTGCGTAATCAGACACTGATGACGGAACTAATGTCTCAAACCCAAAAGGTGTACAATCTTTCCAGGGACCAGACGTGATTCAATGTGAAGTGACAAAAAGAAAGAACGACTCTGATTCGGAGGTGAGGTTAACTAACACACTGAATAGCCTGAAGACCCAGCAAAGCAATTCATGAATAATTTCTCTCTCAAAGTTTGGCCATGGCTGCATTAGCTTATACATTATTTTGTTGTTGTTCCAAATGTGATCAACATTTGCCTAAGTACTAGATGTGTTGGGGAATTTAACATGTGACATTTTAATTGTATTATGCTGAAATGAACGCATTCTGACTTGAAAAAAAAAGATTTGTTCATTTTTCTGAACGAGATTCAAAGATCTGAGTCTGTAAAATGATCTGAACTTCCCACTACTACAAAAGAGTAACCCCTGACGTATCACAAGCTTTGATGCCTCTCGCGGTTCAAACAAATACGTCTGGGCAACAAACTCAAGTCCCTCCTCTTATATCGAAATCATCTCCGGCATTTCTCTTTAAAAATTATTGTTTTAGACTTCTAATTCATGACCAGTATTTTGTTTTGCTCTATCTTCTGTTCTTCCACGTTCGTCAATACGCATGCGTCAGATCAGGGGTTACTCTTTCACCGTAAAGCGATGCGTATGCCCGTCTGCCAGAAGCTAGTTATTTTAGTTTATAAAAGTTTTAAATACAGATATTTTCCTCATACAAACGCATGGCTTCGCTTCAAAAAGCATTTATTAACCCCCTGGAGCCGTGTGGAACACTTTTATGATAATAGATGCACTTTTATGGACTTATGATTTTAACAGAAATATCATTCACTGTCACTATAATGGTTGGAAGAGCCAGGACATTTAAATTTAACTCAGATTGTATTCGTCTGAAATAAGAATGCCATACACACCTAGGATGGCTGGAGGGTGAGTAATTCATGGGCTAATTTTCATTTTTAGGTGAACTATCCCTTTAATAACTTCAGTCTGTATATTTGTACACTTTTTTGGTATACATGCTGCTGTTGATTTTCTAAACCCATCTATTCATCCATAGCACTGAAGCAGATTGTTTTCGCTCTACAAATGCAATGATGACACTGATTTAGAGACATTCTGTACTTTTGCCTACAATTTACTTGCACAGGAAAAGCTGATTAGCATCAACCATAAAAGGTCCATTTAAGAGGAAACGCATTCAGTACAAAATCAAAATTTGGGAGACTAAACTGCTCATGTTGTTGTAATGATAACTTTCACAAGCACAAACATACACAACTATACGGTCTCAAAGACGAAGAAAAGTTAAAAAGTGACAAAATAATTTTTTTTTTTAAAAAATTCACTTAAATATATAGTGGTCAGTACTCTTGCAGTTTCATGCCACATAAACATGTACAATGCATCTTATCCTCTCTAAAGTCACGAATCAAAATATTGACCAAAGATTATTTTAAGCAGAATCTTTGCAAAGGAACAGTATGTTGGGGAACTTGTTCGTCTGACAAATTAGATCCAGTCTTGCAACATATCCAAGACCACAGCAATGGCTGCTGATAACCTCGAGCAAAGGTATTTAAAAGCTCTCATAAAGCTTTTGCAGGCTTGTCCATACAAACAAAAGGATCACTTGTCTTATGTAACTACTTATTCTTGTCTTTAAAAACAAGATGTTGTGAGTTGAGAATGTAAGGTTAGTGTCAAGAAACCAGGCTGACTCAGAAGAGATATCACATAAAAGTGCCACGAATAGCCATTAAATGCAGGGTAGGCGATTTGTTCCAGAAACACTTTTTGCTATGCTGGTTGAAAGTCTTCACATCTCATAGCAATCCCTAAGTTAAGTGGTCTAAATGCATTTATATGTATATCATCTGTGGAAGGAGTAGGACCATAAAATGTCCTACCGCCTGTCAACATATGTATTTTCATACCTCCTCATCATGTCATCAGTGCTTTTCATGCTATGCAGAGTTAGACAGACGTCAGTCACCAAGCACCACAACCGAAACAGCAGCCACCTTTTACAGTTCCTCCTGAACCAAAACAACAAGCTTATGCTGTGCTCACGCTAAGGCTGTTCTAGAAAAAATTAGGAGTACTTTAAAAAAAAATCCATGATTGCAATTTGCCGGTGTGGAGTAAACTGCATAATACCGGAAGTGGTGCATTCCATGAACGAGAATCCTTGAACCGCATTATTTCGAAGACTGTTTTCAAAGCTTGCACAATGTATTAAAACCATTTAAAATTATAACACAACTATTGTGAATTCACAAAGGCTGCGATTAAATTAAACATGCGGGCAGTTTACGTGCGTCTTAGAGCGGCTCCGTTCACACACATTAAATGCTACTCCAAACAAAATCAGGGTTTAAAGCATTGGGTTTTTTTGGGTTGGCAATAACGCACATTTGGAAGAGCATATACAGTCTGACGACGAGCTTTGAGTTTCATAGCGTTCGTGTTCCACAGCTATCATTTCAAACATTTATTTTGCCGGTTTGTCATGAAGATTCAGTGTGTATCTGACGGTAGATAGTTTTTCTCAAATGAAACGGTAAAAAAGCTTGTGAAGTGACTCTCAAAGCAACTCTGGAGATGAAGTTCATGTGTTCATGTCCTGATATTGAGAAGGCAGACGCTGAAAACACTGAGCGTTACGTGTGTGAGTGTGTGTAGATGAAACCACACTGTTCATTTACACAGATACACGCAGAAATCAACTTATTAGCGACTTGCACGGACTGGCTGTTGTCTCGTTTATTTCTGCTGTGTGATAGGCTGTTAGATCAGTCCATATCAAGAAAAAAATGTCCAGAACTTATCATCGTTATCGACATAAATTTTATCGCGATAGTCGACTACTACTTATGATGGGCCAGGGTGGGCAACTAGTTGTTGACTAGTACATTTAAGAGGTTTAGCTGTGGTGCATTCAATTGGAAATGTTCAGGTCCAGTCAACTAGATGTTCCAGACTAGCCCAATTATGAAAAAATATATTTTGCACATTCCTAAAAACAACAAATTATCCCATTGGTATAAATCCTTAAATGCAGCTCATCACTGACTTCAGCTAATTAGTTGTGTTAAAAAAAAAAAAAGCAATGCGATTGAAACACGATTCAGTATCCCAGTTTAGGATTTTAGCCCACATTTATTAATATTGCAATTTGCATATGAGCATTATGATGTTATGTTTGAGCTGAGCTCCATTGCAGAGAGCACCATTAAAGCCTCAAAGCCATGCCCGCCCCATGCAGCACACTTCAAACGTCATTTGTCACACCAGGGTCCGTCCCATTACTGTACCTATCACAGGTCATCTTTGAGTCCTTCAGCCTACTGCCAGATTGGAAAGCTTGGTAGAAAGCTGTGGAGGGATTCCTGCACTCCATCCAGCAGAAAGAGAGAAATGGAAAAAGTTACGTGAGAAGAGAAAAGTTCAGGGCAAAGAGGAAATCAAAGGCGAGTTTATTTGGAGTCTGCATAGACTGTAGTAAAAACATCCAATTGAGGTAAACTGGGAAATATACAAGATATATTCACTATACATTTGCAATGATTTTGCTACTGACAATTAAACATGATTGCAGTCATTTGAATTTGCTTATGTGACCATTAAGTTGCATGACCACGTCATCAGATTAGTTTGACAGTCAATTGCCACTTGCAAGTACGAGAACATTAAGATAGAAGTTTTGATATGATTTAGATTTATGAAAAGAGATACAAAGTTTAGGGTCAGAAAGGTTTTTTGGAAAGATGTCTCTTATTATGTTCACTTTTATTTTATTCCTGTGATGGCAAAGCTGAATTTTCAGCAGCCATCCCCCCAGTCCTTCAGTGTCACATGATCGTTCAGAAATCCTTCACTCTTAAAATAATCCTGGTTTAAAAATAACCCAAGTTGGGTTGGAAATGGACAAACCCAGCAGTTGGGTTAAATGTTTGCTTAAAACAACCCAAATGCTGGGTTTGTCCATTTTCAACCCAACTCTGGTTGTTTTTAACCCAGCATTTTTTAGAGCGATCTACTATGCTAATCTGCTGACTAGAAACTAGGGCTGAAATTGGCGATTATTTTGATAGTCAATTAATCTGTAATTTTTTTTTAAAAAAATTATTAATTGATTAAACTGATGAATAAAAAATAATAAAAAAGTAAAAGGTGTAACGATACAATAAATGCAACAATATGTATCGATGTAAACAGTGTTGGGCAGTAGCTAGCTACAAGTAGCAACTCCTACTAGCAGAACACATTTTTTCAGTAGCTTGTAAGTAGCTCAGTTACTTTTAAAACAGTGTAGCTTTTCCAGTAACTAACCACTTTATCCAAAAGCTACATTACGTTTTGGGTTCTGACGAGTTACGAACCTGTAATGAGAGAAGCCGAGCAGTGTGACGGACGCTCGGCTCAATATTTCACTCTATGCTGAAATTTCTCTGTAGAAAAACCATTAAAAAAAAAAACACTTATTTTGCCATATATTATAATGTTATTCTTTTATTTCATCAATGTTGATTATGAAAAGTAACAGCATGTGCAAGATAGGACACATCATAAGATGCGCAATATGTCAGAACTTCAGAAGACATGGAGTGGAAATTATTTTGACCACTTCATTAAGTTTTGTAGAATGCCTTTCTTTAACTCTTTCACGGCCAGCGTTAAAAAAAAAAGTTACCAGCCACTGCCAGGGTTTTTGTCCATTTTCACAAAAATGTAATAGCCCATAGAATGTTTTGTTTTATGAATATCTGAGCATTCAATATATCAAAAGAAAGAGCTGACCCTCTTTCAAAAAGCTGAGAAAATTAAGTTTTTGTGAAAGACTGTATTCAGATCAGATTCAGAGCGATGATCAAACACTGATGGAGTAGATCGAGTCCATCAACACCCCTAATGCTTGCACGGTCCTGTAGCTCGTCCTGGGTCTACATTTCATGCAGTAACATTAGAAGGTTTTGATTTATATGATGTTTAATGTTGATGATCACGTTATTTTACATATGCATCTGCTTACATACGATCACTTGTTTTACTGCGTCGTCCTCACATGTGTTTTCATCAAGCGGCAACTTCCCCCAGTTTCTGTTGAAGCCAATAAAGAAATAACTTAAACTGCAATTCATTGACTGGCCACTAGGGGTCCAGTAGGAGTAGAATCTCATTGAGCCACCATGTTAAAATGCCCAACTTTACGACAGAAAAATAACATGTTTACAGCATGGTACAAATTGTGGTTTTGGTCTATACAGCAAATTGTGTCCTTAATGATGACTTGAGAAGTGAATTTTTTTAAAACTTGTTTTTTTAAATTATTCGTTTACATTATATAAAGCATAAAAGTTCTGCATAATTAAGGGCATGACCACTTTGAGTGACAGCTCGATAGCCATATTTCAGCTGTCTGTTAGTCATCGCGTCACCTCAGCTCCGCCCACATCCCGCCTTTTTGCCCATTTTCTGTTATCCGGGAGTGACGTACTGCCAAGATGGCAACGGCCAGCTCGTCTCTACTTTACGCTTCAAAACTGCTCTTCAGAATCCTATGGACACTACGTCCATATTTTTTTTTTACAGTCTATGGTTTTGATCAGGAGATTCTGAGCGCCCCCTAGCGTCTAAAAGTGAAAACACGGAAAATTCTGTGTTTGGCAGGGAAGCGTTCTCACAAATAACGGAAAATTCAGAGTAAAAGCAAAATATATTTTTATATAAATTGTCCAGAGAGAGTAAGTTATGTATTAAAAAACAGCTTCACAAACAGTTTTCAACCTAATAGTATCATTATTTATACAATATTTCAAATTATCATAGAAGTACTGGGACAAAAGTTTATTGTTTAAACACTGATGTCTACGGTAGTGATCAAAATAGTTATCACTTTTTGAAAACCACACTTTAAATAAGAACTGTATCATTACATCGTTTCGCCACTAGGTGACGACAAACGGCTGTTAAAAAAGTGTTTATTATTGAATCGCTTATTCAAGAGAATGTAGTACTGTATGATGCGTCTGAAATAAAAAAAAAATTCTAAATGTGACTAATTTTATATATCATGTACAGTCTGTATAAATGTATGATTTAACTTTTCCCCATGGTCTAGTTTATGTATATATATATATATAAAAAAAAAAACGCAATACATTGCAATATCGAATCGCAATTCTTACAATTAAAAAAAACAATACATATCGTATCGGCACCCAAGTATCGTGATAGTATCGAATTGGGAGAATTCCAGGCCTAGTAATTATATAACATTATTGGGCTTTTCCAACAACAGTGCCTTTATGGTTACTGTTCTGTTTAAGTATTTTTAAACCTACACTTAATTTCTAACAAAAAAAATAAAAATTTTAGTCAGAATTATTACACTCCTATTCTACTGCGCTCCGTCAGTTTGACAGGCATGTGCCCACAGGCGCTAGTTCATTGAAGTATGTGAAATAAACAAGAAAGACGCTTGTCAGAATATGCAAAATTGAAACACTTGCGGGACTTTCTAACATTTACAGATAAGGATATAATCATAAAATGTAAGTTATGTGCTGAGGAAAACACACAAACGTTGCACGCATCTGTCACAGCATGACAGTGCAAAAAGCAGTAAACGCTTTAGTTTGAAGCGCTTCTAAATATAAAGCCTTCTCATGTTTGAACAACTTAGATCATGCACCTTATTTTTCAACATTATAAAAATCTTTACTGTAACTAATTTAATGCATCCTAGCTGAATAAAAGTATTAATTTAAAAAATATCTTACTGACCCCAAATGTTTTTTTATCGCACTAAATATTTTGAAAATAATTTGCGACAAAGCTCCCATTTAAAGCCATTTTAGAGCAAATACATAAAAGATATATACAAAATCTAAAGAAGAATATAAATAGATACAGAATTTTAATCTATATTGCCCAGTCATATAGGTAAACAACACAGCATGTAACTAAAATTCTCAATGATACTTAAAGTTACATTTATGAATCTTAAGGGTCAGTGTATAAAAAAAGTAAAGTTCTTGTGATAATTCTTGACGAGGTAGGGGACCACAGACGGTTACCATTACCTCCATTTCCCTTTTCTTTAAAGGAAAAGGACAGAATGTACTATATCGGGATGGGAGGGGTACAGCAGTTATGCAGGAGGAGACCCTCCTCTCCAAAGCCCTCTACAGGAATGGGAGGGGACAGGAGTAGATTTACCGCGTGTGAATATCTGGACTCTGAGCAAACAGCTTTTCCTAGAATCCGTGGAACACTGGCTGCTCTCCGGTGGGGGCAGAGACCCCACAACCACACTCCTCCAAAGCGCTCTTTTTCTTCTTACTATGCATGTAACCTCATGGGGACGGCAGATTATATCTGGATCCAATAAACATCAGGATCATTGGTTTAGAAAGCATTCGACATCTACAGCTACGTGTTGAGACAAATATGCATTTTCTGCAGATTCCAATAGTATGGTTAATGTTACACATGAGCTAGCTGTCTAGAATTTTAAAACCATGAGCCAACGAAAAACATACAATACACATGCATCTTGTAAATTACTGTAACCAGGTTAGGGTAACCATAACAGTGGTAAAAAAAAGGAAATATAAATGTAATCACTGAGGTCAGTGCACTAGTACATTATTTATACCTCTGAAACGGATAAGAGTATTTTTTTTCATTAGAACATGAAATGGTTCAAAGAGGAAGCAAGGCAATGTGTATGGGTCGCTGACAACCAAAACAAGGTCAAGTCCTTCAAACACTCAATATGTGATCTGCCTGAAGGGATAGTCACACACACGACTTAAAAAAAAACTACTGAGCTGCCAACATTTACAGCATATTTGGGCATCATTGGTGCACTTCCAACAACTGATGCATCCTGTTCCAATAGCTGCCTTTTGAAGTACACTTTGGTTTTTACGCATAGTATGCAAAGGGTGTGCATAGTGTCTGTGGCATGCCTTTCATTGTTAGCATTGTACGCACAGTCACATTTTTCTAACTGAGCATACTCCGTACACATACGCTCGCACATCCGACTTGAATTATTTTGCACCAATTAATGTTTGGTCCTCCCAAAAAAGGTCCATTGCCTAGTGTCTATAGTTCAGCGTTGGCTCACACAGAAGTCACTTTCAAACTAAGTAGCTTTCTGTTGATCAACACGGCAAATCCACATTACCAGCCGATCACAATCTTAGCACAATTTTATTCAGCATGATTGTGCACTCCTGACACAAATTAATAAATTATTGTCACTTTAAAATTTTTATTGTAAAACATTCACATAGCCATGTCTTCTTGAAGTTTCACAAAAATATCGGTATCGTGAGTTCAGTATGGTGATATGTGTCGAAACCCTACTCAACAGTAACCCTACTAACATACCACCGTATGTTGTGCATGTGTTGCGTGATATCTCTGCGTCCAAGTAGCAGTGCTTCACCTGTGCATCCCCATAATACAGTCCCAAGTTAATATCTGCCAAGGAAATCGCCTAGTCTTAATCTGCATCGCTATTTGTATTCGTTGTGAATACACAGGCCACAAGAAGTAAATAGGTGGGGGTTTTTTTGGATCACTTTTACTCGTGACATGCTAGCTGGCAACATAGCTTAGCATAATGAATGGAATCCTAAGCTAGCGGCGACCATGCCAATAAATATTGTATAAATGAATTCAATAAAAAAAGGGAATCAAAAAAAAAAAAGAAGGAAAACATCTATTAAAGTAATAAGAATTGGTGTAAGAAATGTTTTTAACTGTCACAATCCTAATGGTTTGAGAAAAAAAGTTTGGAGTCTCATGCTCATCAAGTGTTGTCAAAAGTACCGACTTTGGTGCCATGTTGGTAAAAAAACAAAACATAATAATTTGTAATGATACCATTACCAGCATTTCGAGCACTGTTAAATGGATTCTTAAATGCCTCTGGCATTATTACAATATTACTGCATGTGCAACATAATTTAAAATAAATGTTCTCTTCTTTTAATCTATTTTTGAATATTATTTATTCCTGTGATGGCAAAGCTGAGTTTTCAGCATCATTACTCCAGTCTTCAGTGTCATACGATCCTTCAGAAATCCTTCTAAAATGATTGTTTGGTGACTAGAAATGCTTATTATCAAGGTTGTGCTGCCTAATATTGAAGAATAGAATTTTAAAAGAACAGCATTTTTTAAAATAAGAATATTTTTACCATTATAAAATGTCTTTATTGCTACTTTTGTGTCTTGCTGAACTAAAGTATTCATTTCTTTTCTTCCCAAACTTTTGCACAGCAGTGTAATTTCTTACATTTTATTTCGATATTAAGATATTGACTTATGTTTAACAAAATTCCTATACATTATTTAAATCAACTAACAATCTCCACAAAAATGACATCAGAAAAAATACATATTTTTTAAAAAGTATTTAGAAAGTATAAATCTAACTATCTGGGCAACTAAAAGTAAAACAGCTTTTTAAATTACTTTCATTGAGTTTGAGGGAACAAAGGCAGATGCATGGCATCCACAAAATATTTCAGTAATTCCAGAACAGGAATGACGTCTTGAGGAAATCACTCAACACGTTATCTGAACCGCCTGTCAAATGACCCTTGTGCCCCTATACACGAAGGCAAATAATGCGAAAACCATGTCTTTAGAGTCATAAATAGGGTGTGATGGCCTACTCTGTCTTTTAAAAGAGCAATAAAGAAAAGAAAATTTGAAAAAAAAAGCTTTAACCATGTAGTAGAGCAACCTTATCTCTAGAAGTAAAACACAGGGGAAGGTCTACAGCGAACGTGATAGGCCTTCACTATCACAGGCCCCCCTTTGCATATCAGCTACAAAATGTGTCACCATTTAGTGACAACCATCTTAACCCGGGGTGGGCGAGTGAATGGCACGTAGAAGGCATCGCGCTGATCCAGCCCTTGAGATTAAAGGCCAATGCCTGCTCAGACTATACTTTGACTAGTACATAAACTGAAGCCACAGAGTCCTCCAAAGCACTTGACAGTTCACTATTTCCTCTCAAGTATACCAACAGGTTGATATATTGTGTACAACTTGCAATGCTGGAACTGAAAGTCGAGCATCTAAGAGGAAGCCAAGCAGCGACACTTCTCAAGTGAAACCGTGTCACCAGATATGCAGTCCCTTTTTCAATTGAGAAAGCACTGTCATTTCTGGCATGCTTGAGACATCCGGAAGCAGCATTTTTGTTTGCATGCTTGTTTGAGATTGTCAGATTGTCATACTCGTATATATTAAACGTATCTTTGCGAAATATCAGTAAACAAACAACCTGACCTTACATTAGAAACCACTTCAAACCATGTCTTACATATACACTACTGTTTGGGGGTCAGTACTTTTTTTTTTTTCAACAAGGACACGTTCAATTGATCAAAAGCAACAGTCCATTTAACTGTTTTCAACATTCAGAAATATTTCTTGAGGTGTTTATACTGTATTTTTTATCAAATAAATGCAGCCTTAAGACCATAGGTCATTTTTCAATATAATTTGGAAAAACCTTAACCCAAACTTTTAAATGGTAGTGTATATTAAACCAAACCGACTTCATTACCAACAAACCTAAATAACGAATTCTTCAAAATGTTAAAATTGTAAAAAAAAACATCGTAAAAAGCATCACAACATGCTAGCTTTACAATAAAAAATCTGGACACACAATGGATTTGGTAATTTTGTTAAGCAAATTAATACAAATTTCTTCACAAAACAGTTTTAAACAGATGGGTGCAGTGTCCAGCACACATAAACTCCTTTAAAAGATACTGAATAGCAGGATGCACCTCATAAACTCCCATAATCCCATTATTTTATTGACTTTTTATAATTTATATTGTAATTTATAGAATTTGTAATTTTATATCATTAAAATTTATATTTATATTTTTATAATTTATATTGTTATTATAAAATGTAAAAAAACAGTAAAGATAAAAATGTGGGTGTGTCCAAACTTTTGACTGAAATAGCAAGAAATGTCACAACCCTAATGAGAATAACCAAACATCCATCACGTCAGGTCACTGCGCTCCTCACAAAACAACCATTTGCAGAATAATGCCAGCATGGAAATTTACCAGGATGAAATGACTATAGGCTGTTGAATCGTATATGGCTTGCTTTAAAATCTATGCCACATTTCTTACATGTGTTGACAATTTCCATTCATCTCAAACAATCCTTGAAATCTTACCTGAGCTTGTGTCTGCATAAAAATAAAATAAAAAACACTCTCTGGAAAATTTTATAAAAGCTAAATAAAGAAAAAGAAAAGAGCAGGGTTCCCACGCCCTTTGACCGAATCTTTCTCATGAATTATTGAATTCACAACACAATAATTTGAATGAGTTTTCAAGGCCTGGAAATCAGTTTTAAATATCCTTTGCCATATCCAGGTCTTCTATGACAGTGGGAACCCTGCATGAAAGTGAAACTTCAGACAGGCAAATCCCTTAAATCATTCAAAACATTAATGACACCTCACCTGTCCTCCTCCCCATCAATGGGAATGGGTATTCCGAAAAGACTGTTGACAGCCGGGCTGGATAATTGCAGGCCGTCTGTGATGAAGGGCTTCACAATGTCTTTACTGTGAATCTGTGCCGATATGTCAGACATCCTCCAGCTCTCATCCATCTGACTGAAGCCCATGGCTGGAGAGCTAATGCCGGCTGCCGTCCCACTGCGAGGAACCTGGGACAGCTGGCTGAGTGCAGAGGTATTAAGGTTGGGTACTGTTGCAGATCCTGGCAGAGCAGGGAGCACACTCAAGGCTGGCACACCACCTACTGCGACCGTCACTGGTACAACTGGCATGTTCTGGGTGCTTTGTGCCGTTGTCAGCAAGCCTTGCATCACTCCTGAGACCTGGTATTGTCCCACTGGCGGCTGCTGAATGGAGGTCATGGCGGTGACGCTGCTTAACACCCCCACAGCAGGATGCTGCACAAGGTTTGGGACAGACGACACCGGCTGGCTCCCTAACGGAACACCTCCAGGGATTTCTACTGTACCCAGAACCTGCATCCCTCCAGAGGATGGTGTTGGAACAGGGGACGACCCCTGACTGATGGCATGGCCGACAGAAAGGCTTGCTCCGGGGTGAGTCTGGGTGACTGTAATAGGCGTGGTATGTTGGCCATAATCAGGCTGACCGGCTGATATCAGAGCTGGTTGGCTTTGCAGGTGGTGTGCACTAGACTGGGGTTGATATAGCAGTGGCTGCACCTGAGGAGGAGGGATGCTAGGAGATTTCTGAAGGTGGGCACCCGGGTGTCCTCCGTCATGATGGAGACTGTGAGGGACAGCAACATGAGAGTTTCCCAGCACCTGCTGCTGAGCAGGCGAAGGCACTGGCTTATTACTAAAGGTCTCAGGTGAACCGGAAACCGGCCCGGTGAAAGATGACCCTTCGCCACCTGCGTCAGGTGCCACCTGAGTCATTACGGAGCCAACAGTGGCCCCAAGCCCACTGTCCCTATCCGCTAAGGGCTCCGTCACATTGGTGTGCCTTATACTATCCACAGTCCTACTCATCACAGAGCCCTCGGAGTCTTTCTCATAATACTCCATACATGTCCAACGGCCCCTCCTGAAGGGCTCTCCAGTGCCATGGTCAAGCTTAATGACCCTGAAGCGTGAACTGCAGCTGGCTACTGTCGTTGCGCTTGATGAATTTGTGGCTTGAGATGTGCCCGCCGCTTGAGCATTAGAGGCCTGGATGCCCTGATGACCCAGGTTGCGTGGAGAAAACCCACCGTTTAAGGGGGCGGCAGCGGGCAACTGCCCCTCTGATTCACCCACATTATTTAGAGTCTCCTCCGAGGAACTCATGTCACAGACTTCGGGCTCATAGTCAGTCCTGGACATGTCAAATATCTCGGAGGACACGTCCTCTGTCCGGGACTCATCCGGGTCGTCCAGGCTCTCGGTGTCGTCGGTCGCGCTGTTGGCCGCGACTTGAGCCTGAGTCACACTCGTGATCTGAAAGCAACTCTTCTTCTTGGCCGGCATCTTAGACATGCTGAACAGCTTTTTATGACACCGAGACCCCTCTCAAAACGCTGTTGACTTCACAAAACAGCAGATTGTTGTGGCACCGGACCCTAAATTTCACAGTTTTGCGCGATGATCATACGTCATCCGTCTTCCTCTTCCCTCCTGTTGCATTTTCGGCGCGTGAACGGCGGATGAAAACAACCTCCGCAAGCGGTGTAGGAAAGATGACGTGTTGGTTATTAACTTATCCTCGTATGCTGGTGATCCAAGCTCGGTGTGTGTAAGGCCGCTGTCGTAGATTCGGCTGCGTTCACTCCCCCTGCTGCCTCTCACTTCTCTACCTACATATAAGTATCAAACACATCCTGAACGAGCGCTTTGAAACACCGCCTCATATGGCACTACACCCGGGGACAAGATTCGGGCATACTAACAAAACAACTGCGAAAACGGTTAGAAATTAAAGTTTATAGCTAACTAACTATCAGACTTCGGAAGCAGAAAATCTAAAAATTTCACCTCCCGACAAGATGGCTATATAAATTTGAGATGCATGCTGGGAAACGAGCGCAACAGGCATGGCGCGTAAACGGATAGTGAATACCGCTTCCTACTCTCAAACTAGAGGAGCGGCGTAAGTTCGTTTACCCTTTCGTTTTATACGGATATTAAAAAGGGAAAACTGAGAAGTTTGCGTCTCATTGGGGCAACCAATATTTACATAAAACATGTTCGTTTAACTCTCATAAAATAAAATATTTCACATATTATTTTAATTATATTTTAAATTCATAAAGTAGGCCTATAAAATTACAAAACATAAAACACATTTGACATTCCCAGAATTTATGAGAAACAAATGTACCTTTAACATCTATAGTTGATTCTTGCCTGAATTCATTATGTTTTTATTGCGTGCACTGCACTACATTTTTTAAATACATTTCCAAATAAATCTAATTATTAAACTTAATTAACCATATAGACTAAATTACTGATCTAATTACTGATCTAGAGCCCACATTGTCACTGTATGATAATCGAAATATATTTTGTTGCATTATTTTCCTTTCCTGTTTAACACTGTGAACAATCTGCATTGTTAAAAGCGCTATATAAATAAAGTTGACTTGACTTATTCATCAAGCCGCTATAACAAAAATATTACGATATATTGGGGGGAAATCACAAAAGGATATTCTAATTTAAGAAAGAACAGTGAACCCAAAGACAACCACTGTTCAAAGGCATAGTGCAACGTGACTGTGAATACAGACTGTCAGTGTTGTTCTATGAAATGCATATATTCTTCTGTATATGTATTCTGAAACTATTTCCACTCTACCTGCTGCCATCGTACAGAGCTTATCATAATTATGATAATATTATGAATATGTTTTTTATTCTTATTGAGTGGCATTGTGTGTTGAATGTCAGCTATGACCAGTAGGGGGAGCAAATGCAATCTGCACACACTGACACTTCTGATTTGCCTGAACCTTCTGGAATATCCTGTTATTGGCGGTGTTTTATATTTCTTTTCGGTTCAAAGGTTCCAATTATATAATAATTGTGTTTTATACATTTTATACATGTGCAAGTGCAATATAGAAATAACACAGTAAATTCACGACCATTAACCTACTTTGAGGAAAAGCAGGAAGTGCTTTATTTCAGCAGTGAGGAGACACACCCCTCTGGTGGATTTTTCAAACATTTATTGCATGTTCACTTCTTAAAGCTCCAGTTAAATATTCTGGAACCACTTTTTAGTCTTATGTTTAAAAACAATTTATCCAAATAATGCAACAAACTTTTTTTTTTTTTTTAATCTTAAATTGACTATTGGATTTAGAGGCGTGGCAGGTGATAATAATATTTCTTGGCTTTGTCAAATAAGTCAGTTGAGATAACAGAACTGTAGGCAATGGGTGTGCCTCCCCGATGACCAGCCTGTAAATGTCATGGTTTTGTTCTGTGACTTGTGTAATCATTTGCCACATGATCTGTCCTGACATTAGTGACAATGGATGTCATCGCTGAATCACCACCCTGCTGAGGTGATTGTAGAAGTCAAAGGACAGGACAAATACGGTTTTGGGATTTAAATTAATTTAGTTGATTTGATTGATTTTAAATTACATTAGCAGAGTATTTCACAAAAAAATATTACAAACAAATTCTGTTCTTTGAATTTTTAGCCAATGTTAAGTCATTGTTTAGTACGTATGCCATTTAAAAATTAAATGCTACTTTTTTTCATTCAGATTGGTTAAAATGAAAGGAATACAGGGTTAGTATTAAATCGTTTTGATCTAATTAACAAAAAAGTATACATTTAATAAGAAAATGAATTAATGTAGCCTACAAACTAAACAGAGTTTCATGTTTCCTACATTACATTACATTAGCCACTGCCACAACATTATCCAATAATTTTACTTTTTAAAACACAACCTAATGCAATGTGTAATTAAAAAAAAAAAAACACCTGTAAAAACCCCATACGGAAAATCATATTCATATTTATACAGTGCATTGTGCTGTTTTACAGACTTTTTTTATAGATTAGTGTTACACAGGGGAGCCACTGGTTTCTGTGTCGCCTGTACAGTTTATTCTAGTCCCCTTCATCGCTGGGTCCCCTGTTTTTTTGTTTTGTTTTATACTAGGGCCTGGAGTTACACCCCACTCCGCCTATACTATTATACCTCGTGGTTGGGTTGTAACATGAGCACTATTTGTACTTGGCATATAACACAGTTTAATTAATTGGGGTTATCAATGTGACATTACAGACATTTAAATATGAATCTGATGACATGATATTTAACATTTGCCATATGTAAAAACAAACATGCAGGTGTAACTGAATCAACGTTTAGCTACTTGAATAGAGGTAATAAAACAAAACCCTTTTTACCTCACATGAAGTGATAATTCACCCACAAATGGAAATCTTTCTTCAGTTGAAATTAAGTGGAATGTAGTGTTTTCCCCCTTACAGTGATATTTTAGTATCATTGAGATACTATGGGGGAAAAAATAAACAATAAGTGTACAGGTCTTTTTAATATATTATTTTAGTTAACCTTTTACCTTTTTGTTGTTTCAAGTAACAGAAATGTTTAACGTTAATGGTTTTAGTTTCAGAAGAATCCAGGAAAGCCATTGAGGCTAATCAAATCTGATCTGTGATCAACATTAGTCAAAATATTTAATTTGTATTCCAAACAGGAATGAAAGTGAAAGTCAAACAGCTTTGGAACAAAATGATGGTGTGTAAATTATGTCAAAAGTTTTATTTTGGGGTGAACTATCTCTTTAATTTAATTGAGTCGTTCAGAACATTTTATGTGGGGAAAGATACAGGCTTACAAAAAAGTAACTAATTCGTAAGCCATTAAGAGGAAAAAACACTTTACACATTTTCTGTGTTGTGAAAATATGTTTCATCGTGATAATAAGACTGGGAGCTAATGCCCCCACATTAGAGGGGCTCTATTTTCGTTCAGCGTCGCAGTGGCGGTGGTGAGTCGTCTGCGCGGAGGAATATAGCACGGGACTACACCCAGGCGCTGTCTCAGTTCGTCGGCTTTCTTTCCTGCCCGAGCTGAGATTTCATACAAGCCAACGAGCCGGACAGCACAGGAGACGCCAAAACCCTCCATCCGCATAACCCTCGCTAGACTTTTAGCACTTGTAGCGTTAATTCCACTCCAGTGGGTGCAGTACGTCTTATATATCCTTTCAAATTACAGAAAAATGTCTTGGCAAAGCTACGTGGATAACCTGATGGCCGATGGCAGCTGCCAGGATGCCGCCATTGTTGGCTACACGGACGCCAAATATGTCTGGGCATCGTCAGAGGGGGGTACTTTTAGCGGTATAACGGTAAGGTTTTGCTAGATTAGCACCCGTTGTGCGGTTAACACTTCTTTTTCATTTAATTCGGGGTGTAATTTGTGTGTTAGGGCGAGCGGACGATTCGGGTGTTAGCAAGCTAGTCAGCTTTAGCACGCGTGCACGGGGAGCCGGTCTCGTGCCTAGCGCAAGCTAATCATTTCAAACATTTTACAATAAAACGAGCTGTTGTTATCGTGTTTAGCGTTAGCAAAACGGCAACGTTACAATTGTACCTATTTTTTCTCTTTAAAGCGAAATAGCGGGAGGGCTTTGAGGTGTTTGAACTGAATGGGTTGAGGCCCAGATGAGAGCACAGGGCTGTGGCCACGGCCTCTAGACTTCATTACTCATATCACAATGAACAACATTATGCTTATCTAAAGAACCTAGTTAAAGTGCAACCGCTGCATAGCCGAACCCATCTAGTAAGTTTCCTTTAGATTTCGAAGAGTTTAATGGGAAGTAAACGGGTCTGGCTCTGATTAAATCACATTTTCTTTTGCATTATTCAGCATTATCGATTTCTACCATATCTACGCGTTGTGCACTGAATTTTTCTATGTTTTGATCCCTTATGTGCACAGATTACCTTGCTAGATCGTTAATAAGTCCGGGATTCTTTCAGGGATCGGACTCGGTCTGATCAGCCTTGAGATAAGCTGCAGTCTTAGGCCATGAGGAGGAAGTTCAGACAGTGGCGCCTGTGCTTCAAGTTTTCCCTACAGGAACACAAAGATGGCGTCCTGTCGCCTGTGAATGCTCACTTTTTCCCGCATCTCACTGTTAGTTTTAAAGCATTTTGTAGCTGGCTATTGTCATGGTTTAAAAAAAAGTGGTTCAACCTAAACTGAATTTATTTAGGGTACTCCTAGAGTGGGTCAGCTTGGCTGCACTCATGCTATACTGGAGATCGAATCAGGTTCCCTTAAATTATGGCCCATGTTTTTATATACAGCAGAAACCGTGTAACTTGCATGATGCTAAAGCTTAATTGAAGAGGACGTTTTTTAATGTCACTTGTTGTCATTTTTCAGCCTGATGAAATCGATGTCATTGTTGGCAAAGACCGAGAGGGCTTCTTCACCAGTGGGCTGACTTTAGGGAAAAAGAAGTGCTCTGTGATCAGAGACAGCCTTCCACTGGAAGGGGACTGGACAATGGACATCAGGACAAAGAGTCATAATGGAGAGCCGACATACAACGTTTCCATAGGCAGAGCTGGCAAAGGTAAATTATACATGTCAAATATTTAATATAGCCCACAGATATTTTAGGATCACCCCTGACAGGCACTTTTATTGATGATCACCTGATAGATTAGCCCTGGGAAACTTGCTGTATTTAATTCCATACGATTTTCAAATAACTTTATTTCATAAAGAGTGTTTTCCATAGCAGTTTTGAAACAAATGACCCTTACTGCTAAGATGTGCCCACTCATACAGTCTGCCTTTGTGGTCCTCTTTGAGTATAAGACAAACAGACATGGAAGGTATAGTTTCAAGCCAGTGCAATCTTCTGTCCCCCACCTCTCCTTTTCTCAAAAACCCAAGACCTGAATTTCAGCTCTGTGCATGTACAATCTTTTCTTGATCTAACAGTTTTCTTAAACCGCGTGTGCGATTTCCTTTCACCTTTTCACTGTTTAATGAATTCGGGGACTGGGCTATCAATCATCCGGTTATGTGGTAAACACCCTGTTGTCTCTGCCATAGAGTATGCTAGATAAATCGTCAGGGTGCAAGTTCAGTCATATAGGTGCTGATTATTTGCACAATCCTAGATGTAATGTCCTTTTCTGGTAGGTTTTAAACAAGTCAGTCATAACCAAATTTAGGTTGCTAATATTAAAGGGATAGTTCACCCAAAAAGACAATTATTTACTCACCCTCAAGTGGTTCCAAACATGTATGAATTTTTCTTCTGCTGAACACAAAAGAAGGTATTTTGAAAAATATGTGTAACCAAACAGTTAATGAGCAGCATGAATATGGGTAGAAAAATACTGTTAGGTTACCCATATTCTTCAAAATTTCTTCTATAATTAAATTCATACAGGTGTGGAACACCTTGAGGGTGGGTAAATGGGTGAACTATCCCTTTAAGCCCAGTGCATTCAGCATGTTCAATGGACTAAATGTGTAGATGCATATTTGTGACTCCATGAAAGCCTCTGAGAGATATCTTGGCAAGGTAACTATTTGAAGGGGATTTAGGGTGTGTGGGGTGGGTTGAAGGTCCTTTGGAATGTGGCAGCGTCAAATTCCTCTTCCTATTTCCTCTTTCCTGTATGCTAAAGAGGTCACTACACAGCTCAAGCAACAAGCGTCAGACCTTCTTGTCAAATACTTTGAATCACTTTCCTGTTCTTGGTTGCTTTTAATGGTGAAATGCATGTGCATGCAAACACTACTGATTGTAATTGTGATTCTCTTTCTCCTCTTTCATAATTGTTCCCTTTTTTTCCCTAACCACTGCACTTCTCAACTTTCCCCTTTTCTATTTCTTCTCTTTCAGTCTTGGTTCTTGTAATGGGCAAAGAAGGGGTCCATGGAGGCGGATTGAATAAGAAGGCATACTCAATGGCAAAATACTTGAGGGATTCAGGGTTCTAATGTAATTAAGCTTGTTTAGTTTCACTTGAGGGACAGAAAGAAGAAAGAAGTTTGCTGTTAAGCTTTCTCCTTCAAGAAGTTAATGTCTTGAAAAAATTTAATAGCAATCAAGGGAAGATTGGTGATAATATCCTATAATGTCCCCGTGTCATCGGGGGGGAAAGACTTTATTTTTTCTTTTCTTTTTTTTTTCAGTTTTGTTCATTTGTCGTCTTTTTTTTCTTTCCTTATGTACTCCAGTGTTGGTTATAGTCATGGGAAAGGAAGGTACCCACGGAGGATCGCTCAACAAGAAAGCATTTAGCATGGCTGAGTACCTGAGGAAAGTTGGATACTAAAGCAGCCCCTTCCCATCCATCCACACAGCAGCTCACTTTAATACACCGCACCACACTACCCACCCACCCCTACCCTCATCCTTGCCCCCTTTTGTCAATTTGACAACACTACCAGAAACAGTTAGATGCATCGGTGTCTTTCTCCAAATCTATCTGTCCATTTTTTTATGAAGTTTTCCTTTTGTTTAATGCTCCATGTTCTTTAGTTTTCCAAATTCTGACATCTTTTTTTTTTGTGCCACAGTAAATCAAGCATGTTGGTTATATGAAGGTTCAGTCACAAACACTACTGTACATACCATAAATGTAAAATGAAGAAAAAAAAAAATAATGGACGGCCCAGAATTTGTGTAAATTCACTGAAGTCACTACATTGTCCAATTTTTTCCTTAGGCACTGCTAATGAACCAGCTTAAGATAGATTTGATGCCTCTCAAGCGCTTTGAGTCCTTGCTGAGCTCTCATGGTCTTCCTTGTATACAGCATGTCCAGGATGAAGAAAGTGCATGCATATCTTTTAGGTCAATATCATGATCGTTTTCCAATAACTTAACTACACCACCTTGTCTCAGCTTTGAGAATGAAGTTAACCAGTCACAAAACACTATTTTCTTTTTCTTATTACTTTATTTCTCGGTTTGATCCTGAATTAATTTAGTAAGCACCCCTGCCCTTGTGAACTGCACCGCCCTCGCCCCAGCTACTATTATACCCTGTACCTTCTTTAGTTTGAATACCTTATATCAAATGCTTTTGCTGTTGTATTTGGATGTGGTCTTGTAAGTCATTGGTCTAATGTTGGAATATTTTGAATGTGGTGGCAGATCAGCATTTACAAGGTTTGGGTTAAATTGTTCCCCAAGAGCCTTTGCATCCCGGACTCTGTATGGACATTCCATCGCTACAATAGCTCAGGCACTTATAATTGTTGTTTGCCAGCTCCTGTAAAATGTTTTTTTTTTCTTTTATGTGTGTCCTTTTGTTTTCTTTTTTATGACAAAAGTGCTGCCATCCCAATGTACCTCCTGGTTCTGTCCATTTCACTTTGGGTTCTCAAATAGGACCAATTTTTTGTTGCATCCGAAGGGATTAACAGAATTGCTCCAAACTGTTGTTGTGAAGGATGACTGCTAGCTTCATCTGTTGCTGACTTTATAACACTAAATTTTCAACACCAAGTACACAATGTAACACCAAGCTCATTTCTATTAAACACTATTACTGGCTTAACAGTTTGAAATAAAAATCTAGTGTATGATAACTACCTGAGAATTTCTCTCATGAATGTCTTGAATAGATGAAATGGCAGTCTTATTGTTAACATGTCACTTCAAAATTCTTAAACATTTTTAATCTGTTATTTTCAAGAATGAAAACATTTGGAAGTCATTGCCTTGTAAACTACTTAATTGCGATGTATCAAACTGTCATAGCACGGTACAAATGCTTCATTAAATAGACAAAAAAAATATATATACTGAAGTAAACTGTGTACACTAACCTTTCCTGGGATATGGTGGTATTAGTTGGAAGAAGACCACTAGTTGAAGTCAGTTGTATTGTGGAAACTTGTTAAATAAAGCTGTGTATCCTGTGCCATAATGTAGATCTGATCTGTTGCTACTGTGAGATGGATTTTAACTGCTGCCTTGTGAGGAGTCGATTCTTCAGTGGCACCTTTTGGATATTGGCATACATTCAAACTCCAGGGCTTGTGGAAAATGTACAGATTAAACAAACAAAAAAAATCTAATTTGTCCAATTCTCTCCCTTCTTACATCTGATCAGCTCAACTCAATTTGCGTGAAAGGAAAGAAAAAAACAAATGCCATGATTTAACCACCTTGTTTACAGACAGATCAAATAAACCTATTCCAACCAGAAATTTGATTTTGTTCTTGTGTTAAAGCATCTTTTTTTATAAATGTAGAAAATGAAGTCTTCCAAAGATGGTGTTGTGCATGGTAGGTATCAGAAAAGGGATTTGCTGCTTGCCTTTTTTTCTCTCTTTCTATTCAATGTGTGAACTATGTTGATGTTAAAGTGAGCACTGAAAGGAAAAATATATTATCCTCATTCATTTGTATTTGACATGGTAAGCCTGAAGAGGTCGCTATAATCACAAACGTGTACACAACCTCAGATGACATACCCCTGGTTTTACAGACAAGTCTTAAGAATAAAATTCACTAACATGTTTTAAAATATGTCATTGTTTTGTCTCAAGATGCACCATTAATGTGTCTTCTAAGGGACGTTAAAGCTACTTGAATGTCCTAGTTGAACTAAGGCATAATCATGCTTGATAAACCCTGTCTGTGAAACCAGGCCTTGGTTTAAATGTATTGCCTGAATTAGCTCGTCTGATGTGATGTTACAATATGTACTACACTTTCATATCATTTGGCATGTCATCTGGGACTGGCAGAGTATAAATATATATTTGCCATTTTTGTCTATATCATGTTACCCAGAAAAAAAAAAAGCTTTTTGAATTTAGTATTTTTTCCCGTGTTATTGTTGTTTATAACATAAGAAACAAACAGGCAGGAAAATATTTTTGGAAAATTAATTTTTATTCATATGTTATGCTATGTCCACTGTAGTGGACACCATAACTCGGTTGTTTAAAGGAACACTCCACCGCTTTTAGAAATAGGGCTTATTCAACTTATTTCCTACATTTAGATTTGTGGGCAAATGCATTTTTGTCTCAGTGTATGCATTGTTTTAGTTTGGCAGGGTCGCTGCTAGCTTAGCTTAGCATAATGAATGGAATCCTATGTTGCCAGCTAGCATGTCCTGAGTAAGTATTTCACACAGTCCTGATTTCTTCTACAGAGGTCATGTGTGAAATCAATGTCCTGTTTTGTAATAGAAAGTCATATTCTGATTTGAAACCCCGTAACATTTTCCTGAGATGATGATTTATGACACAATTTGAAAATTAGATTTAAATGATAATTACAAAATATATTGCCATAAGAGTGCTAAATTGTATCACTAAATGAATGTAAGTCATTTAAAAGACCAATGAGAAGTTGATGTCATGGTGAAACCTACCAACATTTGAAAAGCCCTGAATCTGCTTGTTACAGGACAGTGATATATGGTGTTAGAGAAATTTACTAAAATATAATGTCCACAAATAAAAATATATTCCTGTGTCCTAGGAGGTTAGACAAACACACAAAAAAACTAGGCCTACTTAAGCTTAGGTTACATACTCAGACATCCACATCCCTTAATTTATCTTTCTCTAGGGTGCCTACAGGTGTGTCTGATTTGCTGGACATGCACTAATTGTAAGATCTTATATATTTCCGGTGCTTGAAGAAAAGAAAAAAAGCTGCGGTTGTGCGACACACTACATTGGTGTGGTGCGGTGTGTGTTCGCGCAAAATTGTCTTGTCGAATGGCGTTTAAAGAGAAACCGATCCTGAGTTTTTTTCTGTTTATTTGGTTTAGCTTTATTAAAGTTAGCGGTTTTGCAGTCTTTAATGAGGGTAGCAAACTTGATTCACTGGGCTCTTTTTACAAGAGTGCACGGACAAAGGAGTCATTTGACCGAGGAGACGAGAAGCCAAAATCTGGAGAACAGGTTGGACGCCTTCTCGTTTGGAAGGACAAAGCTTCAAATTCTCATGGTGATGGTAGTGACCGTTTTTCTTCGGATCTCGGTTTTCAAAGTCGACCCGATGAGAACGCATACCAGTCAGATGATTCAGGTAAACGATTTACATTTGTAGCGAATATTTAACAAGCATGTTAGTCCCCGACTTTGAAGTTTAGTTATCCAGTCTGGTCTTTAATTATTGCACCTCCATTCAAAGGCATTTAGTGTTATGATTGCATGGTGTTAAAGTTGGACTTGTCTAACTTATTTGTATTTTCTGTCAAAAGGCTGGATGAAGTTGCAACATCTTTGGGGTCCGGTTTATGGGCCAAACACCCTGTATACTCCAACAGTAGAAAGGCTTCTTG
Source organism: Gobiocypris rarus (assembly GCA_023029165.1). NCBI lineage: Eukaryota > Metazoa > Chordata > Actinopteri > Cypriniformes > Gobionidae > Gobiocypris > Gobiocypris rarus. Next base: position 31,480,383 of record CM040915.1, on the reverse strand, counting down.
AAATGAAACCCAAAGTAGATTGTGTTGGAGATTTGATGAAGCTAACCGTTCATGGACGAGAGGCTCCTTTTGGGTCCAGCTTTCTTATTGATAGAGGTTTGTTTCTCCATTGACATTTATTTATTTAAAATTTCAAACTCCAAACAAATCGTTTTGATCCTTTTGTAGGAAGCCTTCAACCACTTCCACTGTCACAGTTGCCCTCACAATGTGGCCACAGATTTCTGAGAACATGGAGAGACTTTGTTTTCATGATACCATATGATGGATGTTACGTATCACAAGAGGTTTGTATTTATATTTCAATGTAAAATAGAATTCTAGTATGCACTTTCCCTTCTGACATTCCTACTATCTCTTTTCTATTCAGAAAGACGCTTTTGTTCTTCCCTTACTTTGGTGGGGTTTGCCTGTGAAAATGTCTTGTTCCTCACCAACTTCAGCACAGAGGGCACCAACTGTCTCTTGCTACACAAATGGCATGATTGTGAGGCTGTATAGAGGAGTCTCTGAGAACCTAAAGATCAAAGGTAACAAACAGGTCCCTGTGAGCTATACAGACCTAAATGTGGGTCATTGAATATTTTTTTTAAAGATAATTCTGTACTCAGTATAAAAGAATGTTGACACTTTAATGTTCAAGAAATGTATTTTCCACATACTATTGTTGTTCCTCTATGCCCAGTTTCTCAAATGTTCAGCTGCACAACATGAAATTTGGTTCAGGAAACTGTCCTCTGTAAAATGCTTTGCATGCACAAACATTTGAGTTGTTCTGTTTTAGAACAGTTGTAAAAAAATATTTAATTACTGACTCCTAGTTGCGTCCACTTTCGGAAGGGCAAATAAAGTGCTTTTGCAACAGAAACACTGCATCATGATGGCAACAACACCACTATGATAACTGAAGCCACGCCTTTCTTTGTGTATGCATTCGGGTGACATTATTCAGATATTCTTTGTAACTTTGCAGATCATATACATGCTAAAAAAAACAGCTATGTAACACTAACACTAAAGAAAAAGGAAAACATGACAACATGACAACACATCATAATACCCCTTTAATTCTGCTTAAACGTAGTAATGAATGAGTGGCAGCCTCTACTGAAAGGGTCGGCTAGATGTGGATACAGCTTGGTGTCACATGCAGAAGGTGTGGTCATCCATGCCCCGTACATGCCATGCACTGAGCCAAAGGTATGCAATATACCACATTTGACTAATTTCAGCCAGTTTCTCTTTTTGAATAAACTAACCTGCTGCCTTTTACAGGATGGAATGTTCACACTCAGCATGGCAATGGAGGAGGAGTTTAATCTGTCCTGCCCAGCATTGACACTTAATCTGCCTATAAGTTTGCCTGATCATGCACCCACTAATTATATACAAACGTCTATGCTTAATGCTCCCATTTCACCAACACTCCCCACTATTATTACTGCTACCACTACTAAAACCACTCAGCCAATCTCCACAAGTTCAACAGTTCAGAAAATGCCCACTCCTCCCCTTCCTTATTACATCCCTGCCCAGCCAAATTTTAAACCTGTCCCTTCTAGTTACCCTTTTCTACTGCCACCAAAGGTTCTTCCTCAAGGTCCCACAATTGTGGCTCCCCCAACTGCTACCACCCAGCGGCAACAAGCACCTGTTTACGTAAAACACCCACCAACTTGGTACCCTTGGAAACCTAAGCCCAGCTTGGGTCTCACCCCTGTCCCGAGTCTAAGTACAGCTTTGCAATATCCAAGAAAACGTTTGTTTCCTCCTACAAAGGCTCCTAAAACCTCTCTCGGTCCCCTCCTAAAACCAACAAGCATTCCTCAGGGTAAGTTGACGCAATGGCCACCTATGTTTTCTCCCACACATTTGGTGTATCCTTCATATCCTAGAAAACCTGAAGCTGTTGCTCCCTCCTCAACAGTCTTTCGGCAAGACCCCTTCTGGCCTTATTCCCAAAACCGGCCCGGACCCTCTAACCCACATGCCCCACCAAAACTAGAGGATGCCCCACCAAAACTAGAGGATGCCCCACCAAAACTAGAGGATGCCCCACCAAAACTAGAGGATGCCCCTCCAAAACTAGAGGATGCCCCACTAAAACTAGAGGATGCACCACACATGCCTGTCCCTACAAGAAAGGCAGGACCACAGCTATTCCATCCATGGTACAAACCCTTCTCACAACGCTTATCTGTAATGCCGGCTGTTCCTACAAATGTCCTGCCACAAAATACCGTTTCCATCTCTGGGGCTGTTGCATCCAGTTCAACCACATACCAATCAGTTGCTAAGGGTCATTCTATAAACCAAGAGTCTGATATTTCTCAAATCAATTCTCCTACCCCTTCAATCAACAAATTTGTTAATATCCCTGCCCCCATAAATGCTTGCCTGACTCCAATTTGTTTGTCCCATGCACATTCTTCTCATGGTCAAACTTTATGCCCTTGCCCACCTTTAATATCCTACCACCACCACAACCATCACTACTTTGGTCATCCTCCGGTGTATAATTTAGACACTTCTAGTCGGACTAAAATTTCAGGCCAAATGCTGTCATATCCCGTTATATCTGCAGGTTCAACACAGTTTGTTCAGGGCATGGGTTATAATTATGACCCGCTTTCTTCAAAAGGTTCTGTTGTACCACTAGCTTCAGATAATACAGCAATGCAATATTTGGAAAATAATCCCATTAAGGGTTTTGGAAAATTGGAGTCAACTAATGTCTCCACATGGTCTGCAATGAAACCTGCAAATGTTGCTCCTGTTATAGGCCCTTTGGGGCCTTCTAAGTGGCCCTCTAGACCCTTTCAAAATGGACCAGTTGCTGAACCTCTTGTCTATTCAAACCAAAGCATTAAACCTGCAGCTTACCAGGCTGAGAGGGAACGGTCTGTTCCCCCATGGGGACATCTCACGCAGGCAATGGTAGTTGCTCCAAATAAAGTTCCCTTTTTTGAGAAAATGGTCCAATATGCCATTTCTTCAAAACCTACAATGCCCCCAGGTCATGACACAAATGTATATATGAATCACTGGTATCAAGCTACTTATCCAAATGCTAAGCCCCAATATCTGACTCTCCCACAAAAGACTCATTGAGCCAGTTGTCATTACCTCAGCCATCCAATAATCCTTTTGAGCCCTCAGCCACACCACCTCAACCAGAGCAAAGTAGTGGCGGCAACCTTCCAGTAATGAACCCTCTGCAGTATCGCCATCAAGGTGGAGAATCTGTGGTTCCTGTTTTTAGGAACACTTATTGGGTTCCTGCTGTTCGAACTAACCAGTATGCATTGCTCTCCCGCTATAACCCAGATGGTAATTAAATCCATTCTGTGTACATTGACCAAAATTGTACAGCATATCTGTTGAAGGTGTGCTATTATTTTTATTTTTATTTTTTTAAGGGTTCTATGAGGCGTCCGTCCACAGTAGTCCAAGGAATGTGAAGAGCTGAAAACACCAACTAATAAAAAAACTGTTTAATTGAGACCACTGTTATTGGCTTTTCTTTAAAGAATGTCTAGCCTACATTGCCTGTTTAGTTGCTATTAATTAGGATAATGTAGTCTTTTTTTCACAAATGTATATTCTGCTTAAAATTAATTTGAGTATCATCCAGTATTCACTTGATTTTTACTAAATGCAATATGTCGCCATAGGATCGATATTGCATTGTTCACTTGGAACAAGAAATGTTTGTTTGGGTGAGTGGGGTCTCCAATCCAGTTCCTGCAGAGTTTAGTTCTACCCCTAATTAAACATGCCAAAGCCAGCTGACTGAGGTGTTCAGGATTGGTATTTTGGTGCTAAACTCTACAGGATGGTGGCACTTTGAGTGCCTGGACTTATATCCATGCCACCATTACCAGAAATTAAAAACTGAACTTGCTTTTTATCAGGTGAGCAAGTTAAAGAGAAATAATTTACATGTACATACCTCCATTTGCTCTACAGTCTTCAGTTGTTGTCACTGTAAAATGACTGATCATTTTAACTCCCAATCAATGAGCCGCCTTTAAGACCTTAAACGCATAAGGTAAGAATGTATTTGTCAACCGATTCCCTTTAAAATGCAGCATTCATAACCAGTGTTTGGGAAAGTTACTTTGAAAGTAATGCATTACTCCCTTAAAAAGTAACTTATTGAGTTAGTTACTTTTTAAGAAAAGTAATGCGTTGCGTTACTTTCGCGTTAACTTTTTCTCAACCTGGACTGGGCTTGTTTTTGACAAAAAGGTTATATTTTTGTGCAAATGTAAAGAATTGAAATAAGCCTCAGGCTGTGGTAAAACTAATTCACACACTCTGCTGTGCTGTGCTGCCATTCTGGATAATGGAAGAATAAATAAAAAAATCTAGTTTTTGATCATGGTTTAACTGAATAATTAAAGGTCAGCAGTAAAATGGTCAATAAAGGTAGATTAAATGCATAAAAATATTTGTTTTATTTAACATTTACTTTTTGGACATTTGCATATTTTACATTTGACTGATTTTATTCTTTTTGAGGAATACTCAATCTTAATGCAAGTGAGATGAATAAATGCTCAAATTTAGTCTAGAACTACAATAACTATCATGTTCACACACAACGCCTCTGCACTTACTCTGGATTTCATGGGGACAGGAGAGCTGTCAGTTAAATAAATGTGGAAAAAGTAACTGATATTTTGTTGTAAATTTGAAAAATAATTTTACTTTACTAGTTACTTGAAAAAGTAATCTTATTACGTAGCTCAAGTTACTTGTAATGCGTTACCCCAACACTGTTTATAACGAATGAGAATCTTTGTCCCTCTTATGTCACTGTGGTATTTATTATTTTTCCCTTTTTATTTTTTGCACATGAAAATGTTCAAATTAGTCATTTGAATATGCAGTTTATTCAAATTGTGTTGAAATTAGTCATTTGAGCTGGATGCATTATGGCTGCCAGACTAGTGCTTCGAAAATGGAAGAACTCTGATATTGCCTCTTTCAAGGATTCGATTCAGTTTGACTTCTAATGCATATGAACAAATAACGGAAAGATTTAAGGACTACACCTTTGCTTTCAATCATAGATGCATTACGTTTTTGAATTATCTGGAAAACAAGTAGATCTTCTTCTTTTTTTTTTTTTTTTTTTGGTCATCAATTGCTGTCATTTGGTTTTTATTTTATTGTTATTTTTATTGCTTTTAGTAGATTAACATCTTTTTGTAGTGGCTGTGTTGGTGTGTTCGGTTTTAAGGGAGAAACAAGTCCAAAATAAAATAAGTTGAATGACATGAAAAATTTGGTGTTAGACTTTACAAATTCTTGGCCCCCATCATGTGACTATGACAGCATTGAGATGTTTTCTCTTAATACAGTATATTTATTGACATCCTGTCAAGGTAAACATTTTATTACAGCACCACAGAATAACAAGGCACATTCTTGATTTCTTTAACAAGAAGGCTAGTTTACTTTGTACCTGTTTTGTTATAAAACATTTACTCCTGGCTGATTGCAGATATAAGTTTGCGAACTCAACACAGTCTGGAGACCCAAACAAGTGTGTTTTTTTATTTTTTAAATCTTATCTTTATGGGTTGGTTCATGAGATGGGTGCAGTTCAGAAATGTTTCTTTTTTCCTGGACAGATTGGAGCGAGGAGATTTGGCTCTGGAAGAATGGATGTCTTTTCTGGCACTACTGTTGCATCTACTGTTGCATTTACTGCTCCATCTACTGCTCCATCTACTGCTGGCCCTTCTGGTGCAGAAACCTCCCTCTTTACAACAGGAGCTTCCTTTGGCACCACCACTACCTCAGCTGATTCAGCAGATTCTGCAGAGAGCAGGCCGCTTGCTGCAGGGTCATGAAGTGCTGTCAGCTTGTGATGTCTGAGGCCATGAATGGTGGGGTTGTGCTGAGGTCCAAAGGTGTGTGCATGCAGACGTTGTTGGACTTGCACTGTGGCATTGCTTCCCAGGTCCACAGCTTGGGTCTGTCATGGATTTAAAAAAAAAAATACTTATATTTATATATATATATATAATCCCCTGCTTCAGTTTAATGAGTTTTTAATAGTTAGTTTGCCATAAAATTAAAATTCTGTCAATTACTCACCCTAATGTCGTTCCAAAACCGTAAGACCTTTGTTCATGTTCGGAACACAAATTAAGATCTTTTTTATGAAATCCGAGAGCTTTATGTCCCTCCGTAGAGGACAAATACAAGGCCCAAAATGAGCACTCATTGTGATTCCAGTGGTGACGCGAGTGCGTTGTTTGTGCAAAAAAAAAAAAACATAATTTCTTTATGAAAATATCGACACAACACGTATTGTGTTGAGACTCACAAGTAAACCCAACGCACATGCACGAATGTTCACGAGAGCTCCGCGATGCATGCGTTTTGTGTGAGCTGACAATGTTGCATGAACACGCTTAGGATAATATTATTTTGTAAATAAAGTTGTAAATTGTTTTTTCTCTCTCTCTCTCTCTTTGAGCAAACAAAGCACTCGCGTCACATGGATTACTTTAACGATGGATTACTTTAACGAAGTCTTTCCTATCGTTCTGGACCTTGAAAGAGGTAGTTGCATTGGATGTTTGTGGAGGGACGGATTTCATCATGTCTCAGATTTCAGTATGTCTCAGATTTCATCAAAAATATCAACAGTCATGTGCCCCAACAAGTTAAGTCATAACATAATGACACATTTGTAAATCATTAGCTATGATTAATTAAAGCACACAACTGGAAGTTGAAATGCATGGCTTGGACCCATTGTGGTAATTAACACATTCATTTACATTATTAGTTCATATAATATGTTATTAAGGAATTAATACATTGACACATTTAACTAATAACAATTTAATTATTACTTAATCTATTAATCATGTAGAATCTTCATTAGTTGCTGATGCAGTAATCATTAAAAATGGGTTAGTTAACCATTAGTAACACATTAACTCATTATTATCTGTGCATTAGTTAAGCATGAATTAATGTATAGTGGTGCACCCTTATTGTAAAGTGTTACCAAAATATCTTAATTTGTGTTCCGAAGACGAAAGCCTTACGGGTTTGGAATGACATGAAGGTGAATAATTAATGACAGAATTATATTTTGTGTGTGTGTGTGTGTGTGTGTGTGTGTGTGTGTGTGTGTGTGTGTGTGTGTGTGTGTGTGTGTGTGTGTGTGTGTGTGTGTGTGTGTGTGTGTGTGTGTGTGTGTGTGTGTGTGTGTGTGTGTGTGTGTGTGTGTGTGTGTGTGTGTGAGAATGACTAGTTTAAAGGTAAAGTGTGTAATTTATGTGCCACTGCTTTGTGCTGGTCCATACAAAGCGAAATTGACCAAGCATACTGACATTGAGTTGGCACTGAGAGATGGGGGGAAGTGTTTGAAACCTATAAAAATGAATGTGTGTGTGTGTGTGTGTGTGTGTGTGTGTGTGTGTGTGTGTGTGTGTGAGAATAGCTAGTTTAAAGGTAAAAGTGTGACACACTTCCCCCTTATGGTTGTTATATCTTAACTATATGAAAATAACATTCAATTAAAGGCAGCCATTAAATTTAGTTTAGTGGGTTGAAATCTTTATAGTGTAAGTTCACATTGTGTTCATGTAAAATATTAAAGAAGTATTTACTGGGCCGAAGATTTTGCAGTCAACATCATTCAGATTGGCAGAACCTTCAGCTAGACAGAGGCCGTGAGTCTAAAAATAGCAACAAATATGGATTAGACACTTTCAAGTCAACATGATCTATGCTTGTGTAATCTGATGTGATTTCTGAGCAAAACAGGATTTTCAACAAGAAAAAAAAAAGTAGGACGAGACTTTTATCCGTGGGATTTGAATGGATCGTGAAAAGAGGGAATGAAGAATGGAGCCAGGCAGCTGGATGCAGTGGGGTTTGAAAAGAGTAATCAGTTGAAAATGAAAGTCACTTCAAAGGTGGAGCACCACTGTCTTATGCACAATAGATCAGGAAAGTGTGTTAGGTTAATAGGGTCATTTCTGGCTTCATGTTGACATTTAATATAGAAACCTTTACACCAGCCAATCTCTCTCTCTCTCTCTCTCTCTCTCTCTCTCTCTCTCTCTCTCTCTCTCTCTCTCTCTCTCTCTCTCTCTCTCTCTCTCTCTCAATCAAATCAAAGGTATTTGAATATTCTTACAGCAACAATGTGATTCTGGGGGATACATATATCATCATCTTGACTTGTGCAGTTAGTCCCAATAATGGCATATTCTGCAAAGTACTTGTATCCGCCACTGACAATCTGCAAAAAGTAGAAAACAGTACTGTATTGTCTATAGGGAGCTTTGTTGTCAAATAATCTTTTCTAATATTACATTTACATTACCTGGGATGACATTCGTCCAATTTCAAGGAGTGCAAACTTAGTGTTTAGCGTATTGTTTTTATTGAAACTATCTAAAGAGTTTACAATGAGTTGGAGGCCATCCGTGTCATTTAAAGGAAGGAGGAGAGGGCAGCCTACGCAATCCTCTGTTTCTAGATACAACACAAAAACAAAACAAAAGGGTCTCCTTTCCTGATCAAATTACAAAAAGTGCATTCATTTTAACAAAGATTTTTTTCGGTCCTCTTACCTGTTTCAGTTTGACACTTGAATGCCACAACAGACAGACCTTGAGTTGTATTTGTCAGGGCAAAATCACAATCTGCCTCAACAGCCTAGAAGAAGACCAGATGCTTTTAGATAAATACATTGTATGACATATTTACAATAAAGTTAATGGAACAGATCTCACCGTACTAAACTTTTGTCTGACTGGACACAGGCCCACTGGTGTTGGATCTAAGACGTGACATGTAGTTTCCAGCAATTCCAACTCCAGAAGATACGTGTCTGCTTGGCCTGGCTACAAAGAGACATTTAAATATTAAAACTCTAAGGAATAATTGACGACGGGCCGTTAAATCATTAGAAAAATAATGCACACCCGAGGTGGTAATGCGGCCACGTTGCAAAGAGTCTGTGTGTCTCTCAACAGTGTTCAGCAGCAGCATCTCTATTGCAAGTTTATCTGCTCCAAGAACAGCGCCGTTATTACCTCGCTAGTGAAGAAATGTCATGAAGCTTTTTAGTTGCTAAACTATTTTACTGATAAAGATTTTATAGGATATGATAAAAACAACTTACTATTTCCATGTTTTTTTTTTTTTAATTACACTTACAGAAAGCACAAATTCTCTTTCTCCCTCTCAAACACATACGGACAGACAAAATAATTTGTCATTTTTATGTTTATTATATTTATTTGCTTGGTCAGTGTCATTGTGGGCTTTGTTTTTTTGCTGTTGTAGTCGGTAAAAGCCCATACACACCAATGACGATATCTATAAAGATAAAGATATATTTTCTAAAAAAAAATTCTCAATAATAAAGAACACCACAGCTATAACGATAACGCCAAATTGAAACGATATTGTTGGAATCACTTTCAGAGCGATTTTATCTAGCTGATAAAAACATTGACAGCCAATCAGAATCCATTCCGCTGTAACAAGCTCGAGCATTTAAAGTGACAGACAAGCACACGCTTAGAATAAACTGAATGATTTGAATCTGCTGGTGTGGATCATAGACTGTAAAAAAATATGGATGTAGTATCTGTGACGTCACCTGCAGGTTTCTGAAGAGTGTTTTTGAAGCCTAAAGTCGGCCGTTGCCATCTTGGCAGCGCGTCACTCCCGGATTACAGTAAATGGTCAAAGAGACGGGATGTGGGTGGAGCTGAGGTGACGCCATGACTAACAGACAGCAGACAAACAACAATCTACCTGTCACTCAAAGTGGCCACGCCCTTAATTATGCAGAACTTTAAAGCTTTATATAATGTAAACTAATGAGTTATAAAAAAAATAATAAAGACCATCTAAAGTGACGTCATACGTAATGGCAGTTACGCTTTTTTGTAAATTGAATACGGAAGGCGGTCTGGAGGAAGATATTGGACTTTATAACGCATTGGCTGGTTTAAGCTGATCAGGTGCTGGTCCTAAGAAACTAGTTCCAGCTCAGGACCAGCTTAAACCAGCTCATGACCAACTAAGGACCATCATAAACCAGCTCAAACAAGCTGCTATGCTTCAAAACATACCTAACCAGCATTTTTTTTTAAATGGGGGATTCACTTCAGAAGGCATTTATTAACCCCCCAGAGTCGTGTGGATTACTTGTATAATGGATGGATGCACTTTTTTGGGCATCAAATTCTGGGCTGCCATTTACAGCCATTGTAAAGCATGGATTAGCCAAGATTTTTTAAAATATAACTCTGAATTCGTCTGAAAGAAGAAAGTCAAATACACCTAGGATGGCTTGAGGGTGAGTAGGCTAAATCATGGGGTAATTTTCACGTTTGGGCTAACCCTTTAAGGACCTTTGAAATTTGGCAAAGTGATATTGAACTGTAATGCGATCAAGACATGCCTTGAACTACTTTAGCCATGCGTTTCCCTGAAAATAATTGCACATCTTAGAACATTCGGCAACCAATCAGATTCAAGCATTCAAGAATCCCGAAGTATAAACCTGTAAAAAAAAAGAGGTGTGCATTGATGTTATTGATGTGAAAACTTACCGGTATTTTGAATTGTAGATATAAAAACAATTTTTACAACAGTTTATTGAACAACTTTTATTTTTCCGAAATGCATCAGTGTCCAACAAATGATTTATGTTAATTTTATTTATGTTAAACATTTTCGTAAATATCATGGAACTGCACAGGTCTCATATTTAAAAAAAAGCTCATGTGACTGCTACAGCTTCACACATGCATTGTTTATGATCATCCATTATCTTACCTTGGAGAGGATCTTGACTTTCTCAATGTGATTCAGGGCATATTTGTAACCGTGGGTGTGCTGAGCGTTGAGGAAATCCTGTGCTACCAGAGCCGCTGCTTCAGCCTCCGGGGAATCACAGGGAGGCAAGCTGAAAGTAGGCATCACCCCCTGTGCCCATGAGCCCATTACCAGGAGCCCAAGAACAGGCACTGTAACCCAGAGCTGCATGCTGAACAGCAATAATCTAAAGTCCTGAAGTGAAGACGATATGTGGATAGAAGGTGGCAGAGTTTGGTTTGTTGTTTATATATATATACACTGTACTTTAATCTTGACCACATTCCGACTTCTGTTACGTAAATGACACCAATGAACCATCTTTGAGTGCCAAAGTAAATGTAACTATGCAATTTGAGTGGGTGTTTAAATTGAAGTTTGCTTTGGGGAAGCAGGGGTGCTTTTAAACTTTGACCATGTCCTTGGTGATAAAACTCACATGTATGGAACTTGACTGAAGTCAGTCCAGTCATTCTTCTTTTTTTTTCTTTTTTTTTTGTTGAATGAGTCCACACCACATGTGTCATTTAAAATATCTAACCAGAAAAGCAAAATGACAAACATTTATATGTTAGATTTGTACCATTTCTAAAATATACTTCTAAATGTGTTTTTGCTGTTTCTGGCGCTTATCGAACACCCAACAATGAAAAGCAAACATAACTTCACGCAAACCTGTTTTTCTGAAGTGCCTCTATTTGCCTGAGTATTGCGGAAATCCAGTTCAACTACCAGTGGTCAGCAGTATGAGGGATGCTTGCAAACACTTTGATCAAGAGTGAGTAGAATATTTACTAATATGTTATTCTATGGTCAAAGTTTGCCCTTCATTTGCTTTTAATAAAGAACTTCAAACCTTTACCATAGTCTCTTTTAATATATTAACAGCAATTCAACAATCAATACAGATTTTGAAACCTGTTGTCAATCTCAGATTCATAAGCAAACCTAAAAATATAACTATAAAATATACACACAGGATAAAAAAATATGACCACATTTGTTAGTTAATTTAACAACTAAATTACAGAAATATTGATGACGCTCTATGAGACACAATCTGCTATATGAGGTAAAATAGTGGAAAACCAATATAGTCATTTGATAATTGAGATATAAATGTCTAGGTTTAAATATTTACCCCAAAAATTAACATTAAACATCAAAATAAAATAAATCAGAACACCAATTGATTAAAAAAACATTTAATGATACTTTTAAAAATATTAAACCGCAACCATCAGAATATGACAAATTATTTTAACAGTGGGCTTCACATATACTGTGATCAACTGCAATTTTTGAACATTTTCAAAAATAAATATTTATGAGGAAAAGGAAGGCACATGAAAAGCCTTTCACTGTCAGCTCAGTTCTAAATATCAGTGTTAGAGGATGCCATTCTAGAATCATTTTCTCTGAATTATTATTCAGATGCTGCAGTTTATAGTGCTCCATTAGCAGAAACATAAAAAAATCATATATCTGCTTGCTTATTGGATGATTCTAAAAACTGCCCTTGATTTAGAAACTCATGACTACCCATAATGACCTCCAATAGTATTTAATATTTAAAGCTATTATGACCTTTTTAAAATTCTTCATTTTGCTTTTGGTGTCTACTAAAATACAATTTAATGATTGGTATTTTTCAAATATTTGACATTATTGCAGCACTTTTTCCCCCAGTCTGTCAGTAATGCTCTGTTTAGTTCCTGTTTCTAAGAAGCCCTTGAGCGGGAATTATTTTAATGAGGAATATTGTGACAAGTACTTTCACGTAAGAAAACTCAAGACTATAATCGTTTCAAGGAGTTCAGAAACAGTGCTTAGTTACTGATATAGAGAATAACTCCCTTTGGAGGGACCTTTTTCATGCTGAATCAGCAACATTACACACTAAAGTTTAATGGAAAAAAGCACAACAGGATCCCTTTAAAGGCCTTCGCGAATCGTGTCCATTTAACATCACCCCAAATCTTCCTCAGAGTGTCCGAGAAGGAACTGTTTTAGTCCTAGTCATCATTGGCTGCGTTCCATTCAACCTCTGGGTCGTCATCTAAACGCAAAATGAGGTATGACAACAGCTGGAAGATGTTCTGCCACAGGAGCAGGAACACATAGACGTAGAAGTCACTGACGTCAATCTGACAGTGATCACCTGCAAAGCTCATCTCGCACACGCACTGGAACCTGTTGATCAGGTTACGGCAGAAGCCTCCGTTAAGGCAGGGGTCAGATGCACATTCATCCAGCTCCAGCTCACACCTGTCAAAGAAAATCAGTCATCTCAGATGGATGGATTGATACAGTGCAGGGCAGTGCTATAAGGCCATCTTATGGCACATTACAAACAGTAAGCAGAAAAACTTCTGAGAGAAATAATAGCACAAGTCTCATGAATGAGCTGCACTTTGTAATGTTATTTATGTCTGCAGTACAAATAGTGCAGGGCTAGTAATGTGCCAGAGTTTAACTGTCACCTCCTTTTTTAGAATGGATGTGAAAATGCAAACCTAAATGGAAGTAATTCAAGACCTACGTTTGGTCTTGTTTTAAAGAAGATTATGATTAAGATTGCTGATGTGAAAGCACTTCAAAGAATTAAAGTATATGAAAAAGTTAAGGAAGTTTAAAATAACTGTAAATCAAATGTACTATACTAAATTTTATATATGAAATATTTTTTACTTAAAATGACTATAAAATCAAAGCCATTTATGTTTGAGTTGGGTTCCAAATTTGCAGTTGATACCACAAAGATGGAAGTTTTCTGCATGAAAACCAAAAGTTTCATTGATTAAAAGTGTGTGCATCAACTTTTTGTGACAAAGGTCAGAACTCTTGTTATGATGTAGATTTTTTGAGGTGCACACTTGTCATGAATTATTCTATTACTGTTCCTACATAATTTGAAACGAAGAAACAGTGGTAAATTATCTATTTAGGAGTCTTAGACCTTTCCAAGGATGTATAGATTGTCATGTTTAGATTAGGATTTAATTGTAATATAGTGAAGTTACCATAGACGTCACTCTGGCGGGACGGTGACAGTTACGGGGTTTTAATTCTTAGAGCTAGGGATTTATTCAAGTATTACAAATAACAATTAGCTTTGCTCTAGCTTAGGCGGCATTGAACGCATCCATTCAGAATTCACTGCTGTTCAATAAAAAAAAACATTTATTCAGCAAGGATGCATTAAATGGATCAAAAGTGACATAAATGCTGATCTTTTGAACTTTCTGTTCAGCTGTTTTCACCTATTCACTGTGGCATCACACACTGAACCTATTGAACCTGGTTCAATATTCTTACCATTGTCCAGCGAATCCAGGTAGACATTCACAAGTATCCTCTACAGAGGAGCAATTCCCGCCATTGAAGCAACTATAGTTCCATCTCTCATTCCCACAGAAAGACACGGGAAGCTTAGGGTATCTATAGAAAAATGATAAAAGGATAAGCATCTTCATTTTCGAGTTCTATTAAGACATGTTCACACCAAGAACGATCACTATACCGATAACTGTATTAGCATCCGCACCAATGCACAATATCTTTCTGTTTATTATAAACGGACACTGCAGTTATGTTGTCTGCTGCTTTTAAATGCTCAAGCTCTTTAAAGCAGGAGGGATTCTGATTGGCCAGTCAAAAAAATTGTTGCGAAAGTGATTCCAACAATATTGTTCCTCTGTTCTGTTATTGTTATAGTTGTGGTGTGAACTCTGCTATACTTTTACATTTAGAGTAATTTTAAAACGATATCTTTACTGTTATAGTTAATGTTCTTGTTGTGAATGGGCCTTTATTCTAATTTCAGCAAAAAGTAACAATTCGGGGCAGCCAACCTTAACATATAGCTTACTTTAAATGTTTACTTTAAGTTACACATTAAACTAGCATACACATCACTGAAATAGATGAGTCAAGGAAGCGGCCTATATATTTCTAGCCAATCAGAAACTCCCTCTGACGTCAATTACTTTGCTTGTTCGGGTTATTGGTTGGCAGGGGTTTTTAGACGTGGATGCCAAGGACCCCAAATATGATCATCCCCTTGTGAGGGACCATTCCAAACATGTACAGGAAGCTATACTAAAAAAAAAAAAAGAATGTATACTGTGAGTAAAAATAGTAAATGGTAAAAATAGTAATAGTAACAAAATAGTAACAGTGGTATTATAAAAAACATATATATTGTACTCTAAATTAAATAATTGCATTTTACATTGAGTGCAACAGTCAGGTTCCGAATATAAAAACGTTCTCCATAGGGAAATAGTTTTTTAATGATAAATGTTGATAGATTCCATTCAGAGGTTAATCGATAATATATCCTTTTGTTGAAGCCATCTGTTCGCATTATTTCCTACTTTAAAAATAATCGTGTTTTAACAGTAAAGTCATGGTGAAAAACCAATAATGTTGTATAGAAAATTCCACCAATCAGAGGTCTTTAGCTCCACCCACTTCCATGAAGTACCAAGGATGTAATCCCCATATATAATTGCATGATTTTTCAATAAACTTTAAATAATTAGTTTTATATTTCACCATTGTTTTTAATTTTATTAAAAATTTATTAAAATTGCTTCCTGGGATTGTAGTTGTTCCCTTATTAAAGCTGTGAAGTACACAACCTTGTACTTTTGTCCAATTTTTAAATACTTTTTTCTTAATATCAAAGTTGTGAAGTATAATGTTGTGATTCACCTTGAAGCTGGTTGGTTGGGTTCATTGCTTATAATAACAAATACTTTTTTTTAATCCCTAAGAAAAAAATACTTATGTACTAATACATCTAATGCACTCTATTGTCACTGTACTAAAACCAAAAAATAAAATAAAAATAGTTTTGACTAATCTAATTTCTGATATTTAAAAAGCAGAAAGAAACATTAAAAAATGTCACATTTTTCTTTTCTTTAAAATCTTCCACAGACTGAATATCTTTCCGGACTCAAAAACAGATTTTTAATACATATTTTAAGAAGTCAAACTCACGGAAACCTGTCGATATACCATGGAAGTTCTGGAACTCTCTCCCTGAAATAGAAATGGAATTTAACGCACAAATATCTAAGAACGTCAACATTTCAAGATATTGCTGAAGAACTCATGTGTCGAGAGATGCATTGGAGGGGTGAGCATGGTAAAAATTTCTTCACCTGCAGAGAGGTCCTGTCGTGTTTCTCGGACAGAGACAGGCATAACGTTTCAGTCCTCTTAGGCATGTTCCTCCATTGCTGCACTTGTGGTGGGCGCATACGTCCACCTCCATTTCACAGTGACGGCCGGTGTAGCCTACATCACACGAGCACTCGTATCCTGCTGACACCACTCTGCAGGCTCCATGAACACAAGGGTTTGAGGCACAAGTGTCTAGGGTGAATTCACAATGTTGGCCATCCCAATCAGATGGGCAATGGCACTTGAAAATGTCGAACAGATCTTCACAAACTCCTCCATTTTGGCAAGGGTCAGGCTCACAGATATTAGATCCCCAGCAGCCAAAGTAGGGAGTCGCAGAGGTTCTCAGAAAGTGCTCTTCCTGGGGCCTGGGAAGTTTCATCTCCATGTCGCTGTAATATGGCAATGCAAGGCCACCAATCTCTACCAAACCAAGACAGCCAGCAAAGTTGCCCTCCGAATTGGGTCCCAACCCCCCTAAGATGATGTCCACATCTTCTCTCAGGAAATCCAGATCTTCTGAGGCTGTAAACGAGATGGAGGGTTTCTCCCAATGCTCATCCAGAACCATTCTCCATCTGGATGACTGTAAGTATGGGCTGTCCATGCTGAAGTCTGCCATGTGCCACTGTCCATCACTAACCAGGTCCAAACTGTGTATATACACATAGGAGGTTTGCTTTTCTCCCTGCAGCTCTAAAACCACATGTCCATCTTGGATGGAAATGGCAATAAATTGAGAATCCCGCTCAGCATGTAGTAGAGTCGCGTTCTGCTGCCTGGTACGGAAATGTATTGAAATGCTGCTGAGGTATCGTTTTATTTTTCCATTGCCACGATAGGTGATTATGTCACTTCGGAGGCTGACATTGGCCACACCTGCAAAGTGGGCAGGAAAGAAGAATCAATCAACTCTTTGCCCTAGTGTTTTTTTTTTCTTGCTTTTTCTGTTATGTATTTTTATATTTAACTTTTTTTTTTAAATCAAATAATATGCATACAACTCACAAACAGAAAATAAAAAGATCACCTATTTCGCCAAAGCTCTTTCATTGCAAATATAAAAGTATTTTTAACCAGAATTCTGATTCAAAATTCTGCTTTACATATATGTGTCAAGCAGGGCGGGTCCGAGAGCCGTGGCAAGGGAGCGAGGCCGGTGGTGCGAATGAGCGTCATCTGCACGCCACACCGGTCTCGTGTCTCATGGAGGAGCTCCAGAGGGATAAAACGAAGAATGACAGCTATGAAAGATGACATAGGATCAGGCCTGGACTATTTATGTTGTGTTTTATTATGTTTATATGCGGAAGTTGTCTGTGAGGGGCTGCCGCTTTACTTTACTTTTATTGTTTTGTAGTATATTAAAATTTTTCACCTTCAGCATGAAGATCATCTCCAGAAAGTGAGTAGAGAAAGTCCACGCAGCACACAGCAAATTAGGCTTTTAGAGCCGCTACTTCCTTGTCCCCTAGAGGGATGATGGCCTCAGACCCATTCTCGACTTGAGATTTGTCTGAACCGTGCTCTGATAAGATGGCCATTCATTATGTTAACTTTGAAACAAATCCCCTCGCAGATCTGCCCAGGGGATTAGTTTGTATCAGTGGATCTGAAAGATGCATACTTTCATGTCCAGAAAACGCCCCATTGCAGACTGTTCTTGAGATTCACTTTCGAGGGGGTGGCTTACCAATATACAGTCCTACCATTCGGACTGGCCTCACACAGATCTCTGCTCCTCAGCCATCTAGAAAGTCTGGGGCTTAGGATCATCTTGAGCAAGAGCTTGCTGTTCCCCAGCCAACGCATCACATTCCTGGGGGCAGTATTCGATTCGTCCCTGAAAATTCAACACAAAATTCAACACATCAACTGCCTGGAAATGATGGCAGTATTTCTGGCCTTTAGGAGTTCTGGTCAGGGCACCATGTCCTGGTCCGGTTGGACAACATAAGAGTGGTAGCCAATATAAATCACCAGGGAGTCTGACTGGCGTACCACCTCCTCCTGCAGGCACAGAACAATCTCCCCTCAGTGAGAGTGATACATGTGCCGGGCTCCATGAACACGGGAGCAGATATTGTGTCCTGGAACGGACCTCCTCCGGGGGAGTGAAGATACCACCCCCGGGTGGTCCTAATGATTTGGAGCATTTTCAACCAAGCAGAAGTGGACCTCTTTGCATTGAAAGAGAACACCCACTGTCCGACATTCGTATTGAAATAAAGGGACACCTTAGCCCACAGGTGGCCTTCTCTTATGCCTTATGCCTCATACCCACAGGCTCCGGTCCTGAAGCAGAGCCTGCCTTATTGGACACATAAGGCACAAGGTCCCTGACTCTAGTGGCCCTTGTCATCCAGTGCCCGCAGGCTACGGCCTTGCAGGATGGCAGTGCATTTCCCATATGCGTCAGAAAAATGGACAGAATGCAAGTGAACTGTGTCGAAAGGGAACGCTCTGGATACTAATGTAACCTTGGTTGCATATGCAACCAAGTCAGCGCTACTGCTACACAGACATTAACCAACCAGGCTTCAGAATTCAGAGAAAACTGAGCTTTCGCCATATGCGTCAGAAACATTGACAATATGCTCGCTCCCGTTATCTCAGGGAACCGAGGTTACGTTAGTAACCGAAACGTTATGTTTAGTCATATGAATTTTCCACGTCATCTCAAATTAAATCAAATTTATAGGATCCTATGAGTGCTACCAGTTTCAGCAGACATGAAAAAACAGACCCCTTTTTTCATTTTACCTACAAAGTTTAAGCCCTGAGCACCATATTCAGTTTCTTTAAGATCATGTGTGCATGTCATTAACACACTCCAGTACACCGTCTCACGGAAGACGCATATGGCATGGCAAATCCAACAAAGGATAATCTTTCAAGGCTTTCATAAATCCTCTAGTATAGCTACACATGACAATTATCAATTATATAACTGCAAATAGGTTCCATACATGTATTAATAATGCTTTTTACCGCTTTTACTAAGAAAAATTGTTCAGATAAGGACAACTGCTCTTGGAACATTTACATATTTATACTTACAATCAAAACCCTGACTGTGGGCTTGACACATGGCAGCGGAGGGACATGGAGACAGCTCACACCACTTGACTTCCTCACAGCGTTGCCCTGCCGTATTGGGTGGGCAACTGCATGTGAAATCATCCCACATGGAGTAGCACACACCACCATTCAAGCAGGGATTGATCTAGAAGAGATACTCACAATCATTAATTACAGTTGAGCACATATTTTTTCAACAATCAAGATTAATTCACATACTAAATAAAATACTGAATAAGACTCTACTGCCCTTTAATTTCACTTAAT
This sequence comes from Gobiocypris rarus, assembly GCA_023029165.1. Lineage (NCBI taxonomy): Eukaryota > Metazoa > Chordata > Actinopteri > Cypriniformes > Gobionidae > Gobiocypris > Gobiocypris rarus. The sequence continues at coordinate 31,460,961 of CM040915.1, read as the reverse complement.
ATTTGTTGTCTTTTTTATAGTTTTTCTCAAACTGCTGTCCACAGGCACTTTGGGTCTGTCTCAAACTGAAAAATTATCTAAAGCATCTTCCTGAATTACAAACACTGTGAAATTATGTAATAATCCATAATATATGAATATTTATCAAAGGATTCATAATATTGGAAGTTTACAAAATATTCAAACATATTAAGGAGGTTAAGCAAATTTCTAAAAAGCTATGGCTCAATAAAACATTATTCCATATGTGAATGATGTAATAATTCATAATACAAAATATTCAAAACTATTAAACATATTTCAAATTGTTTGCACATTTCTAAAATAGGTTTGGTTGAAGTCAAGTATCATTATTTCAGATTTTTAAATATTGTGATTGGTGTGATAATTCATATAATTTGAAGATTCATACAAGTTTTGCATATTTCTATAATAATTCAAATGTACACAAATTCTTTCAAGTCAAGCATTAGTATTCCATAATTGTGAACACTACGAATTATGTAATTATTCATCATATATTAACATTCATAAATCATAGATACAAAATATTCAAACACATATTGTTGCTGATAATGCGAATCGACAGAGCGCTAATTGTTTCTGCTGTGAAGCTTTTCTATGCCAGTCCATTATTTCGGTTATCACCCTAAATGGCAGATAAAAGCAAAATATACTATTAGGCCAACTGGTCACCTTTCAAGTCAAGCAGACCAACCTTTCCTGTCATTTGGACATTTTCTTGGCCAGAATAAGCTGCAGACTGGACCACAGTTTATAGCAATACCGTAATAGATCTGTAAATGTTGCTTACACTGCAGGAGTCGTCGCCAGTACAGCCGCGTGTGACATTCAGCAAGCTCTGGAGCCTGTAGGAGCCTGTCACCGGGACACTGACTGGGTAGAACTGCAGGCGTCTGCTATTTATACGGAGGTCTTGGATACAGCCCTTAAAGTAGCCCCCAAAGGCTAGTGATGCACGCCGATCCGGTAAGCCTCCCACATATACAGCATCCCCAGCCTGGACCAGCACACGGCGGATAGGGACGTGACCTTGGCTCGACATAAACAGGGATAGGGACTCTGGTTCCACCAGCACAGTTATGAGATGAAAGTGACCATCGTTCACAGCTTCCCTTCCTAACAGGCTTTCAAAGTTGTTGATTTGAACTTTGACCTTTCCATCCTCCAACCAGACACGGAGATACTGACTGGTACTGTTGGAGAGGACCAGGAGCAACCCCTGGGAGCGGCGTGTGCGAACGAACATGGACACGGTAGTGCTGTCATCTGGGTTGTCATCCACCGTGAACATAGCGCAGCTCTCCAAATCTTCATTTCCAAACCTTGCAGCCACATATTCTACCAAATAAAATAGATCAAATATAAAATGTGTGCAATGTTAATAATATGTAACAAACAGTCAAATATAACAAAATGGAACATTTCTAAAAATAAAGTTATCATTATTAATATTATTTAAAATATATAATTATTATTATTAGCAGTATTATTATTATAGCAGTTAATAATAATATAAAATGACATATAACATAATTGAATATTTCTAAATAGTTATAATTATTAATATTATTCAAAATATATTAGTATTGTTGTTTTTAATGATAATAATAATAACAACAATATCAAATCAAATATAACAAGATGGAACATTTCCAAATATCGAGTTATTTATGAATGATATTAATACTGGTATTATTATTAATTATTATTATAAATACATGTATTATTATTATTATTATTATCATATATTATATATTAAGACAAACAGTCAAATATAACCAAATTAACTTTTAGTTATAATTATATAATATTATTCAAAATATATTATTATTGTAATCATTATTATTATTATTATTATATACATTTTAAAATTATTGAAATATTTAAAAAATATATTGGAAATAATTATTATTACAACAACCACAACAATAATAATACAAATAAAAATTATAATTATAATATAAATGATAAATATAATTATATAATTATTATTAATATATTGTTGTTGTTGTTATTATTGTGGTGGTGGAAGTAGTATAGTAGTAATAATAATAATAATAATAATAATAATAATAATACAATTATGACTAAATGTTTCAATATATTTGTTCTGTAGTAGCCTACCTGTTCCTCACAGACAAATATTTGTTTTCCTCACTGACAAAGTTTTATATAAATAATTGATGGCAACATTCTTGGCAGAATAGCTCTTATTTAAAGTTTGCATGGATTAAATACACCTGTTTCTATCACGTTTCTTTAATCCACAGGTCAGGTGTGGCAGATTTTAACCTTCCTTTGGCAGTCCTTCTGCTTTGGCATGTGTGTGTGCGTCAGGGTGTTTGTAGGGGGCTGTTTTATTTAGTGCTCTAATCTCATTCTATGTCTTGGGACTAAATTTGACCCTCTGAGGGCCGCTAAATTTACATTCTTTGCTAAGCAGTGACGTTGTTGTGAAGATAAATGGTGATGAGGAAAGATGAATGTTCTTTTTAAATGATTTAAAACTGTATCTTGGTTTAAGCAGAAATAGGCAACTTTGAATATTATAAGGATTTGTAGCTCATCATTTACACACCCTCATGAGTTTCTTTCTTCTGTTGAACACAGAAGAAGATATTTTGACAGATATTTGATATCCAGGCAGTTGATGGTAGCCACTAACTTCCATTGTATCAACAGTGTTCAACAGAAGAAAGAAACTCATACAGGTTTGGAACAAATGTACAAATATTTTTCATTTTAAGGTGAACTATCACTTTAAGTCACACTTAAAAATGTGTAAATGTTATTGCATTTCAAAATAAATGACAATTATTTTAAAGAAAGATAGCACAAGCACACCTTTTATTTTGCATAACATTTAACAAAGAAGTTTGTGTTGTTTTAAATGATATATTTTCAAATGAACACTTTCAGGTTTCAACATGAATGGATCAAGCTCATATGTGATGAACAGACAACTGCGTGAACTTGAGGAGAGCTGACTTCATACATTCACTAAAAATCACTGCAATACCAAAAACGTAATTGCAAGTCAGTTCTGCGAAAGAAGAATTTGTTTGCATTTTGTATCTACTTCAATGACATTCATACGATTCAAAATGTGACTTAAAGAGTACATAGTATGGGCATTTTACAGTCTTGATTTTGTCAAGCTTTTATTGACATCTGGGAATGTGACTCCCTGTGACGTCAGAGTGTGGTGAAACACCGCCTTAACCGAAGAAGATGAACGGCTGATTCTGTAGCCCCGTCCACCGATTTGTCCATGACTTGTTATAGATAAATAACATAGGCCCACGTGGAGCTAAACCAGATCGAACTTCCAAGCAATAAACATGCTGCATAAGCTTAATTCGTAATCCAATATTATGAATGCATGGATGAACTTTATTTTTAATGCAAATCCAGCTCACGTGGGTAAGACATTGCGCGTTTGTTCCTTCATTTCACCACGGATTTGTTTGTAAACAAGAGACTGGATTTGCAGACAGGATGAGATTACATGAATTAATGAATGAAGCAACACACGTATGTGAGTAAAAATTGTTTTTATATATGATAGTATTGCATCGTTACAGATCGTTTGATATCTATTGATTATGTGTACGTGTCTAACTGAACATAACTTAGCACGCTGTCACAAGCTGGAGAATCCTTTATTTGTGGTGTTGTTGGTTCATTGTACTGCGATTCGTGATCAGACTCGGACATGTATGGGCCAGGGCACACAAAGCCCAACGGCCCAGGGCTATGTGTTTTCCAGATGGTCTACCAAATAGTACCACAGTCTATCTTAAATAGCGAAATAACATTCCTTTCTTGTTATGCGTTGTTGTTTAAAGGAAAAATACAATCGCGGAAGTTTTGATCCTGCTGACTTGTCTTACTCTGCAGTGAGGCTTGTGCGTGTGTGTGTTTGTCTGCACAGTTTGCAGTTATATCCACCGTTTGGCGGATATAACGACATTTTGCGAGCCCTGTGGGCAATTAATTTCGGTTGCCGTTTTCCCCACACGCTTTCAAAACAATTCCTCATGTGTACTCACAGGGGAGCTGAAGCTCATTATAATATGAAAAGCTTATCCAATCATAACAGTGGGCATTTACTTCCAAGTCCAAGTGAGGCACGCCCATTAAAACCGAGCGTTCGATGAGAGAGGCTCAAAACCAGGGTAGAAAATAGCCTATTACTTATTCATTATGATGTTTATGAATGTAAAAACCATGCAAACGTCATAAGTTGACCTCAGACAACAGTATAAAAAAGAAAAAAAGCCATAAATCTACATATCTACAAAAAATATAAATCTACAATTGTGTTTATCCTACACAAAGTAAACTGGAGTAGAATTCCAAAAACGATCTTACCATCTAAACAGTGCTCGCCCTCATAAGGTCGATGGCATTCACAGCTAAAACTCCTCCATCCTATCTTGACACATCTGCCTCTGTTCTGGCATGGGTTTTCCTTACATTGATCCCAGTCACTGCAGTCCTGTTTCACATTAATTTGCTTAATGGGAGCCCTCGGGCCCAATCCAGGCACCACCATATGCGAATCCAACCACACATCCCGCATACATCCCAGAAGGCTTGAAGCAGACCCTTGCTCTCCTCTTCCACCTATGTAGACATTCTGGATCACGGTCAACTCTGATAGACCTGAACCCAATTCGGGCTCTGCTTGATCTATCTGTACTTCCATGTTACAGGTGTCTCCAGAACAAGAGGGGTCTCTAAGACTCAGCCCAAACATGCTGTTGTGCAGTGAGGCCTTCACCGTGTGCCAGCGGCCATCAGAAACCATCGGCGGGAGCTCTAGATGAACGCTTTCAGTGTCCTGGGTTCTCTGCAATGTATGTCGTAGTCTTCCATTCACTAACTCCAGCGTAAGATGCTGATCTTCAACTTGGCACTGGAGCAGAGTGGCCACTTCCTGCAATGTGCGAAAACTAAGAGTGACATTCAAGGGTTCAAAAGCATCAGTGAGTATGGTCTGGACCTGCATAAATCCACTTTCTTCAAAAGAGAAGGTGGTGGATGTCTGGCACTTTGTTCCAGTGAAGCCCTCAGGGCAGATGCAGCTGTATCGATGCCGTCCTTTGTCCAGGTAAGGATAGCAAGTGGCACCGTTCTGGCACCAGTGACGCTCACAGCCAAGCAGGACTACTGTGCAGTACGGCCCCCCATAGAGGTGTCCATTATAGCTCTCTTGGGAACATTGACATTTGTATTCTCCTTCCTCATTTATACACACACCACCATTCATGCACGGGTTTGTATCACACCCACTGGAGACTCCTGAGGCAGAGAAGAAACAAGGTTTAAGACTTTTCATGAACATAATCAACAAATACTTCATATCTGACTTGGCAATATCACTTTCACTCATAAATGGACATTATGTCATCTTCTCATCCTTCATGTCATTCCAAACCTGTATGACTTATGAAGCTTGTACCTGTATGAAGATTGAAATTTTTTTGCTGTTTTTGTCCATACAATGAAAGCCAGTGAGATCCAGTGTTGTTTTGACCCCATTGATTTTCATTGTATGGACGAAAAATATTAGACATTTTAGTATCATCTTCATGAGTCATGCATGTTTGCTTTAATGACAGCATCACTGTAAAAAAAACTACTTTGATTTTGTCAGACACTTTAATAGGTTGACTGAACTATTAAATGTAGGAAAGGTTCAAAGTGAAATATAGTCAACTTATTGTAATTTAATGTAATTTAAGTTGAAATGACTTAAACATCCAAGTTGATTGTACTTAAAAATTTAAAGGTAAAGGATTTTTGCAGTAAAATATCCAAAAAACACCAGGCCAGTGTTATATATTTTGTTCAGTATCCCAAATGTTTCCAACAAGGAACCAGGATGTCTGAGGAAGCAGCCACTGAGCGAACGAACAGAGTAATGTCATAACATAATTTTAAACACACTTAAATGTATCTAATATGATAAACAGAGCTGCATTACCTCATACTCATGACCAGAAAAACTGAAAAAAATTGTTTTCCAAGATTCTGAGCTCAAACTTGGCTCATCAAGCTATGCGCCCTCTAGCATACAGAAAAGTTACATTTTGCAACTTTAAGGCAGCACTTTTTTTTTCTTTTTTACAGTGATAGCATGTTTTTTGCTCAAAGCATGGGGGTTTATTATGACATAAATATTCCAATTATTGGACAAAAATAAAACAAATTCTACATCACTATTCTAAAATGATTATTGAACTTGGATCCACAAGTAAAAATTAACAGACCAACTTTAATTATTAAGTTGATACATGATCATGTTCTTCACTCAGCATGATTTGAAAACCATCCAGAAAGCATCGTGTGCTTTGTGGAAGCAAGCCAATCATGCATATCCAAGAATTAAAATGTGAGGATTTATGCCAAAAAAAGGCGTTATGCGATTTCCACAATGCCATTAACAAGTCTATAACAATAACCTCCTACAAAAAGTACAAACATGCTAGTTTCTACTGTAATCCAGAACAATCCCACAAGATAAAATTGTTATTACCTGCATACAGCAACAGTATCATCCATAAAGATATGGCGGCACTTGACATGATTTTGGTTGTAAACAGACTAAACAGGCTCTGAAGTGGACAGGACAGCTTTGTAAAACACCATTACCGCCAGAGACTTCCTTAGCTCGTCTTCATTCATCTGTTTATAGGACTGACTGGCTTCTCAGTGGGTTCCCTGCAAGCTTTGGGATTATGGTAATGCACTTACATGTGTAATGAACTGGTGTGAGGCCAGGGACAGGACAGGTCCCAACGGCTAATCTGAGAGACTCACGCACCCGCACCTTATGGACATCAAATGCAGCTCTGATAATCATAAAACAGATCTGAATGCAGCTATTAACTCATAGTTATCCAGTTATAGAACTCTAATATAAAGCCATAATCCACAAACAGAAAAAGTTAACATACTCAAATTTATTTGATATGGTTTAAGGTAGGCCCACAGAATGTTGTCTTGCAACAAAACGGTTTACATGCAGTGTGGATATTAATGTTTCTCGTTTACAACAACGATTGAAAGAATCTTTTTTACCTGCTTCGAAAAAGGTGGGATAAGAAAAAAATAGCCTTGAACAACGGAATCCTACTGGAAACAAAGCATCCAAAGGGTGACAGATGTAAAGCTAACACATTGCTTAACATTTGGTCACTATATGGACAAATTACAATATAATAAATGATGTTCGAACATTTGACTGTTTGAACTTTTGTTAATATAATTTTATTTATTTAGTAGTATACATAGACAATATACAATATCCAATATACATATCATTTACATAATATGTAGTAAATATTAATAATTTAATGAAATATCATATACATATATATATATATATATATATATATATATATATATATATATATATATATATATATATATATATATATATATATATATATATACATTTTTACATGTGTGTGCATTTTGAACTTGAACCAGGAATTTCCATTCACCAATTAGGCAACTACATTACCCATAATGCTACGTTTCTTATAGACCACGTCATTGCAAGTATTATTAATTGTATTTATTAATTAAAACAATACAATATTAATTTTCATTCAATTACAAGTTATACATAGAGGTTATTTTCAGAGGATGAATACGCTATAACTGTTAACCAATGAAACAGGAAGACGTTTCGCCTAGCCAATGACTAAACAGCTTGTTGAGGCGTCGGAACCTTGGACGATGGAAAAGGACACGATGCGCGTTTTATAATCTTATAATTTTGTGGTTTTTATACAAAGGCAAAATAAGATACCTTTTCAAAAAACCGCCGCATGTTTGATCCTTTTAAAGGTAAGACTGTAACTGAGAAACAAGTTGCTTTTCGCAGTTTGCCATGGGCCATTTTAGGGTCGTTTGTCAACGCACTCCTGTTCTGGAGGGGCCCTGTGGGAGCATGACATAATGGGGGGCCGTAAGGGGTAGTTCACTTCATATTTGCAGTGTTCTCATTTGCAGGGCACTAGATTAAGGAATGTGAGTACAATGTAATGCATGCAGTCAATGTTGTAATGTATTTGTTTCGTTAGTGTCATTTTCCTCACCTAGTGCAATTCTGCAAGCAAAACCTATCATATATGGCACTGTCAATGATTGGTTCTATCTGAAGTTACAAACTCCACGTATATGTTCATGCGCGTGACATGATGCAGTTATTTTGGCAAATGACAGCGCTGGTAAATGCGTAATCAGCATTAATCGTTATAGTCCAATTTTGGTCTAATGTGGGACAAAATATGTCCCACAGTTTTACTAGCTATTAGAATTTTGTTGTTGTTTTTTCCACTTTGAAATGAACCAGAGCTGGGATGCACTTAACACAAATGTGTCATTTATTTGTATTTAAAAAGTATTTGTCATATTTTTGATATTATATTTACATTTATATCGAATATAAAAGTTTAAACAAATAATAGGATGTATTTTTATACTAAACATTTATAGTATAACCTGACTGAAGGAATAACTAGTAAAATATTTATTTAAGGGTGAAAATTCTGAAATTAATACGTGTGATATGCCAAATATGATTTTCATTAGATGAAGGCGACGTGTGAAACCATCATATATTCATAGTCATTCTAAATGACTAGATTTTTGCAATATTTATAATGAATAAACAGTACCCATTATTTCAATTAAACAGTGTTCACACATAATTATTGTTTACAACAACAACAACAACAACAAAAAGTTGTGGGGAAAAAAGCAGCAGGTTGTATTCCAATGTAATACAATACCTATAAATGTTGAATCTATTCATGCAAAATACATAAACATATTTTTACTAAAGAATCAGTGTTTGTGTCAGTGTCTGTTTTTCAGCTTTAAAATTGGAAGTTTTGTGTTGAAAACCCTAAACATGAAGAAGAAAGTCAGTCCGTCCCAGCAGTCAAAAGTGAAGGCTATCAGTAGCACAGAAACACAGAAGACAACATGTGATGGGCCAACGGTGTGTGATGCCAGGAGCGATGTCGACGTGGCCAATAAAGATTCTTCACAGGAAAAGAGGCATCTGCAAATATCCCAAAGTGATGGCTGTTTCTTGAAGTTCTTGAACGAAGACCGTCAGAAACTGCCTTCATTCTGTGACATAACCATCACGGTCCGTGGGAAGATGTGTCATGCCCACAAAGTGGTTTTGGCTTTTGGTAGTGGCTATTTTCATGCCAGATTCAGTGAAAACCCTGAATTGCACCATGTTACCATCGATAACATAGAGGGCTCCACCTTTGAACACTTGCTCAACTTCCTGTACACGTCTGAATTTGAAGTTTCAGACAGCCAGATTCCTAATCTGGCTAAGGCTGCCTGTTTTCTGGATATGATGGAAGCTGTAAATCTTTTAGCAAAGTGGGTGACATCAGATCACGCTGTTGAAAAGAGTGATGATCAGGGGGTTCCACTGGAGACCACAGAAGTCACGCATGTCCAAACTTCAGTAGGAGCCAAGTGCTCCTTTTGCAGTCGCACATTTTGCTACAAGAAGTCTCTGGAGAATCACCTTGCCAAGACGCACAGCACGGGTGGCCATGTTGAGGAAGAGCAAAACCTTGCAAGCACATCTGCTGTCTCCACCCGCAGATCTGGCCGTCAGAGGAGGACCCCTGCTAAATTTGAGAGCCAGGAGAGCGGAAATGGCCATGTCCTGTCTGGAAAACCCAGTCAAAAAACTCCAAAGGATGATGATGCCAACTTTGAGGAGGGGGAGGAGGAGGAAGATGATGACGAAAGTGAGGAAGAGCAACAGAATGAGCAGGGAGAGCAGAGTAGTAAGGAGGGGCGAGAAGAAACTCCCACTGCTGTGGAGGTCGAGGAAGCAGAATGCGGAGACGGTGAGAAGCAAGAGGAGGAACATGTGGCTGAACTCAAGGCTGGAGAGCAGACTGAGACCCAGAAGGAGGCCGAACCCAGACCCAGTCATGCTGTTGAGGAGCAAAGCCAAGCGACAGAGGTCACCGGTCATGTTTTCCCAGAGGGACTGGCTCCAGTTGTGGTCCAGAGCGCTAACAAAAAGACTCTAAAGTGTCCCAAATGTGACAAGACCTTTGATCGCATAGGTGAGAACTATAAAGGCTGATGGATGTAATCGGCTACTTTTTTGTCTTATCTCTTCATTTATTTAACAATACATTAATAATACAGTTCATACACTAGCATTACAAATTTGGTTGTCGGTAAGATTTTATGAATAAAAGTATCATGTTCTTATAAAAAATCCATACTGACCCCGAACTTTTGAACGACGGTGTGCGAACTATGACATGAATAATATTGAAAATGACATGAATGACATGAATAATATTCTTTTCTATGATGAACATGTTTTTAGTTTATTTATTCAAATGTATATTTGATATTCAGAAGTCAAAAAAAGAAATAAAAAAAAATAGAAGAGAATAAAAAAAGAAAGATGAATGCCATTTTTGTTGTTAATGTAATGGCTTTGTCTGAGTCACTTCTTTACTTTTCCTAATTTTGCAGGTAAATACGAGAGTCACACCAGAGTACACACCGGAGAAAAACCTTTCCAGTGTGACATCTGTCTTCAGTGCTACTCCACCAAATCAAACCTCACCGTGCACAAGAAGAAACATGACAGTGATACGCCCATCCAGAGGAAAGAGCACAAATGTCCCTTCTGCAACAAGCTTCATGCCAGCAGGAAGACTCTCAGCAGACACGTGAAGAGGTGAGTGGGAATCCCGGCCCAATCCTGGATTTCACAAAACATGACAGACAAAACACAAAAATCAGAAGTTATAATATTTGCATGAAGAAAATAAAGCCTATTTTATGACCATTAAGACTGTTAAAGAAATGGTTCATACCATCTTTTCACAGTATGACTTTCTTCTGTGGAACAGAAAGGAAGATATTTCGAAGAATGTTGGTAACCAAACCGTTTTGGTTCTTCCATTATATTTTTATACAATAGAAGTCAATGGGAAATGTCTGGTTACCAACATTCTTCAAAATATCTTCTTTTGTGTTTCGCAGAAAAATGAATCATATTTGCTGTAGTCCCACATTTACCACTTTACAAATTTCTGCTTCTGAGAGTCTTAAAAATGTCAAAAGGTTGCATTCTTCTGTTTTGCTTACATTATGTTTCCTGTTCAGTTTATCTATTGGACGTCTTTTGCAAAGCCACTCGCTGTAGTTTCCAATACATTTTCTGAGCTGTTGTTTTGGTAATGAAATGCTTTGTTACCTTGCATTTGTATGTGACCATGAGTCCAACACATTGTCTGTGAATAGATTTCATCCCGACCACCTCCAGGAGTTTCTCACTCAGAAGAAGAAGAAGAGTGAAGGCTGGAAATGTGACGTGAGTCATTTGCCTTGTTATTCATTGTATATGCACTACATTCAGATGACCTCAAAATGCCTTGAAGCCGACATGAGATGCTGTTTTACAAATTATTTTACAATTGCCTGTATCATTTCTTTAACATTGCTGCTTTTGTAGATCTGTCACAAGTCCTTCAGTCGACGCCCCCATCTGGAGGAGCACATGATCTTACATTCACAGGACAAACCCTTCAAGTGTGCCTACTGTGACGACTACTTCAAGTCACGATTTGCCCGGTTGAAGCACCAAGAAAAGTTCCATTTGGGTAAAGCTTTACCATTTTTTAAAATTTTTTTTTTTTGGTATTGAACAGTCTCGGTGCTTTTAACTATCTAAGTGCATGGTCTAAAGCACATGGCGCAGGTGCACTTAGGGCGTGTCCGAATCCACTTTTGCAAGTTTATCGAAGGGGGAAATGGTTGGCACGCCCGACGCATGGTCTAAAAGGGTTGTCCCTATTCTCTTAATGAGCAATGGTTGTGTTTTGGGCTTAATGTGCAATAAACCATTCAGAGTCTTATCTCTCATTCCCTTTAAAAGCCAGTAGCGTTTGCATGGCAGAATTTGTGAGAGGACTTCTCCAGAGAGGAATCCTTTTATTTTACTTTTTTTTTTAAATGTTTGTGCTGCTGCGTCCCTGTGTGTGTAATAAGAATACTAACACGCCCTTTAAATAACACAAAAATACTGTGCTATTGACTTTAGACCAGGTTTTAGTTGGTCTATTTTAGTCTATTTCAGTTGCCTCAAAATTGCAACGCGCCAACAATGTGCCTGAACACATGTTGTTTTCAGACCGGCACGCTCATGGGCGCAAATGTATTTGCTATTTAAACAACGTGGCTCAGGATGTGAAAATGCGTCGGGAACTAGCAAAAAACTCTGCCGCTGCATTGCACTGGGAGTATGATAGAGTCCTTAAAGTGTTTAGCATTCCTTTAATGTTGACAAAATGTCCATTATCTAGGACCCTTTCCTTGTGACATCTGTGGTCGCCAGTTTAATGACACAGGAAACCGCAAACGTCACATAGAGTGCACACATGGGGGGAAGAGGAAATGGACCTGCTTTCTGTGTGGCAAATCAGTTCGAGAGAGGTAAGAAGCTGCTGTTATGCTCAAAACACTGATATTACCAAAACTGTACGCAAGTGTGGTGGTTGGATGTTTTATTCAAAAACAAGTTCTAATCTTTGAACATATTTTCAGGACAACCCTCAGAGAGCATCTGAGGATCCATAGCGGGGAAAAACCTCACCTGTGCAGCATATGCGGACAAAGTTTCCGTCACGGAAGCTCCTACAGGTCTGTGAGAGTGTAACTACTGTATGCAAGAAACATGGTTCACATCCAAAAAAAAAACTAATTCTGAGAGAATATGTACAGATGAATAGTTAAGCAAGCTTCTATGAACATATACCACTTAAATTGCTTCTATCTTTCTTTCCTAATACACTACAGTTAAAAAGTGTTAAATATTGGGTTAGGCTAACCCTAACCCTGGGGATGGTATTTCTTTGTTTTTGAAGGAATGTTCTTATGATCTCAAGGCTGGAAAAAATACAGTAAAAACTACAATATTGTCAAATATTATCATAATTAATGGTAGCACTTTATTTTAATATGTTCTTGTTACATGTTACATGTATTTCCTATAGTAATAATAACTATTATGCATAATATGTGCAACTAACCCTAAACCAAACCCTAATCCTATCCTAACCCTATAGTAAGTACATGTTGTAGTAATATTACTCAGTACTTAAATGTATAATTACACTGTAACAGGGACACATTAAAATAAAGTGTAACCCAGTTTATAATAACTTTTTTATTTGAATATATTTAAAAATGTAATTTATTACATCATTACTCCAGTCTTCACTGTCACATGATCCTTCAGAAATCAGTCTAATATTCTGGTTTGTTGACTAGAAACATTTCTTATAAAGCATAAAGAAACAGAACAGTGAATGAAATTCTAGCTCTAGTTCTAGTTGGAACACAATCCTTTTGGGACTTTTTGCAAAAAATGTTTGCATTAATCTGCGTCAAATTTGTTATTAGTCCCGAGATTCTTTGCATTAGTGAATAAATACATAGATCTGCTGTGAATAGTTGAATTGCAATTTGGCCATTTCTAATTATTGGGGGGGATTATGTCTACCCCGATTTTGTCTATTGTGGTTACTGCCCAGGTGGAAACCATGATTTATGAATGATCAAGTTCAAAACGAGCATTTATGTTAAGTATGATTAATCATTGCTGAATAAAAGTATTACTTTTGTTTTTGCACTAACCCCAAACATTTGAACAAGATTAAAAGTAATTGGATAGAACATTAAATGTGATGTTATTATCAGTGCTGTTGCTTTGTCTATATTTTAGGCTTCACCTTCGTGTCCATCATGAGGACAAACGCTATGAATGTGAGGAGTGTGGCAAAACTTTCATTCGCCATGATCATCTAAAGAAACACAAAAAAATTCATACAGGTATTCTTCAAATTCAAGTTCAAGTGAAATGTAATTTAGGACTAAAGTTTTGCATTTTGTTTGTGGTCTCAGTAACTCCAGATAGAAATGATGAATAAATGCAAGAAATTTGAACATACCATGATTTCACATGCTAATTTAATTAGCATAATTTCGCCATCTTTTTGTCAGCCATCATGTCCGGAGCACTTCAGTGATGCCCTAAAACTCAGGATTTAAAACTGTCGACCCAAAAATGAAAATGATATCATCATTTACTCACCCTCATGTCGTTCCACACCTGTTTGACTGTCTTTCTTCAGTGGAACACAAAGAAGATATGTTGAGAAATGTTGGTTTTGCCTCCCATTAAATTCCATTGTATAGTAAAAAAATATAGAAAATCAATGGGAGCTGAAACTTGTTATGAAACCCCTCATTTTGGACTATCCATTTAAATATTAAACTATCCATATGAGATTCATCACCCTGCTCATGACTGCTTTATGTGCTTTATAAGTGTGAATGTAAGATTATAGTCTTGTAACATTTGTTTTGTGTAGGGGAGAGAGCGCACCAGTGTGAAGAGTGTGGAAAATGCTTCCGACGTGCCGATCACCTGACTGTCCATTATAAAAGCATTCACCTGGGAGAGAAGATCTGGCGAAGGCATGTGAACACACACACACACACATACACACACACACACACACACACACACAATTTTTTTTGGTGATACAAGCAGTCTTTATTATGCAATTCAAAATTGGTTGTGTGAGATCTGTGATTTAATGATCATGTACTATCACTTGACAGGTATAAAGCCGTCGTGCATCAGTGTCAGGTGTGCAAGAAAGAGTTCAGGGGGAAGACCAACCTCATGTCACATTTCAGAACGCATTCAGGTACAATTCACTAACATTAAAATATTTTTTTAGGAAAGAAATTACAAAAAAGAAAAAGGTGTACATTTTCAAAACTCAGTACAAACTGAATACTAACTAAATACAAACTGATCACACTCGTAATACAGCTAGTCATTCTTTCAAAACCTGATCCCATGCTTACAATAGCTTAACATTTTCAGTCCATATAATCATTGTTTCAAACACAAGATTATTGTAATATGTAATGAGAACATTTGGTTTAATCACCGAAACACAACAGTATGATCTTCTTTCAGTTTAGTACTTTTAACAATCAGTTCATTCAACAGCAAACCATTAATTATACATGTTTCAAATGACCCTTTGCTGATTAAATTACAGTAACACAGGCTAAAGAAGCCACATTAGAAAATACACTTGCATTGTAATAGTATCTATTCAGTGTGTTGTCAAAAGGTGTACTGAAGTATGACACAGCAATGAGGATCTAGAACAGAGTTTTCTGGCAATTCAGTAAATGTTCTCACTGTGCCATATGACCGAATCTAAACTGTAGTTGACCTTTATAAGGGTGAGTTACAGTAATATGGCAGTCACTACAATGGTAAGTAATCTGTTTACAGTATCACATGGCATACTGCAATGTAAAAGGCTGTATTTGATGGCATCGGTCTCTCTTCTTCTGATGCATCTCTGATCATCTCTGATCTGATGTTACAGTTTCCTCTTCCTTGTACTCTATCCTGCTTTATGTTCACAAATTGCAAATCTCTCTCCGTCACACACACACACACACAAGCGCGCGCATGTGTATAAAGTAGCATATATAAAGTAACTTAAATATTACAAAACTATCAACATTGATTATAATACTAATAAATGTTTCTTGAGCAGCAAATCAGCATATTAGAATGATTTCTGAAGGATCATGTGACACTGAAGACTGAAGTAATGATGCTGAAATTTCAGTGTTGTCATCACAGGAATAAAAAAAATTAAATTGTAATCTAATTTTACAATATTACAGTTTTTGTTGTCCTTTTGATACAGAAAAAAAGCAGTCTTGGTGTGCATAAGAGACTTCCTTCAAAAACATAACGTTAATAATACCTGTATCTGTGGTGTGAGAAACTCAGAACACATGTTTAATTTTGACTTTACAGGGACTTTAAAACTCTTACTGACCTCAAACTTTTCAACATTTAGGGCCATATTTACTAACAACGCAAACTCTCTTATTTTTGCGGCTGACCTTATTGCACATACATTTGTAGTAGATTCCCTTTCAGACGCATAGTTTATGGGAGGAGAGTATTTAAATGAATCACGCAAGAGATTTACTAAGGTTTGTGCTAGTCAATTTACTGGTGTTTGTGGCATTATTTACTGCCCCAAAAAACACGTCTTATACCAGACGCTAACTGGTTTATTGCGTTGGTCATTATGGAAATGGTCCGGCTGTGTCTGTGTTTTATATTTGGCATGTCAGTAGTAGATCATGTGCTGAACTTTACACTCCCATTGGGAGAATTGCGCTCTTACAGTAATTTGCCCTGTTGAGTAAATCCGGCCTTAAATCTTTAAGGTCAAATTGTGGCATTTCTGCTATACATTTTTTTCTGATCCAACATTTTGCTATCCTCAGGTGAGAAACCCCACAGGTGTGTGATCTGCAACCAGACCTTCCGCATCAAGAAGACTTTGACCAAACACATGGTCATTCACTCAGACGTACGTCCTTTCAACTGCCCGCACTGCAGTGCTACCTTCAAGCGTAAAGACAAGCTGAAGTATCACGTGGATCACGTGCACAGCGCTCGCTCGCTCGACCAGCAACAGCAGAACCTGCCTACGGCCCCCGCTAGTAAGCTTACCGAGCCGTCGTCGTCAAACGAAACACCCAAACCATACCACAACACATCTAAGACTGTGCTGCAGAGTGTGGCGGCTGATGTGTGCGTCCCTGTGACACTCGTACCCGTCCAAATGACAGAGGACACTGAGCTTGCAGTGCACGGGGCGCCACATGGCGTCCTTCAGGCTGTTAGCCAGCAACAGCAGACAGGCTACCAGCCCGCCACTGACCTAGTGTTCTTAGAGAAGTACACCCTCACACCTCAGCCCACCAACATAGTGCACCCAGTGCGACCAGACCAGATGCTGGACCCTCGAGAGCAGTCGTACTTAGGCACGCTATTAGGACTGGACTCGTCTACATCTGTACAAAGTATGTCTAGTGCTGAACATACTCATTAATCCTCACTCCTTAGTCTCTTTGTGCTCTTAAAGGCAAAGTTCATTCTAAAATGCTGCATGTAGATTCTACAGGAATTCACTATTGTAATTCAAAGCAAAACGTTTGAAGCGACATGACAGGGAATAAATAATGACTACAAACTATTCCTTTTATATACTATCATTCACATCATGACTATGAACTTTGACTCTAAATGGAATTTGTGTCTAAATCTCCAAAAATGTCATATATCTGACATATACCTGACCCTAACCACAGTTTCAGATGAAATCAGCACCCAGCTCCTTTTTGCTTGTGTCCTTGTAAATAAAGCAGTCTGGAACTCTGAGTCCAGGAAGTTATTTTGTAGTCGTTTGTAGCGTTTATTTCATCTGGCTGTTCAGCCACATGATGAGATGTTGGATTTTTTTCAGATGCTACAATTCTGACCACTTTCTTTGGGAAGCCAGTTTTATAATGTTTGCTAAACTTAGTAGGTATTTCTGTTTAAACTTGTAAAGAAAATAATAGTCTGAAAAGGATATTTTTAATAGAATAGTTTATCTTAAGCATCTTAAATCTTAAGGAAAATGTTTAAGTTCAAATGTTGTATGTTGAGTATCATATTTAAAGGCACAGTATGTAAGATTTTGGGATTAAAATAGCCAAAAGGCACTAGAACAATGTTATTTAGTTTTTTGACTTGTGTACATAGATTATTCCAAAATGTTTCCAAGAATGTCCGTGCGTCGCCTGTCAGTGACATCATACCCGAGTTATCCTCAGTTTCCGGTTTTATTTTGCAGGAACCATGAAACCACCAAAGACGCTTTAAAATATTGTGTATTTTATTAGACAAGTGAGAAACTGTTTGGATTGACAGAAAATGAATCATTGTTATAGCTCTCAACACAGCTAGTCTTATTATTTATATCTTGTTTTCTTGATTTACTGCGAGTACCATGTTTTACCATGCCTAATATCGATCTATTTAATATTTACTGCAGTGTGCCACAAGTGTCTCATAGTAGCTGCTGAGAGAATGCACAGAGTAGCATTATAAAATAACTTTCAACACACTTAAATAATAAAACAGCGCTGGGTACGCATGACCAGAAAAAGCTGAAGCACTGGTCGCCGGCATATCCAGGAATCATCAAGCTATGCCTTTGTTTTGAATAAGCGACCTCTAGCGGCAGACAATTTCATATTGTGGCTTTAATAATTCAGGCTTTTATCGCTCATACAATAGGATTTAGTAAGCCAATGCAGCTCATACTTGAGAAGGGAAAAAACATATGCAATTTGGTACAGATGCTGATATTTATATGTCCAAAAAGTAAGATGAAATTCTGATAACTGTAATTTAAATAAATGACATCTTTATAACAGTTACGCAGACTACAGACATAATATCAGTTAACACTCTATCCCCCAGTTTCACAGACAGGGCTTAAACCTGTCTCAGACTTAAATGCAAGTTTGAGCTTTTTTAAAGGTGCACTATGTAGTATTTTTGTAGTAAAATATCCCAAAACCACCAGGCCAGTGTTATATATTTTGTTCAGTTGAGTACTTACAATATCCCAAAGGTTTCCAACTATTTGTAAATCCGTGAGAAAATTGCTATTTTAACCAAGGAACCAGGACGTGTGTGGAAGTCGCCTTTCGATTGCGTCATATCTGCGTATACCCTCGGTTTCCGAATTTATTTGGCAGAAACACTTTACTCTTACTGGAGTGTGAACAAGTGTCACAGCAGCCACAGAGCGAACACACAGAGTAATGTCATAACAGTTCTAATTCTCAGCACACTCAAAAGTATCTAATATGATAAACAGAGCTGCGTTACCTCATACTCATGACCGGAAAAGTGGAAATGGCACTGGCGACTCGTCCCGTCATAATAAAAGTCTCGCTGTCTCGGTCCAGCGGCCTTGCTCAGCTCCCTCAACACTCGGTCCTGCTCTGCTTCATACTACAGTAACGTTAATAACCACATCCATGAACATAATTTCTGCCCGAGTCTTGTCCCGATTTTTCCTCACCGGCTGTGAGGTGAAGACCACATGTCCCAAGATTCTGCGCTCAAACTTGACGTCATCAAACTACACCTTTGTTTTGAATAGGCGTCCTCTAGCAGACGGAAAAGATGCATACTGCACCTTTAACTAAAAGTAACTTGGGCTGGCATATCTTAAAATATGTCAGTGCCATTGTTTTGTATCAAGATACACACACCAGTAATGTTTTTTTCTAAGACATGTTTATGAAAGCTATGTGAATGTCCTAATTGAACTAAGGCCTAATCCTGGCTTTATCAAAGCCATATCTGTGAAACCAGGCCTTAATCACTGTGTTGACACAGCTGTGTTGTTTTAATTGTCGAGGGCAAAATATATAGTGCAATGCCATACAATGATGATTGAGAGATTTACAAATAAACGTTTCTCAAAAGCAGAGTTAATTGTGTTTGATATTCACATTTTAAATAAGGATTGATGTAAACCTAAGTTGTTTCAGTCCAGTAAGTTCATTTTGAAACATTACTAACAATATAAATGTTATTAATATGTTTACTCTATAAAAATCTGTAAATATTTCACAGAAAAAAAGATGTGTACTGCAGTCTACTAAGTGATAATGATCATTTAGAATACGATACAGTAGGCTTTTTAGGTTTAAAGAGGATTTTATAGCATTTTGTTTTGTTTCTGCAATTATTTAGTTTTATTTCCTATCCACAGCTTGGGCATATTGTAGACCTCCATTTGTCCATTCACTATTCATTTTGCACAGGAAACCAGCTCGAACACATGGATGAGATTACTAAATATGACTGAGATACTTAACAGCATAAATAGTTAACTTGTAGTTAACTAAGTAATTTGAGTCACACTGCCTCCCTGTGGTCAAATACCAGCAGCTCTTGTGTTCAACAGTTTAATGGCCTCAAACCTTTTCGACTCAAAGGCCGCCATTGTCCGACACAATATTTAAAGGTATTTCCTGTATTTCTGCTGTTTTAAATGATAATTATGAATTAACACGGTTATTAAAGGCATATATTAAATTATGATTCTATTGTAAGAGCACCTATGGGACTAATTATGAAATCATTATGAAAAAAATAAATGACATTATATTTTACGGTAACACTTTACAATAAGGTTGTATTAGTTAACATTAGTTAATGCATTAGTTAACATGAACTAACCATGAACAACACCTCTGTTCAGCATTTGTTCATCTTTGTTAGCGTAAGTTAATAAAAATCCAGCTGTTCATGGTTTGTTTATGTTATTTAACTAATGTTAACAAGATTTTAATAATGCATTAGTAAATGTTAAAATTAACATTAATAAAGATAAATAAATGCTTTATAAGTGCAGTTCATTATTAGTTCATGTTAACTAATGTAGTTTACTAATGTTAACTAACAGACCTTATTGTAAAGTGTTACATATATTTAAGACTAAAACAACAGACAAAATCTGACCTTTTACCCATTTTTTTTTAGGACTTTGTCCTATTAGGCTTAACTTATTCAAATGCATTTTCACTATCTGAAAAATATTAAAAAACATGATTAACATTCCATTTCATTCTGTGCTACTGTATTTCATTTGCAACTCATGTGAAAATGTCAAAAACCTGACACAAATTCAGATGCAACTTCGCTGCCTGGAAAGTAGTGACACCATGTCTTAGTGTTTTAGAAAACACTCAAAACATTGTTTCTTGGAATTCCAAATCAATGATTGTAGCACAAGTGGAAATCAACAAGACTGTTCTTTTTCAGTGTAGCCCACACATAACTCGATTTTTGACCTGTTTAGTCATCATTTTTGGAGCATTTTCTTGTAAGTGTATTGAGGCCAATAGGCAGTGGCATCTTTCCTGACCTCTGGTTGTAGTATGGATCACATCTTCCAAACTGGCATAGGATAATGTACCCAAATGCCTGACTTCATCAACAATCTGACATACATGATCAGGAATAACATTTTGACCACCTTGCTTATATTGTTTTGGTCCCTCTACACAGCCCTGACCCGTCGAGGCATGTACTCCACTAGATCCCTGAAAGTGTGCTGTGGTATCTGCCACCAAGATATTATCAACAGATCCTTTAAGTCCTGTAAGTTGTGAAGTGGGGCCTGCATGGATGGGACTTCTTTGTTCAGCACATCCCACAAATGCTCAACTGGATTGAGATCTGGGCAATTTGGAGGCCAAGTCAACACCTCAAATTCTTTGTTTTGCTCCTCAAACCAATCCTAAACCATTTTTGCTTTGTGGCAGGACCAAGGTTTTCCAGCAGAACACTGCCCACAAACATCACACTGCTCCCACCAGCTTGCCTTCTTCCCATAGTGCATCCTGGTGCCATGTGTTCTCCAGGTAAGTGACGAACACGTACCCGGCCATCCAGATGATGTAAAAGAAAACATGATTCATACCATGCCACCTTCTTCCATTGCTCCGTGGTCCAATTCTGAAGCTCCATGCCCATTGTTGGTGCTTTTGGCGGTGGACGGGTCAGCATGGGCACCCTGACAGGTCTGCGGCTATGAAACCCCATACGCAACAAATTGAACCAGCATTAACT
Source organism: Gobiocypris rarus (assembly GCA_023029165.1). NCBI lineage: Eukaryota > Metazoa > Chordata > Actinopteri > Cypriniformes > Gobionidae > Gobiocypris > Gobiocypris rarus. Next base: position 31,439,303 of record CM040915.1, on the reverse strand, counting down.
TCTTGAGCAATTTGAGCTACAGCAGCTCGTCTGTTTGATCAGACCACACGGGCCAGCCTTTGCTCCCCACGTGCATCAATGAGCCTTGGCCGCCCTTGACACGGTCATGGTTCACCACTGTTCCTTCCTTGGACTACTTTTGATAGATAGATTGTGACCAGTTGTTATTCACTTCACCTGTCATAATGTTATGCTTGATCAGTGTATAATAAATCAATTGATTTTGTAACGTTGTAGTCTTTTTGCTCAGCTTACTATTTTTCTTGAAATATAAAATCTGCTGGTAAAATAACTTAAGCTCTAAATTTCATGACAATGTACGCATATATTTGGTAAGTAGTTTAGAAATAAGTGGGATAATGTGCACCCATGCATCTCTATACAAATAAATGTCGCCAAAATTCTAATTCTACATTTTCTAATTCCAATAATGGAGGTCTATAGGACACATTGCATTAGATAGACGAATAAATAATGAAATACTCAAGGCAAAGGGTATTTTGCCTGGAGTATTTAATCAAATACTCTATATTATCATATTATACTATGTTTTAGCAACCATTGGCTACTTTTAAGGGCTTTCCCTTAAAGACTGTCCCAAAACACTATGATTCAGTACTTGAGAGACTACCCTTTTAAGCTCTGAAAAACACTGAAGGTCGAAAAACCTCAGAATATTAGCCGAAAAACAATAAAAGCAGATGTGGACGGACACACAAACCCAGAAACATCTGGATTCCAGATGAAGAGAGGCTTCACATTCCACAAGCTGAACCCATAAAACACACACAGACACATATGTACTCCAAGCATGTCACAATAAAACTATATTTATAAATTAAAAAAAGAAATCTCCTTAACATGGTACTTCAAAAATTCTCCCAATACAATATTGCTGACAAACACTGAAAAATATATTCTCAGTAAAAACAATTTCCATGAATAATGAAATATCTGCAAGAAACATTTACTGAGAGTAAAAATGTAAAAAGGCCAAAAAAGTTACGAACCTCCTAATACGCGCTAAAACAGGGCAGATGACAACAGAAATGTCTCTTCAAACGTTGGCATTTACGTCCTTGGTTGGACTACATTCACCTTGAATCCTCACCCATATAGTGTTGTAACTAAATCCCATTCAATTATTGCTATTTCTCTCAAAATCACTTTTTTTTTGTCCATAAGAGGAAATCTTTCCATTTTCTCCAATAACACATCCCAACTATTTTGAGGTGATTTTGCTCATCATTTAGTAAAACGTCTTAATCTGGTATTGGAAGCAGGAGCTGATGTTTCCCTATGCTTTAGTAGACTAATTTCTAAGACCTAAGTAATGTTGGGGCTCACAAGCTATTGATTTTTAGGTCAGCACTAATCCTAATTCTAACGTTTGCACTAATCGGCCACATTTTTTGTAATCCATAAGGCAAAAAATAGTTTGGGCACTTCTGCTTGCAACAGTCATGCAAAGTCACATGATGTCAACGAAGAACTCCCCGTTGGCTGTGTTGCACGAGCGACGGGAGCCCGTGAGTTCGGGGGGAATGTTGGTGAGAAGGCGGCCGGACGGCGACCCCGGGCCGGCTCGTGCGGATCCCTGCTTCAGGCTGTAGCTGTGAGATCGTGAGCTTCGTACGCTGCCCTCGCTGGGTGGTGCCGCCGCCGATCGCTCACTGGGGGCTCTGTCTCTGCGGAAGTCAAACTCGTGAGCGTCACCCATTTCGCTTCCGCCTCCTAACCTGAAGTCTCCAGCTGCGGTTTTCCCCTCAGTCCTGCTCCAGCTGCAGTTTGAACCGCTGCTCCCTATGGACAGCAATGGTAACTTAAGTGAGACAACTTCATTGAATTGTGGCTGTACAATATTAGAAAAAAATGTTTCGTTTTCCTGCTATGTTTAATGTGATATGAAAAAATACAGGAAGTTTCATCAGATAACTTGAAAAGCTCGATTTGGAAAAGAATCATAGAATGATTGGGCTGATTTTTGAGGGGAGTACATCTGTATAGAAAATGTACTTTTTCTTCCAAAGACTTTAAGTGCGAAACTCTTTCAGGTCTGAATGATTTGAGAAAAAAAAAGTTTTCATAGACCATATTTACATTGTTTTTGACCAATTCAATAAGACTATGAAATAATAATACTTATAATTTTTTTTTGCGATTATTCAATAGATTAAACAAAATAAGAAATATAATAGGATTATATTGTGCTGTCAAATATATAATAAACATTAAGCAATACAATTATTTTATTTTACTGTAAAATTACAATACTAAATAATTCATTTTTAAACAGTATGTTAGTTTCAGAGAGAAGGCTCTGTGTGGTCATTTACATGCCTGCAGCCACAGCATCTCAGAATGGCGTGATTTAAAGTAAACGAACGTCATCTTGATTTTGCCAGGGTAAAGGCCCTTTCACACGGAGCGCAATGCGCTAAGGACCGAACGCTAAACGACTGCTTGCCTTTATCTAATTCACACCTGCACGATAGGTGGCATCTCGTAGGTTTTCCCATTTCCCATTCGCCTGCAGCGCAACACACAACAGTATATTAAGATAAATAAAATTTGGTACTGTACAGAAACCATCATGGATTGCGGTGATAACTTCAGACTGCAATCTAAAGTGGATTTTGATTAAAAAGGTGCACTATGTGACTTTTCCGTCCGCTAGAGGCGCCTGTTCAAAACAAAGGCGTAGTTTGATGACGTCAAGTTTGAGCGCAGAATCTTGGGACATGTTGTCTTCACCTCACAGCCGGTGGAAAAGAATCGGGATTGGACTCGGGCAGAAATCATGTTCATGGATGCGATTATTAACTTTACTGTATATGAAGCAGAGCAGGGGCGAGTGCTGAGGAGCTGAGTAAGGCGCTGGAGAGATTGTTCAACAAACACACTGCTCGCGAGTAGCGGACTTTTATTATGACGGGACACAGTTGCGGCTCAATCTCCGCTTTTCCGGTCATGATTATGAGGTAACGCAGCTCTGTTTATTATATTAGATACATTTAAGTGTGTTTACAATGAAGTTATGACGTTACTCTGTGCATTCGATCGGCTGCTGTGACACTTGTTCACACTGCAGTGAGAGTAAAGCTTTTCTGCAAAATCAAACCGGAACGAGGGTAACGCAGATATGACGCAATTGACAGGCGACTCCCTCAGGCGCTATGCTCACACGTCGGTTCATTGGTAAAAATAGCGATTTTCTCACAATTTACAAGTAGTTGGAAACATTTGGGATATTGTAAGAACTCAACTGAACAAAATATATAACACTGGCCTGGTGGTTTTTGGATATTTGACTGCAAAAATCCTACATAGTGTACCTTTAAATAATGGGCATTTGTGCATTATTTGTAGTGTTTTATAATAAACAGAATGCTACACCTGGTTAGCATTTCTCATTCTTTGGTTATTTGGATCCCCTTTTCCTGGGCTCTTTATTGTTATAAAAATGGGGGGGGGTCTTGCTTTGTTGCACAGCGATTGATCGTGCCTGCGTGAATAGCTCCAAAGGGATCTATTGTTTTGATTCAAGAACGTCATTGCAACATACATTCACGGCATTTTATTTCGCTCAGTGTGAAAGGGCCTTATTATTTGTAACTGGATCAACATACTTTGTTGATCGTGAAACAACATTCCTGTCCAAATATTTAGTCCTAACCCTATCCCTACCCCTAAACACAGAGAAAAAGGATATCAAATTTGTACCTTTGGGGGTAACACAGCTTGTCACTGTACCCTTAAAAAGACATCCTTGTGCCTTTTTTACTCCTAAAAAGTGCATATTAAGGTACTACTACAAACCTTTTTGTGGTAAAAAAAAGGTACAAAGATGTCATTTTAAGAGTACTGCCCCAGTGACAAGTTGTACCCCTAAATGTACACTAAAGGTACAATTTTGACACCCCTTTTCTCTGTGTACCCATAACTTACCCCTAAAATCAGAGGGAAGTGATAGGTGAATAACATTGATGTAGAAGCACCTAACCCTGGTTGTAAGCCTAAACTTGACATACACTGTGAACTTCTCAAATATAAATGGTTGCCTGAAATGTTTAACAAAAGATGTTGATCCAGGAACATGTACTCTGTGAAATCAGGTTCACCATAAAGGAACCAAGCCGTTCTGAGACTCTGAAACACTGTATCATGAACAACATGTTGTTGCGCTTCACTGTAAAACTGGTAGCACATGTACTTACTTACTAAAGATCACAGACTGCACGTTTTAACAAATTGCACAACCTTATCACAATAATGATTTTAGTTCGATATATATCGTGCAGCATGATTTAAGGATCCTCACCTTCACTGTGCTGGCTGCCTGCGCTGCCTCCGCCTGCGCTGCCTCCACCTGCTTCAGAGTAGCTGTGAGCTGCATCCGGATGGGAATGGGCTGTTGGGTACTGGTAAGGGAACGCGGCTGGCCAGGGAGCTTCAGCGGGGTGAAGCAATGGAGCAAGAGTGTCCTGATCAGATGCCCCGCTGGAGCCGTCATGGTCATGCAGAGAGAGATGGGCCATGTCTACAACAAAACACGTTGATAGAGTGTGTCAACACAAAGCAAAACTGAATGTACAGTGATGGCAACTTTCACAGGGACAGATGGAGGTGCTGGGCCATGAATAGCTTGTTTAGCTCTAGTGAGCTTGAAATATAATTTTCCATTGTACTGACAAGCCTACACTAAACATAGCAGTAGAATATTTATATAGCTACATAAACAGAAAAGGACCTTTTTTATAAACACAACATCTGAAATAATAAGAACTCAAATCCAAATAGTGGTTTAAAATCCCCTACTAGCTTACAATGAAAGAATGCACTTGTTTTCGTTAAATATACAATGGGCAGGTACCAGATGTAAACTGTGTTATTTCCTTGTGTTAAAAGATTAGCTCAGCCCAAAATTATGTCATCATTTAATATAAGATATATTGATGTTCATCCGAACCCAAATGTGTCGTTCCTTCTGTGGAGCAAAATCTCTGAACAACTCTTTTCCATACAATAAATGCTGCAACTTGTTTAAGGCCTGTTGAATCTGCGTCAGCAGACGGTGAGAGAGATCATTCTGATTGGCTGTTCAGCTTAGAAAAAAACGAAAGTGACGTGCACAGAAAGCACTTCACATTTTATATCTTCATTTTACCTGAGCATTCCAATACACAAATATTTTCATAACAGCATGGCAGTCTGGAATGAAGAAAGTGAAGACCCATTGATCAATATGAGTCGTATTCAAAATGGTAAGCAAGTGCTGCTTTGTTTACAGTTTGTATATCAGTTCTACAGTGCGTAATAAATCACGTACGGAGAAGATTCTACATTTGAAAATTAAAAACTATATATAGTATGAATGTAATCTGGACATACTACATCCGCCATGTTGTCATTACCATGTGACCTACCAGTGTCAGTTGCGTAGCTTCCATTCATAAATCCCCTCCCGTGGCTTCAAGGAATAGTAACGTTCCGTCTGGTTACTTTTCGCCTACAGTTTTTCGAATACTATGTATTCAGACATACTACTCAGTTGGCGTACTGTTTTTCGCATGCTATATATAGTAGGGAAGTATTCGATTTCAGACGCAGTGCTAGTTTCAATTTCTCTTTTTGTATGACAAATATAGACTACTGCCACCTGCTGGTATGGAGAGTTATTTCCGCTTACATGCTAGTTGACAGTTGTCTTTGCAGTGTGTTGAAGAGCAACCTTTTGAAGGGCAATGTGACGCGACACAATAGTTGGCTTTTGTCTGTGCTAATAAGCTGCAAAAAGGTCCAGACAGGATCTGGCTATGCCATATGATGACTTTGTGGAGGATTTCAATTTAAAGCTAACGCTCTCAGATGGCAAGTCACATGCTGCATATCCATAGGACCACTTTTACGATGCGTTTTCATTTCATGTGAGCCCATGGTCACTGTATGGTTTTATTGTCTGGCAAAAGAACAGAGATCTAAGATCTAGATTTTATAGCCTGGTCCACAGAAGAATGAAAGAAATACAGGTTTGGAACAACAGAAATCAAATTTTTGCTAAACTAATAGTTATAAAAGTACTTACTGCCAGAAAGATCTCCAAAGATGTAGTAGCACTGCTCGGAGAAGGTGATTTTGTTGACAGTGTGGCGGATGAAGCCGGCCTTCAACAGGTTGCTGGCGTACTTGCGTGCTTCACGGCGATCTGCAAAGCCCTCCACGTGATGAAACAGCCAGTCAACCACATCAGAGCCTAAAAACCAACACATGCACCAATTATTATACAGCAGCTTCATAAAGTAGTTTGCTAATGTTTATTTTAAAGATGTGATAAAATGGAAGTAGCAGATCTTTTTCTTTCATATTGTGTCATATATCCAGGTATGACAAATATTGTTGAAAAAGAAAAAAAAATTAGGGGAGAGACTTGATTCTATGCATTGGTTGTTGAACGGATTTTGAGATGTGGGTACTGCAATATAAAATGAATGCTAACTTGCAGTTGATTGGAGGGACAGGCTTCAGATGGAATACTGAAAGCATTGCAGTGCTTGTCTTGTTGCTATGTGTACTGGAATTATTATTTGTTTTATGCAATGCTGCAGTGTTTATTATAAATGATTAAAAAAATTAATTTTTGCCCTCAATCTTTAATCAATAACATTAACTTCTCCTCCCCATCACATCATCTCGACGGTCCCTCTAGTGCGAGGGTGGGTCAATAAGGTTTCAGCAACCTGCCACTCACATGAGATCGCAGTAATTAGCAAACAACAGCAATCAAATGAGCCAATCAATTCCTAAAGGACAAAATCAAGTGCCGCCCTGCATGAAAAGCTGTTTCACTTAGAAGAATGTCACAGTAGGAAAGAAAAGACAATCAAAAAATGTGTTTCATGTTGACTTGAATATTGGTACAATTACAGATCAAAATATAAGGATTAACTACTACAAACTAATTTGAAATAAAAGTGAGTCTTGACCTATGAAAGCATTGGCTATGGTGATCTTCAGCCACATTCTGTCTCGAACTTCCAGTCCCGAGTCAGGACAGGCCATTGCTTTTGCAACTGTTGCCATGTCGCTGTGGACGGACAGGTGGTAGTCATCAAATCCTGCGAGGAGAACAACACAGTTTACAAAAGCATCTGCCTGGTGGCGAGAATCCTGGACCTCCCACATTCTCTGTTGCTTCACAGTTAGGGTTAAAAGTTGTTTATTTTTTTAAATGCCATACTAGCATACTCAATGTGAACACAAAACATAAACAATTATATTCATATACAATTAAATATTTTACAACTACATAAAATATTAGAGTTAGATATAGTTGCTAAGGCGTTGTCAATGGGATTTTTGTAATTTGCCAGTTAGAACTAATAAGCCTGCTTACAAGAAAATTAACCAAACAACTCTCCTCAACAAGCCGCATAATTTGAGGTATCATTCATGTCTGCAACACCAATGTTGTGTGATGATTTACACGCCAAAATGTAGGGGTCTGTTCAAAGCCCTAAGCCTAAGTATAAGCAATAATAATAGTGAAGCCTTAAAGGTATAGTTCACCCAACAAAATTGTTTTATTTTTATTAAATTACTCCCCCTCATGTCATTCCAAACCAGTAAGACTTTCGTTCATCTTCTGAACACAAATGAAGATCTTTTTGATGAAATCAGAGAGCTTTCTGTCCCACCGTTTACAGTCTACACAACTAAAACTTTGACGCTTCATAAAAACATTGTAATACTAATCCATTTGAATTGAGCAGTTTAGTCAAAATTTTCTGAAGAGACACAATCGCTTTATATGATGAACAGATTTAGGTTATGTAAACAGAAGCTTAAATATGTTCACTTGGCGTGCAAGAACCAATGAGGTTCATTCTCGTGTTACGCAGCACGCTTGAACCAATCTGGTTCGGTTGCACTTCTGTTTATAATTGCTGGCCAATACTTATATGTGAATAAAAGGCTAAATTAAATCTGTTCACTATATAAAGTGATCGAGTCCCCTCAGAAAATTTGCACTAAACTGCTCAAAACGAAGAGGTCATAAAACAAATCCATATGATTTATGACATTTTGGAGCACCAAAGTGGTAGTTGCAAAGAATTCGCTCTGATTTCATCAAAAATATCTTCATTTGTGTTGGGTTTGGAATGACGTGAGGGTGAGTAGTTCATGACAGAATTGCAATTTTTGGGTGAACTAACCTTTTAAAGATTTCAAAGCTGTGTGCAATAACATCTGGAGGATAGTGAACAGCAGATGTCTTACTCTCAGTCTCTGGGATGGAGCTAGAGATGGAGGAGCTGGTGGAGGTGACCGTGCTCATGGAAGGACTCATGCCGTAGGGAGGATAGACACCTGTCATGGCTGCCGTATGGGACACCCAGGCTGCAGGGTCGATGGGTCGGATGGGTTCACCTGGTACAGAAGGCAACAAGTACTCAACAAAGCTTTACAGAACAGGGGAGTTTGAGTTTTCACCATAAGTTTTACAAACCTCCTTAAGAATACAAGATGACAGAGCTATTCAAACCTTATTGTTAAAACTACCACAATACATTGTAATGATTGTATGAAAAAAAACTCATGAAAATTCATGACTTATGCTCAGCAAGGCTGCATTAATTTGATCTAAAATACAGTTACCAATATTGTGAAATATTATTACACTTTTAAATAACTGTTTTCTATTTGAATACATTTTTCATCTAATTTATTCATGTGATGGTAAAGCTGAATTTTCAGCATCATTACTCCAGTCTTCAGTGTCACATGATACTTCAGAAATCATTCTAATATGCTAATTTAATGCTCAAGAAACATTTCTGGTTATTATCAATGATGAAACAGTTGTGTTGCTCAATATTTTTTTGTGAAAACCATGAAACATTTTTTCTGGATTCTTTGATGAATAGAAAGTTGAAATTTGAAATAGAAATCTTTTGTAACATTATAAATTAGTTTGTCATTTTGAACTTAATGCATCCTTGCTGAATTAAAGTATTATTATTATTTTATTTTTATTTTTTTTAAACAACATTTTTTAAATCTGAATCCAAACTTCTGACAGTAGTGAATATTATGTGTCAACGAGTGTGTGAGAGAGACAAGCTGAACACTCACTCCTCGGCAAAGCAAAGCAACTGTTAGGGTTTGGGTCCCAGCATTTTGCCACAGTAAGCGACACGGGTCTGCAAAAAAAAGTGCAGTTGTTAACACGCTTTTGTTGATCAGCTAAACATGAATGAGAATGTTTTGTAATATGACTCACCCAGGCTTATGTACAATCTCCCTCAGCACTCGTACGGCATCATCGTTGCACATGTTCTCAAAGTTGATGTCATTCACCTATGAGGGGAAACGGTGACATGAACTGATACAATCAGATTCCTGACCTAAACAAGTCTTCATCCAATCCTCACCTGCAGCAGCATGTCACCAGGCTCGATCCGCCCATCGGCCGCCACTGCTCCGCCTTTCATTATGGAGCCGATGTAGATGCCCCCATCGCCTCTCTCGTTACTCTGACCAACGATGCTTATGCCAAGGAAGTTATATTTCTCTAAATGAGGTAAAGCAAGAGAGGGTTCAGGCAACTAGTTGACTTTAATAATTTGTAGTTTTCCACACCTGTAATAAATAGTCTTTGGGCAGGAAAAATGTATTTGCTTAGTAAAATAATGAAAGAAAATATATGCCCTTAATATTTTCAAGGTGCTGGAGACTGCTGTATTGTGAATACATTCAATTTAATTAAAAAGCAACAAAACCATATAATGCAGACTCACCCATATTTAAAGTGACAGTGATGATATTCAGCGACATAGTGGAGTCAGTGATGCTACTGAAAGATGAAGACTGAGGGGAGAGAGAAAGTCAGTTTTAAAATAGGTTTTATATGCTATTTGACACTTAACTCTTTCCCAGTCAGCGTTTTTTTTTCCTTCTTCTTCTTTTGAATCAACACTTGAATGTGGGCAAATTTCACAAAAAAAAAAAAAAACATTTTAAACAAAAGCTGAGGAAATCTTGTTTTCGAGTCCATCAACACCCCCAAAGCTTGAACAGTCCTATACCTCTTCCTGGGTCGACATTTCATTCGATTTTGATTTTATGAAAGGGGTCATCGGATGCCCATTTTCTTTAGGGTCTTCATGTTAAATCTGTAACACACTTTGGTTAAAACTCCTCAATGTTTGTAGCCTGGATGCCAGCCGAATTTAGCCCCACCCACAAAATGTTTTGCTTGGGCAATTCGGTCTGGACTAGATCCATAGAGGAGTTATTATGCCCGAACAGAAACTGTTCGGACCAATGAAATTGTCAGGGCGGGCTTTAGAAGATGATGGACAGATGATAAACAGTGACATAATCATCCACGTCATTGGGTTGAATTTGCTCTTATCCTAAACGGAGAACTTGTTCGTGTATGCATTCACCGTCACTATTTTGCTCAGAAACGATGATCGTGTTGGTAAGTACTCTTTGTAACCTTAAATTCCTTTTTTACAACATCGTTTACACTCATCTTTTTCTTGTAACGTTACTTAATCCAGCATGCGTGCAGACAGGGTTGCCATGTTTTTTTTGCAATGTCGCGCAATTGCTACTCAAAACCATCGCCCAAAACAATAGCTTTCCGGGGGGGTTCTCTGGAAAAAAATTGCGTTTGGTTGACAAAATACGTTATTTTGGCATGGTTGCCTGCTAAAATTTGCATTCCTGGGTCTATGTATCACATAATTGGGGTCACTTCAACCCGCGGACATGGAGAACATTGGCTCCGGCGCAATAACTCCGATCTTTCAAGTATTCATATTCTTGTGTAATCGACGCGCCATCCTAAATGAACCCGTCTCTTGCGTGATACCCAAAATTTCGAATATTCCTATCTAATATGATTTATGACCTGCAAGGTTGCCAGAGTAATAATTATACACTGTTAATAATAGGCCAGAGGAGAACTGGCACCCCGACTGAGTCTGGTTTCTCCCAAGGTTTATTTTTCTCCATCATGCCCTGATGGAGTTTTGGTTCCTTGCCACTGTCGCCTTTGGCTTGGCTTGCTCAGTTGAGGACACTCAAATTATGATCGAAGTTACTCAACTAAATATACAAATAGAATTTATTAATTTGGTCATATATATAATTCTATAAACTATCCAAATCAAATTTTGTTGCAATGTTGTCCTGTTTAACACTGTGAAGCTGCTTTGAAACAATCGTCATTGTAAAAGCGCTATATAAATAAAGTTGATTGATTGATTGAACATCCCGCGGTAAAAACACGGACTTGGCAATCCTGGTTAGGTTGAAACACGCCCCATAATAAAAGCTCAATGGAGCGGTTTCAGACTCATATTCTGACTAGAATTGAGTATGACCATGTCAGGCTACAATATTTGTGTAAAACAACACCTTTTTTTACCTCCTCAAAAACAGCTCTGTTCACAGCAACCCGTTTTGGTTCATGTCTCTTTAAATGATAATGAGCTACTGCTCACCCCACCCCTCTCTTCCGTGTGGCGTGAAGTGCTGGCTTGGCGGACAGTAGCTGAGGGCAGAAATATGCTAATATGGGACAGTCTGTCAGCAGTCATGGGCGGAGCATGAGCAAAATGACATATTACTCAGAAAATTTAAACGGCTTGATTATTGAGAGTGTTTAGGGTTTTTGAGAATTAAAAAAAAGTGAATTAATTCATTTTTTATCATTGTAGGGTGGCTGTGTCCACACTGCACGTAAAAAAACATTTATAATGCAAAAACCATATAAAAGTTAATTTTGCATCCGATGACCCATTTAACAGTTTTTATGGCAGCATTATTTTACATGTGCATAAGTAATGCTTTTATCGCTTGTTGTGCTTCTACTTTTTCATGAGATGCGCCCCTACAGGGCAGGGAAAGAGTTAAGAGCTCTGTCCACTGTCTCACCCTCTCCATTTGCTGGGCTTTGGGTCTGCGCCTCCGCCGGCGATGTCGTCTCATTAACCTGGATGAGCCACTTTGCTCCGTAACACTGCTAAAACTGAGAAACAAGAGTCACAGAGATGCAGAGATTACATGGGCATTTCATTTTTTCAAGTTTAAGAGAATGTGAAACATTATTGATTATTTAGGATAAAAAGAGACTAAGGAACTGCAAAGACTATGAAGCGTTAGTTTACCCAAAAATGTAATTTTATTCATTTATTCACCCTCCTCTTTCCTAGACATTCGTTCTTCTTCAAAACACAAATGAAGACATTTTTAATGAAACCTGAGAGATTTCTATGACTCCACTGAAAGTCCACCAAATATTTGAAACTTCAAACAAAAAATCAATAAAGGGATTGTAAAAGTAAGAGACACAGTTGCTTTATATGATAAACAGCTTCATGTAGGCTTTTTATATAAATATATAAAATATATAAATATATATTATATATAAATATATATATTAAAAATATATGAATATATAAACATCGATCAACACACATATATAAAGCACATCAAATATGTTAAATGGAGGCTCAAACATGATTGCTTGAGGAGCAAGAACTGTTGAGGTTTTTTCAAATTTGTCAAGCAAGCCAGTGTTATTTTAGATTTATTAATAATTTATGTAGTTTTTTTGTTGTTGCTTTAATTCAATTACCAAAAAGCATTTTTTTAATGCTGTGCAAACATGTTTATGCTTTCTGTAAGAATCAACTAGGTTTGTTTTTGAACGTCCAGCAAGTAAAATTTTGTTGATGTTTATCATATTTGATGTTATTAGGTGGAATGTACTCTCTATGGAATCCCACAATCTTTCATTAAAAATATTGAGGATGAATGAAAGTTTTAAAGGTTTGAAAATGACATGACGTGTGGTTAAATGATACACTAAAGATATTTTTGCATCTCTAAATTGTATTATTTTTTATTAAAAGTACATTTATCACCACAAAACAACCACTCCAGCTGCTTTTGAGAAAGAAACAACTTTCGATTCCCAACCCATCTACACCATTAATCTACATTTACTTTAAACAATTTCCCGAATTTACACAAACTATATTTATGATTGCCCACATTTGCTTGACAAAATGCTCAAGTCTGAGCTCTGAAAAACCATTGGGGCTCGCTATGATCCTAATCATATTGAGCGCACTGATTTGGGAACGAACAAATGCTGTGAGACTCACCGGCTGGTGGAGCCGTCATCCGAGTCAAAACAGCTGCTTGATTCCAGTTCACTGCTCATGAGGGAAGAACGGCTGTCACAGATGTCATAACCTCCCAGATCCATGCCTCTGCCTCCCCGTGAGTAGCCATTCTGCCTTCCTCCTACAGAGACCAACATGAATTAACACTGTGTTGATTTGTGTTTAATTGTTCAAATTCGTAAATATGAATAATTATTACTTTTACTGATAAAAACCATGGCAGGTCTCACAAAGCATAAGACATGCGGTGAGGTGACACATACCAGAGTGCTCATGTGAATGTTTCCTGCGCGATCTGTCCCTCTCCCTCCGGTGTGACACCACTGAATCCGTCTCCGTCTCATCATCCACACCATGCCGGCTGCCTGCAGCCTTTGGACTGTGAGGGAGAAAAGGTTAAAGATTACGAGACAAAAACACTGTGAGAACATGTTCCTTATTTTGAGTTTTACTGCCAACTTGTTATATGATCTGATCGTTTGTACAAAACCAGGAAAACAAAACTTACTGGAAGGACGGGGGTCTGGAATCTCCAATGCCTTGGCTTCTCTCGTGAGATGGCGGCCGCTCGGACTGACTCTCTGCCACTGAACATCCATCTGAGTGGGAGCCGTCTGATGACACCAGCTTATTAACACACACAAAAGAAGTCCACTGTAACCTGAAGTGGTTATGCATGAACTAAACATGGTTTCTGCTTATCAGAATTGCTTCTAATGGGGCTCAACAATCTCACATCCTCCTGTACTCTTAACATAAAAACATATTACAAAACCCTAAACTTCATATATGGCTTATAATATGGTTCCAGATCCCAAGAGAACTTTTACTTTGACTGGACAAGCAACTTAAAAAAACAAAACAATAAGAGCAATAAGAACAGCAAATTGAACTGAATATAAAGTGGGAAAGGAGAGAGAGAACACCGCGACGGAAAGCAGCAAATGCAATAACGTCAGCAGATCATTCTCGCTCTTTTCTCTCCGGCGGGCGAAGTGACACACACCCGCCTCCTCTCACTTGCTTCGGCTGAATAGTGCTTATATTGTACATAATTTTACTAATTCCCGCAGGTTTCGCGCTCGCACCACTGATCTATATAATTGAGGCGCACAAGCTGCCTCTCCGTCTCAAACAGCTTGTGATTACCAAAATGAGTGGCTTACTGTGTAAACTGAATAATTATAACTTTCACACGTAAGCATTAATCTGTATTTAATTTTTATAATGAAGACTATCTAGTGTTATTTTATATTTCATTACTTTAATTTCTGTGCATTTCTTACCTGAATAAGTTTAAAAGAGTAGACGATACAATTTCAGTGATAAATACACTTACAATAACTGTTCTGTTAATAACCCTCTGTTGATTAGACTGTCCAACAGAGATACAAAAATGCCAAAGAATAATCTGTAGTTTTCACGAAAGCCCTGTAGCTGTCAAACACGTCATCCGGCGGATTTTTGCTGACAAATAAACTTGAATTTCTCAATCCAGGTTTGTATGTTTTTAATGCAATGCCAGCTTCTGTGGCTATTTTCATGGCGAGAAAAAATGCACAGTAAAACTATATCAGGTTTTTATAGTTACGTTTTTTTGCTCTAAAGCTATATTTGGTTTAACTTTGTTAAAAACTTATTTAAAAGAGTTAACTGAATAAAAAAAGGATTCTCACAGAGTTAAAACCAGCATAATCGAATAAAACACACTACAATGATAAAGAGTTTGGACAGAAAGAACATGTTGGTGGATCTCCAAGTTTTAAAAACATGCGTGTCATCCTGGAATGGCCTATTCTGCAACGGGTAAACAATCTGGTCTCGTCGGTTTGATAGAAACTTTCTAACATTGAGGCTGATTTCATGAAGTTCTCAATCCAGATAACAGAGAGAGAACACGGCCGACATTGTAAAAATACAAAACGTGTTGAAAATCAGTGAATTTACACTTTAAATATAAATGAGAAGCTCATAAAACAAAGCCTTTGCATCATTCCAAAGTCTTTGATTAGCTGCAGACACTGAAGTGAACCTTAAGCAGGAATGACTGGCAGTCTCTTTGAAAAATACAAATACAGCAGTGTCAGCACTCAAGAGGACCGGGAATGGGCTGAATTAAAAGGCTGATCTATTATGCAAGGAGCACCAGGGAATTAAGATGCAGGGCTGGGCTGTATGGGGTGTGTGTGTTTCTGTTCTCACCCAGCAAATCACACGGCCATTGTAACAGGGAAGCTTTGCATTGTCATCCGTGATTTCCTCCTTGACCACCCTGCAGAAACACAAGAAACAGAGAAAAACAATCAGAACAGACATGTCTTATTTTCCAACCACAGTCTGTGTGTGAAGTGTAAGAAAGGAAGATCAGCTTTAGAGATCCCCAGAGTGTCTGGGAATAAATTAGAATACATAAATGAGACAATGCCATTAGATGAAAGAAAGGACGGGTTGGATCAGAAACGCATAAATCAGATAAGCATGCACACACACGTGCTCACAGAACACACAAAGGACTGAACACATGGAAGAGCTGAGGGAGACTCCACCAGATAACTCATGAATTCAAACTTATTTCAGATGTACAATGAAATTTACCACTAGAATGTTGCGTTTGCAAACCTGTATGAAAAAAACCTGCTAGTTCAAATGCTCATCTGTAAAACAAGTACAAGCTCACATTATGCTCACAATCAACAAGATTGAAATGGGATATCCAAATCAAAACAATAATATAGACTCGCCTTAAAAGTTAAAAGATTTAAACCATTAGCCTACGCTTATTTACACACTTATTTGTGTAAAATAAAACATTCGTAAATGTTGAGCCAACATCTAGAGCATAACCAGATACATTTATGAACACTAAAGTAAAATCCTTAACTTTTCCATTGTTTCCCCAGGCTGATTTTCCCTAAAGCATCGTAAGCCTAAGTAGGTCTCTATGATCAACTTAGCTCACAATGCTTTTGAGAAACACAGCCTTGGTTGGAAATAAATAAATAAATCACAATTTTTAACATTCCCTGATACTTCCAGGATTTCTGTGATTGTGGAAATAGTCCAAAGCTTTTTTGTTGCATTTGAGTAGTTATTGCGTAATTGTACATTTTTAATTTTTAGGAATCTATTAAGAAAAGTGTGTATCTGCCATGTAACTGGTTCCTTTAACTTTTACATATTCAAAAGCACCATGTAGACATTTCTATGTAGACTCGGATTTAATATATAAACTATTGTGACTACGAGTCACAAAGTTTGAAAAGAATACTTTTATTCAGCATGGTCAAAAGTAACAAAGGATTTTTACATTGACACAAAAGATTTCTATTTAAAATAAATGCTGTTGTTTTGAACTTTCTATTCATCAAAGAATCCTGAAAAACATTATCAGTTTCCACAAAAATATTAAGCAGCACAGCGGTTTGCAACACTGATAATGTTTCTTGAGCAGCAAATCATCATATTAGAATGATTTCGGAAGGATCACATGACACTGACACTGAAGTAATGATGCTGAAAATTTAGCACTTTAAAATATATTCAAAAAGGAAAACTATTATTTTAAATTGTAATAATATTTCACAGTATTACTGTTTTTTCCCCTGTATGGTTAATCATATAAATGCAAACTTTATAATGCTATAGTGTATAGTTCCTGGCCTACTAATGATATAATTAATATGTATAATTGTATCAGAGAGTGTCACAGCACAAGATTAACATCTACAAACTGTGGGACGAATCAAAAAGATTTTTACAGATGCTTTTCGAACATTTTAAAGCCAGACTATTTCTTAATGATATACTACCCCTTTGTTACAAACTTGTTTTGATGAGAACACAATCTTTCATTCATTCACAAACACTCCAATCCAATAACAGCATTTACAAATGTGTAAAAAGGCTCTTTGTTGCGTTGACACTGACAGACATATAAAACATCAATAGAGACAGATTCAATATAGCTATTCCTTTCCATTTGGCAGAAATCAGAGCCAGCCCTTCAACGGCGAACATCTTTAAGCTTTTAATGAACTTTTTTGAAGGGGAGTTAAAGGGAGGGGAATGGGACGATCAAACTACGACATATTTCACAGGAAAAGGTTGTAAAGCTGCCAGTGCTGAAGCGATCAGGGCATTCCACAGTGACTGCCTGCAGTTGTTCCAAGTCAACATTCTTTCGCCTAATGAAACAGACAGACAGGACAAGAACACTAGCCAGCAATACAAATGTGACTGATTCACAAGCTAGTTTAAAGACACAGGCAACACTTTACATAATGCTTAACAGACTGAATTCATGCACTTCTGGACACAAAAAATAACGAAGCTAAGTCCTGACATTTTCAATCACCATTTTGGATCTGTTAAGCCATATATACTGCTTTGTTATATATATATATATATATATATATATATATATATATATATATATATATATATATATATATATATATATATATTAATGCCTGAGGTATAAGGAAAATGTCCAAAAGTTTCAGACAACCTGAAATCCCATATTTATTGATCAATTAAAGTGATAGTTCAACCAAAAATGAAAATTCTGATGACTCACCCTCATGTCATTCCCAAAACATATATTTTCCCAAAAAAATATAAACTTTATTCAACAATATCTTCTCTTCTCAAAGATTGTTGAATAAAGTTATTTTTGTCTGTTTTTGTGCACATTAAGTATTATAGGCATTTACTAACATTAAGGTTGAACCACTGTAGTCACATGGACTATTTTAACAATGTTTTTACTACCTTTCTTGGCCTTGAAAGTGATCATTAAATTGCTGCTCAGATTTCATAAAAAATATCTTCATTTCAAATGAATGAATCGGAGGTCTTACAGGTTTGGAATGACATGATGGTGAGGAATTAATGACACAATATAATTTTTTTGGGTGAACTAACCCTTTATATAACTTGAATGATCATACTGCAATATACATGTCTCTAATAAGACATTTCCCACACTGCCTGGGAACTTGTGGCAAGCAAATTTTACTCCATACAGGCACTCACAAAAGCAAATATATAAATCGCAAAGCTTGAAAAAACATTATTCCATAACTAACTTCCAGGCCTGTATATCACTTTTATTTTACCATTCTGCCAACACCAGTTATACAGATCAAAATATGATACGTTTAGTGTACAAGGCCTGCTTTTCGGTGATCATGTTAATGAAGGCCCAAATAACAGGTCAAAGAGTTCACAGCAATTCCAAAGGCTTTTAAAATATGGAAACGTTGATAAAAGTGTGCCTGTGGCTAACTACCAACTCCAAGACATAGATAAAACCAATTAAACGCACAACACACAAACGAAACTCGAATGATAAAAAAATAATAATTTGGGGTACGTTCGGGTTTGAGGGACATATGGTCGTTGAACAACGCATGCGCACTGCACATTCAAACAGATTTACTGTACTTCTCTGATGTGCTTTTGAATCGGGGTGGAAAATTCCCCAAAGTGTTAGTTTCAGCGACACTCGATCTTATATGTTCTGACACGAAGGTGCTTTGTGGGGAAAAATTAAATACTTTAGGAACCGGATCGGAGCACAATAACCGTAAAGAAGAAACCCCAAAACCACGAGTGCTTTTTGTGTAGTCATGGTAATGTAGACGGACGCTGGTGAAACATTTAAGAAGGACTGTTACTGAACAACTCCCTCCTGGGATACTTTGACTGTGGTCTCCAACCATTCACATAACTAACTACACCCAAGCTCGTGCCGTCAGGCCAAAAGCCATATTTGAGAGTATTCCAGTCTTAAAATGGATGCCGTCGTCAATTGAACAGGACCTAACACTCACCCCTGCTGAACTCCGCGCACACACACACACACACACACACACACACACACACACACACTGTACATTTGACTCCTTTCACACTGAAAGCCAACTCAACTAATATATTATATCAGCCAGCCACTGTGGGATGGCAGTTGATCCGTGTTCCAAACAAGAGGAGAAAGCGTGTGGAGAGCTGGAATTGTACGTTAAACCCGAGAAAACATACACAAGAGCTAAGAAAACTAATGTACGGTAGGCTCACCCAAAGTCATCGTCCATAGATTTAAAGAAAAACTTGTAGTTTGGTTTCTTGAGAGCATTTTTCAGGTCCAAAAGAGTGACCCTTTCGGCAGGGATGGGCAGTTTGACCAGGTATGGAGTTTCCTGGTCGTCGAGATGGTAGATAACTTTAGTCTCCCCCATTGCAGACCGCTGGGGAGAAGTGAACCGCGGTCATCCAGCGCAGGGGCTCCCCTGGTGCCCCTCCAGAATGGGCTTTTGCTCGCTTTCACCCGCCAGTTGACTTTTTTGCTAATCCCGTTCTTTCTTTCTTTCCTTCCTTGCCTTCCTCCGGAGTTCCCAGGAATCTTCTGTATCAACGCAAATATTCCATGAGCTGACTGGTTTAAAAGGCGATTACCGATCCATACTCTTATTTCACTCTATCCTGCCTGTTGAGAACAGAGAATAATCCGTGAAATGTGTGCTAAAGGCGGATTATTTTGGTCAGGAATGCCGTGGCTACTCGGAGAGCTTCCTGTGCTCTCCTTACAGAGGGTTTTGTATTGCTTTCATTGACGCCGACTGCCCGGGGAAACGTGCTCCCCCTAGCGGAGAGGGGTGGTAGGTGTGAAAACAGTTACGTGGGGTCATTCTATTGAACGGATGCCAATCTGGAGAGAAACGAGAATACGCCTAATTATATTTTTGGATATCTAATATTAACTTGAATCGCATACATACAGCCATAAAAACATGACTTGCCCTGTTTTCAGTTAGGGGTAAACTGTGTCACTAAAGCACATATGAAGTATTTACATTCTAAATAAACATTGAGAACATAATGCATGATTTTATTATTATTTTACAAATAATAATTATTACTGCATTATCTCATTCTGAAGTTTTATTTTTGCTGCAAATCATTCGGTTTTCCTTTACCATATCGGTAACACTTTACAATAAGTTATCATTTATTAATATAACGAACTAACAGTGAGCAATGCATTTGTTACAGTGTTTATTAATCTTTGTTAATGTTAATTAATAGAAACACAGCTGATTATTGTTTGTTCATGTTAGTGCATGAACTAATGTTAAGAAATACAACTTTTGATTTTAATAATGTATTAGTAAATGTTGAATTTAACATTAACTGAGATTAATAAATGCTACAGAATTATTGTTCATTCTTAGTTCATGTTAACTAAAGTAGTTAACTAATGAAACCTTATTGTAAAATGTTACCAAAATATCCACTAATACACAAGAGGGTTCATATTTAAATGTATTTCAGTATTTTCTAACATTTTGCCTTTCTTAATAGAAAATGATTATAAAACCCTTTACTAGACTGAAATACATTTATTCCACATATCCATCAACGTTTTGATGAAATATGAAAAGGAACTATGATTTTTGCAAGAGAAAATAATGAAGTATAGTGAATTTTGTTTAAGAAAACAAAATATGTGGAACTAAAAGCTAATATTTTGGCTTAATTCTTTTTTCTCTCTTTACATTTGCACAATCTACCACATCTGTTGATAAAAAGTTGTATCTCTTGAAACCTGTATATAGTTCACATCAAAGTAGGTTAGATAAAATTAGAGAAAATACAACCACTTGACCTGGTTTATAATTGCTGTGGTTTGCAGGCAGATTAGTCTTTGCTGTATCATATTTTAACCGTGTAGTCACAGGGTGATGACTTCAGGAAAAGATGTCATTAGTCACATGAAATAATATAAACTCTCAGAATCTCCTTTAAAAGTCACTTTTTATATAATTCATAAAGTTTGTACCAATTATGTTGTAGTTTAAATTTAAATGTAGCAAGAAAAGGCCAATTTAGACAGGTGTGAACTACATATCGCGCACAACTCAAATATTTGCATTCCAAATGTAAATCACTCACACAAATAATTCCTATATTTTTTATAAAAATTTATTTTTAGTGATTTCCCCTAGAGGACAAGATTAGTAAAAAGTGGCACAGCTTAAGGCTGATTTATACTTCTGCGTCAGGTTTGTGCAGAGGGAGCATGTGTATTTCTGAGGGAGGGGTTCAGGCAGACCAATCACAGCGCTTGCGGTCCGCTACGCGTAGTTACATTTTTGGAGAGGTGCACATCATGTTACGTCATAGGCTACACATGTAAAGGCTGATTTACTTCTGCGTCGGTCCTGCACCGTAGCCTCTACGCCGTGGGCCATGCGTCAATTTTCATTTATACTTCTGTGTCATTACACATGCAGAAGTCGCATGATACCCCTGAGGGAGGGGTTCTGGCAGACCAATCACAGCGACGCATTGTTACATTTTTTGAGAGGTGCGGGTAAGGGTACGTCGTAGGCTACGCGACGTAGCTACGGTGTACCCTCGACGCAGAGGTATAAATTGGGCTTAAAGGCTGATTTGTACTTCTGCGTCGGACCTGCGCCGTAGCCTCTACGCCGTGGGCTACGCGTTGATTTTCATGTTACACATGCAGCGGTATGCTTGCGGTCCACGAATCCACACGTTGTTATATTTTTGGAGAGGTGCTACACATAGCTACGGCGTACACTCGAGAGTATAAATTGGGCTTTAGGGGCCATTTACATGACACCGCTTTTAAATAACATGAAACTTAAGCGTTTTGGCTATTTGTTTACACAACAGCGTTTAAAACCAGAAAACATTTTCAAAACACAAGTTTTAGAAAACGATACAACTACTTTTTCATGGATCCATGTGAAAAACGAAAAGTAATTTTTTTTAGTATATTGTCGTGTACCCTTACGGCTTAGTCTGCTCTACCATGTGAAAATTGCAAGTTGAAAATAGAAATGTTTGTGCTATTTGCCTTTTTATGCCATGTACCATAAACATTCAAACCAATTATCAAGAGACCATAAAACATCCCAATACAAACAACAAAATGTTAAGCAGAAGGATTTATTAATTGAAGTGTGCAGTGGCGATACACATATGCAGACAACAGCATCTGGAAGAGAATCAGAAACAATTAATCCACAAAAAAAACAGCATAAACATGTGAATGCAGTAAATCTTGAAGCATTCATGTATAGTTCTATACAACAGCAGTAAAATGTGCAGTACCTTTTACCACAAATCATTACAAAGCAGCAAAATATAAAATGGCAAAAGCGAGAAGCTTGTAATTGAGACAGCTAATAAAACTCACCACACACCACTAGTCCTTGAATGCTGGGTAATTTTCCTCCACTAGACAGGAGAAATATAGACCCTTTATAATAGACAGGATTGAAGTGATTAGCATTACGCTTTGCGTTTATGAAAAGATACTTAAGGATATGAATGATGTCAATAAAATGAAACTTTAGAAAGGCATAGATGTATACACCATTCAGCAGCCACTTTATGTGTTAATGTCTGCCCTATTTGACACCACATTCATCTGACAGAAATGAACAGGTAACACTTTAAGGCATGATTTTCTTTACTCAAATATATATATATATGAATATAAATAAAAAAAATAGCTGTGTACCATGTGTCATGCAACCCTGTTTCCGTTGCTGTAGCAGCCTTTCACCGCATTGGCTGTTCCCCTGAAATAATAGAATGATAGTCAAAGCAGGAACACATTAGATCAGGACATGAATATAGCTCATTGTGAATATTGTTCTTGTCATAGCACAAGCAAGATGAACAAGTGTGTCCTCTCATAAATTTGGCTATTTCAAGATTTACTGTGCGCCTTAGTTGACACCACATTCATGAATGTGAAAATGAATGGGCAACACAAAGGCGAGACTCTTCAAACAGAATAAAGAACTATACAAGCTTAAAGGAATAGTTCACCCAAAAATGAAAATTATGTCATCATTTATCAAGTTCCATAGCATTTATTTTCCATACTATGGAACCAACTACCAACCATACAACATTCTTTAAAATGTATTTTGTGTTCAGCAGAAGAAATAAATTCATACTGGTTTGGACAATTTTTACTTTTGGGTGAACTGTCCCTTACAAAAAAAAAAAAAAATACATTTATATCTAAAATCTGGTATAATTTAACTACTCACGTGGAGCAGTCTAACATACCACTTTACATCAAATGTAAAAATCATACCTGGAGTTCAAAAGGAGTTGCTCCTGGCCCTCATGGTGTCAACACGTGACAGTTACACGGTCCATGCGTTTCAATGTACTGCTGAAAAAATAAAAAAAGGACAAACAATTAAGTATACTTGCATAAACTACCACAATGGGAAAAAAGGGATTCATCAGAATCCAATGACGAGCTACGTTCAGTTAGATATTTTAACTGAATGATTACAACTGTTTAAGGGCCACAGAAAAACCCTTTGTGACAATAGAAAGATTTGTTTGTGAATCTCAACTGAGAACGAACTAACAAAAATCAGAGAATATTTGAAGAACAAAGGCTGCGAGACAAAAAATTACCATATTGTACACAAATACATATTGCTTTTCATAATCTCAATAGAAAAGAACACATTAACTATAAAACCTGCCCGTATAAAAATAACATTTACTGCTTACCCACATACTTTAAACTAGCAACGAAACTTTCACTTTAAGAGCGCAGGATGACACTGGTCTTCACTTAATCATCTCCACGTGGACACTCAACCATTGAAATCCTTCGGAAGTAATGAAGGACCCAGTGTAGGCGACTATGAAAGTGCCTGAGTGAAGTAGTTTCCTCAGTCATCCTCGGTCAACCTACACAAGTTCAAAGTTGGACAGGCCCATTCATTGTTCTGTTTTCAACATCTTAAAAATAATACAATTTTCTAGATTGCAGCTCTGACTGCACACTATTCACTCTCTCAAGGGACATCCTGGATAATAAATCAATTAATGTGTGGTTTGTGTGTGTGTGTGTGTGTGTGTGTGTGTGTGTGTGTGTGTGTGTGTGTGTGTGTGTGTGAGTGCGCGCGCGCGCGTTAGCTTTTTTAACCAGGGGTTCACTGAAGGAAGACCACTGAGAAGATAATGATATCATTTGCTATATAGTTTGCTAATTAATATAGAATTTGCTATGTACGAAATGAGATTTCTAACTATAATGGATAAATATTAAAGGATCATAGTCATACAGGTGGAATGACAAGATGAGTAAATTATGACATAATTTTAATTTTTGGCTAAACTATCCCTTTAAATAAAAATTGAAAAGAAAATCTAGTACCTTTTTATATTGCTGTACTGAGGTAAAAAAAGGATCACAAGAAAACATAAATTCTATCAAGTATGTGCCAGCAAATAAGTATATTTGTAATACAATTTTAAACAAAGGGTTAACTTACTTGCATTTGTAATTAATAACGCTCTTATGGATAGATTAAAAAAAATGTTAGTCACATGCAATGAACATGACAATATAATTTCAAACATATAGTATAAAATATATTACAAATATAAACTCTTATGGATGGATAGCAAATCTTCTAATTTTCGGTGACGAGTGTGGGACTTTTATTTTAAAATCATCATGATTTTTGCTGCCATCTTGGAGCTGAATAAAGTTGATACCAGTCTCTTTTGTGGCTTCTGTCAAATCGGAAGGTCTGAGATCACTAAACAGACATTTAAATCGACACTTCCGACTCCTGTCAGACTTCGACCTAAGGAAACACATAAGCCTAAACCTTCAACCACCCGTTTAACACCATCTGAGCTCATAACGGCATTAAAGCACAAGGGTAAGCAGCTAATGCGTGTTCATGTCTGTATATGTGTTCTAAAGATAGTCAACAAGAACCAGCTAGTGTTCAGAGCTGCTATATGTGTCGTCTCACCAGCTCAAGGCATAGTATTTATCTATTGTATTCTATCTATTCTATCTGTTTATTATTATATCTAAGTTAGCTCTCTATTGAAATAGTTAAACTACTGTCACTTTTTGAGACACTCCCACTGTTAATTCATCCTGTATTATAGACCCACCTCCCATATTTTGTTATATTTATGTCAGCTGAGAAATCATTCAGACTCTTTGCTATTAGATAAGAGACTAAGATAGTAGGATTTTGTCTGTATTATAGCGTACTGGTGTGTCTACAGCTCCTTGTCCTTCTGCAAGTGTGTGCTCTGAAACATGATCTTGCCTTAGTTTAGTTTGTGTATCAGTGCCAGATCTCTAAGCAGTGTCATATATAGTTGTTGATCTGTCAGTTATGACTGTGCTACAGTGGATGTAATGTTATGTCCGGGTCACATTCCTCTCCTATTGCTTAATTTGCTGCATTCACCCAGATAAGACTCAAGTCTCAAGGCATTTAGATAAAGGAATGATTGGAATGAGGAAGGATTCAGCCAATTCAAGGTTTCCATAGGCTCTTTCTGGACGACATAACCAAGTTGCTGTTGACCTGAGCTCAGTTTAAAAAATATATATACAATATATGAAATCAACAAAATATAATTAAAATCATATTATGAGTTGTTTCCCACTGGTGATATAATTTGACTGCACATGATAAAACCATTTTCATATTATCAACCAATACAATTGTTTTTTTATTTTTTATATTAGTTGTTTTTCTGGTACAGTTTTAGATTTTCATGAAGACATATCTTATTTCAGCTTGACATCAAAAGAAAAATATATTAAGATATATTTTGCATTAAAAAAAGTAAGTTGGCATGAAATGACAATTCACTAGTTTCTACAAGCATGGTATGTTAAAATTGTTTGACCTTGTGATATTTAAAGGTGCACTATGTAGGATTTTTGCAGTAAAATATCCAAAAACCACCAAGCCAGTGTTAAATATTTTGTTCTGTTGAGCACTTACAATATCCCAAATGTTTAAATCGTGAGAAAAGTGCTATTTTAATCAAGGAACCGGGATATTTGAAGGAGTGTGCAACAAGTGTCACAGCAGCCACAGAGCGAACGCACAGAGTAACATCATAACAATTCTCAACACACTCAAATGTATCTAATATGATACAGAGCTGCGTTACCTCATACTCATGACCGGAAAAGCAGAAATGGCGCCAGCGACTGTGTCCGTCATAATAAAAGTCCCACTGCTCGGTCACAACACTCGGTCCTACTCTGCTTCATACTACAGTAATGTTAATAACCGCATCCGTGAACATGATTTCTGCCCAGGTCCTGTCCCGATTCTTCCCCGGCTGTCAGGTGAAGACCACATGTCCCAAGGTTCTGCACTCAAACTTGCCGTCATCAAGCTACGCCTTTGTTTTAAATAGGCGCCCTCCTTCGGATGAAAAAGTTGCATAGTGCACCTTTAAAGGTACACTATGTAGGATTTTTGCAGTCAAATATCCAAAAACCACTAGACCAGTGTTATATATTTTGTTCAGTTGAGTTCTTACAATATCCTAAATGCTATTTGTAAATTGTGAGAAAAACGCTATTTTTACCAAGGAATCGGGACGTATGAGGGACTCGTCTGTCAATTGCGTCATATCTGCGTTACCTTCGTTTCTGGTTTTATTTTGCAGAAAAAACTTTACTCTCACTGGAGTGTGAACAAGTGTCACAGCAGCCGCAGAGCGAACGCACAGAGTAACGTCATAACATCATTTTAAACACACTTAAATGTATCTAATATAATAAACAGAGCTGCGTTACCTCATACTCATGACCGGAAAAGCGGAGATTGAGCCGGTGACTGTGTCCCGTCATAATAAAAGTCCTGACGCTGGCGAGGCGTATGTATTGCGCAATCGCTCCAGTGGCCTTGCTCAGCTCCCACAGCACTCGCCACTGCTCTGCTTCATTCAACAGTAAAGTTAATAATCGCATCCATGAACATGATTTCTGCACGAGTCCTGTCCCGATTCTTTTCCACCGGCTGTAAGGTGAAGACCACATGTCCCAAGATTCTGCCCTCAAACTTGCCGTCATCAAACTACGCCTTTGTTTTGAACAGGCGCCCTCTAGCGGACGGAAAAGTTGCACATTGTACCTTTAATCAAAATGTCATAAATCAGGGCTCCAGAGGGCCACCAAATGGTAGCATTTTGCTACCAGAATTTGAGAGTGTGCAACTGAATTTTACATCCAGTCGCACATGTGCGACAGGTAAATTTGGACATGTTCATTTAATAGATCGCTCCAATTACATGCTCTCTAGAATGCTATATTTGCTGACGTGACACACATGAGATCTATTTAACCAATGCTGTCATTTATTTCATCAGTTTTATAATTTTTTAACGAATTACATGTACCAGTTCATTAAATTCATTCATGAACTAGAGCTCTCGTTCAGACTCAAAAGGATCTCGGTCAGTAAAGAGCGTATTCGTTCACTGAATTCAACAAATCACATCTCATACTCAAAAAACACTTTTGGCTCGAGGTTTTGTCATTCTTTGAGTATTTATTAGTATTACAGCGGAAATTAGCATGTTGATTTACGGTGTGCGCCCCTAAATTTTCTGGTTGTGCCCCTAAAATTTTCAGTTGGTGGCCACTGTGCTCCTAGTAGTCTGGAGCCCTGTAAATCTTCAGATGAAACAACAGACTTCTCTCCGATGATTAGGGTTGCCAAGTCTGCACAACAAAAAAGCCTGATGGCCAATTAAAAATAGCCAAAAAGTAGCCCAATGGCCATATCACAAATATCAAAACGTAAAATATGCCATTCCCATATCCATTTTACAGTCGTTGTTGTTAGACAAATTGAAAACAACTATATTATAGTGATCATGAAGACAGCTCAAAGGCTCTCTACAATGTGGCCCTCCTTCACAAAACATCTAGCACAGTTTTATCATTAGGTAGAATACAAGTAGGGCTGTCTGTCACGATTCCGCCATTAAATTCGAGTACTCCATTTAAAAAAAATCCTCGATTGCAATTTACCCACGTTAACTGGCAAAATCCCAGAAGTGACACATTCCACAGATGAAAAATACACCACAATTGGACCCTTTTCTATGGCTGCACGATATAGGTGAAGACTATTTAAAAATCACAATAAAGTATATTGTAAAATCACAAAGGCTTTGATTCAATTAAATAAATATATGTGGGTTTCAGAGTGAAGTGCGACACTTTAATGATTTACAGGTTTATGTGTTTCTTCAAGCGTCTCAGAGCGCCTTCGTTCACAGTAAATGCTGCTCCACATGAGTCTCTGCATGTGCTGTTTGTTTGGGTTTCCAGTAGCATGCATTTGGAATGCATATAAAGTCTGATGCGCTTTGTATTTCATAGCGAAGTGTTGCAATGTTATAATTTCTGGTGACGTGACGTGAAGGCCAAGTATGGTAACACACACACACACACACACATACACAGACACAGGGGTTAGGTGCCTTGCTCAAGGGCACATCATTCGTGGGTATTGAGGGTGTTCATTCACTCCCCCACCTACATTTACCTGCCAGTATGGAGAGGAAAATGTAGCTCGCAACCTTTTATTCTGAACCTTTAGGCCACGACTGCCCCTTGATCGATTACTTGACCGATTACTCGATTACCAAATTAATCATTAGTGACAGCCCTAAATACAAGCATTTCATTTCAATCTAATTTATGCAATATGTCAAATCTTGAACTCAACCCGCGGGCTGGACTTGGCAACCCTGCTAATGACAAATGCAGGACTTATAATTTTTTTTACACTTTTTGACATTTAGTTTACTTAAACGCTCCTTTCTTACAATCGACTGAAAGCTCACATTCAAATCTGCCTCCTTGGTGGATTGAAGCAAAGCCCCACCTTACTTTTTCTTTTCTTCTTCGATAATCTATTTAACTTGGAACGCATCTTTTTCATTTTATTTGAACTGTGGCATTAGAATTACAATAAAGCAGTAGAATTACAATAAAGTTTCCTTTCCGAATTTCAAATTCTCATTACTGCAACAAAAACATCTCATCGCCATTAATGCGATTCGGCAATGACAAAAAAACATTCTGTCAGCACACAGTAATTTAATTTTTGTTATTGAATGGAAAAAGGTCTAAATAAAATGTAAACACTGGAAAAATATTACAAATATTAAAATTAAAACCAAAACATCAGAGCAACAGATACTGTAAAAAATACTTAATTTTTTTTATATAGTCTAAATCATTACTAAGAGTGGTGGTAGATCCACTTAGGAAATTATTTACTTATAAAATAGGCTTATATCTTCGTACAGCATATTATTTCTCATTATACACAAATAAAGGTGTAATAAAGGACATGTTCTTCTTGGCAGGTTTCATTTGATTGACCCCTTTAGCCTTTCTGTGAAAATCAGAAAGACATCTGGACATTTATCTTCAACATGGCCCGAATAGTTTGCACTACAGCCAACTTTCCTGACACAGTCATATATTTAATCTTTTCTGCAACTCTGTGCTACGAAATACCCTTTCCAACATATGGGGTTATACCGCTATTGACTTCTGTATTTTTCTTAGGAACTTCCCAGACTGTGTTCATCTAAATGCCTTCTAATTCATTCTCATTCCTATTTTTTTCTCCGTAACATTTCATAGAGCCTGAATGGAGGCCCACGGTTCAGCACGGTTGTCCAGGAAGAGAAAGAGAGAAGGTTCAAATGGAGAAGCAGAGGAGGGCGAGAAACCCCAGAAGTTAAAACGATGCACAGTGGTGAGTGAGATAGCGGTTAAGCGTGGGTACAGATGAGAGATAGTATTTGAGACCGATGACTGAGGTGCTTCTTGCGTCTTCAGGGTCTGAAATACCCGGCTCCGTATGCAGATCAGCTCGAGTCAATGGAAGATAAGCCATATCAGCGCGTCACCATGGAGGAAGCTCGCAGAGGCACTCCACGTAAGATATCTGCCCTCTGTAGTGAACTACTCCTCCCACACACACATTCAGATATACACGTGTCAGGTGTTACTTTCATTCACTGACTCTGACTGTATTTAGGCTGATTCATTATATAATATTTTCTTTATTTCAACAATATTTTGCCATCCACACTTGTATTTCTTTAGCGAAAACAGAAGGGCTAGAAAACCTTATTACAGACCCGCTTTGACAATATTATTGGCACCCTTGATTTAATATTTGCTACTACAACCTTTGGATAACATAACTGTAGTTAAGTGCCTGTTGAAAAGACATTTCTTCACTCTTTGCTCTTAAATAACTCAAACCAAAGAAATAAGTCATGCGTTATTATTACAAATCTATACTGCTTTATAAAAATATGCCAATGTCGGCGAGTAACCAATGTGAGGCCAATATTAAGTGGATCCTAAAAGAAATCCATATGTGGGTGGCAAGAGATATTTTGAATTCAATGTTTTGGAAGAAATGTTGCTTTGGTTTACAACATGTCTATATTTTATAATACACTGTAGTTCAAACTATGGTGTCGGAAAGATTTTAATTAAAAAAAAAAAAAATGTTATCAAGAAAAAAGTAATATTATATTGCATTTGTTTTCTATTGCAAAATAATTTAAAATGTAATTTATATTTTTATTAAACGTAATAAATTTTTTGTGGTTTTTGTGAATAGAAAGTTCAAAAGAACAGCATTTATTTGAATGGAAATCTTTTGTAACATTATACATTTATTTACTATCACTTTTGCTCAATTTAATATATTCCTCCTTTCTGAATAATAGTATTAATTTCTTATAAAAAAAATCTATTTAAAATGTTTTAAACGCTAGTGTACATAATTAAGTATACATAATTAGACTACTGACATGTAAGAGGTGTCTAAATTAAGTAGTTCCTTGACACCATGAAAGCTGATGTTGTTATTTTTGTTTTTAGCCAACAGGCCCGTGCGGGTGTACGCTGATGGTATCTTCGACATGTTCCACTCAGGACATGCCCGGGCTCTCATGCAGGCTAAATGCCTTTTTCCAAACACTCACCTTATTGTAGGTGGTAAGTATTCCTGGGGTTCAGTATTTGGAGTGTTTATCATTCTAAACAAAGAGCAAAGAGTCCTTCTTAATGTCAGTGCTGTATTTAGCGCCTTTCCCAACTCTCTGTAGTGTGTAGTGATGACCTCACACACAAGTTAAAGGGCTTCACTGTCATGAATGAGGATGAACGCTATGACGCGATTAGTCACTGTCGCTATGTGGACGAGGTGGTCCGGAATGCTCCGTGGACTCTCACGCCCGAGTTCCTCACCAAGCATCGGGTAAGATGAGAGAGAACCGAGCAGAAGTATCATATGACACTTAAAGCCGCGTTATATACTTCCATATGTTCCATAGTGTTGTGTTGGAGTATGAAAGTAAAATGGTAACCAAGTGGTGATCCACTTATTTGTGCCCTTTTTTTTTGTGGATTTTGATACCTCAGATTGACTTTGTGGCCCATGATGATATCCCATATTCCTCAGCTGACAGTGATGATGTTTACAAGCATATCAAAGACGCAGGCAAGTATAACAGCTTCAAAAACTGCCATGAAAGCTTGTTTCTGCAACTGAATAAATACACTTTTTTTTTTCAAATTTGTGTGAAATGTACTCAATTGCAAGGAAAAAAGTCAGAATTGTGAGAAAAAGTCAGAATTGTGAGAGGAAAAGGTGACAATTGCGATAAAATAATTCAGATTTGTGAGATATAAACTCGCAATTGTGAGGCGGAAAAAAGTCAGAATTACAAGGAAAAAATAAACTCAGATTGCGAGATATAAACTCGCAATTGCAAGAACATTTTCAGAATTGCTTGAACATTTTTCGGAATTGCTAGAAAAAAGTCAGAATTGTGAGGAGGGGGGAGGTGAGAATTGCATTAAATTAATTCAGAATTGTGAGATATAAACTCGCAATTTTGAGGGGGAAAAAAAGTCAGAATTACAAGGAAAAAAATTCAGTTCGAAAAATAAACTCGCAATTGCTTGACATTTTTTTGAATTGCTAGAAAAAAGTCAGAATTGCAAGATATAAACTCGCAATTGCTAGTAAAAGTCAAAATTGCAAGATATAATCTCGCAATTAAAAGGGGAAAAAAGTCTGAATTGTTAAGAAAAAAGTCAGAATTGCGAGGCGAAAAAAGGTCAGATCTGTGAAAAACATACAGATTTGCGAAATATAAACTCGCAATTGTGAGGGAAAAAGTCAGGATTGCTAGAAATCAAATCAAGAAACAAGCTTCCATACCTTTGTGTTTTTGATGTAGAAATAAATCTCTGCAAACAAATTCAGAATATGAACTATAACCAATACAGAATTTTCCAATTAAGTGTGACGCTATTTAGCTTCTATCCAGAGCACCTTCAATAGTATTTTAATCTTTAAAACAGTTTATTTTTATTTTGGGCTTCCACAGGAATGTTTGCACCAACCCAACGCACAGAGGGCATTTCCACCTCTGACATCATCACACGCATTGTTCGAGATTATGACGTGTACGTCAGGCGGAATTTACAACGCGGCTACACCGCGAAAGAGCTTAACGTCAGCTTCATCAATGTGAGCACTCTTTCCTGGTAGAGTTTCATCTCAGGATCAAGACTAGATGCCAGAAATTAGATTTGCTTAGTCAATCTACTCTACAGCTTCCTGCTGTTTTTTTTTTACCCATATTTTTTGTCCAGTCAATGTTGTTTGGACCATGGCATTCCTAAATATATTTTCTTATATCTTTGTGTTTCGCAGAAGAAAGAATAAATGATGACAGAAATAAACATTTTGGGTGAACTATCTATTTAAAGCAGTGACTCTCCACCTTTCTCTCAACTCTCAATTTTTTATTTACAGAAACTAGGAGCGGCAATTTATACAAATAAATAAGAAATTGAAAATAATTATTTTCCATAATTTCAATAACTGAATGTTTTTCATAATAACGAGTTGCTGTACGTTATTTCCGACACTCAGGAAAAGAAGTACAACCTTCAGGAGCGCGTGGACAAGGTGAAGAAGAAGGTGAAGGACGTGGAGGAGAAGAGTAAAGAGTTTGTGCAGAAGGTTGAGGAGAAGAGCATTGACCTGATCCAGAAATGGGAAGAGAAGTCCCGCGAGTTCATCGGCAACTTCCTGCAGATGTTCGGACCGGAGGGAGCGTTGGTGAGTATCTCTTTAAAAATAGCTGTGTCCCAAAACTTCTAAGTCACCATCCAATCTTCATATCTGAGTTGGAACACTCTACATAGGCAAGCCAAACAGCACTACTGACATAAAGCACACGAAGGACACGAGTTTGATGTTAGCATGTTATGCTAATGATGCAATTAAAACACTGGATGGAAAAGCCAAGATGTGCCTACATTCTAAAAAATAGCATAAAATGTGCTCAATTTAGGCTGATAAACCAAATAATGCAGACATAAACTATGATGGAAGCACATTTAATGAATAAATCCCTCAATGCGCAACAAAAAACTCATGTGACTGGACCAATGAACAGAGGATGTGATTGGATAATTGGACTACCCAGCGGATCAGTTTCATTACACAGCATCTCAAATGTTGGTTTCATCATTCTGAAATGCCTGAGCCAAAGTCTATCATAAGAATGATTTGGTATAATGACCTTCCAGAATTGTCTCGCATGATTGCGTTCCCAAACACCAGCATTTGAACGCAGGATAACATGACAGCATTTATTGTGTTTCATCTGCTTAGTCTGAGACGCAAGTTATTTATTATGTAGGAAAGAAGAGCCACAGTGGTTTTCCTGATTGCATCAGCTTCCATTTTTATTACAGATATTTTGTGCCAGTTTCACAGTGACGATTTTGTTCTCTTGAACACATGGGCTGGAATGTGCTTTTATTCGCAAATGTTTTTGCAATATTTCAGTTTTGAGCATAAGTTTAATTCGCAATTTTGGATGGAAACATAGCTAGTCTTGAATCTCCACTGATAATCTAACTTAGGTTCGATAAGGCAGCTTAGAAAAAAACCTGATAGTTCCAACTTCAAAAAGGACATCAGAAGAAGTTCAGCCATTGATGGAAAAAAAATAGTATGGTGACCTAGAGAGAATGTGCTGCAACTGAAGAAAATGAATGCAAATATAAAAAAACACCTGCAAATTTAAGAAACCATCTTCATCATTTTGACAACAAAAGTGCTGCAAATACTTACGACTCAACCAAACACAGAAACACGCTGCAAATACTCACAATGCAACCAAATACAGAAACACACTGCAAATACTCTCAATGCAACCAAATACCCACAACGCAACCATATTCTTACAACGCAACCAAATACAGAAATACGCTGCAAATACTCACAACGCAACCAAATACCCACAACGCAACCATATTCTTACAACGCAACCAAATACAGAAATACGCTGCAAATACTTACGACTCAACCAAACACAGAAACACGCTGCAAGTACTCACAACGCAACCAAATACAGAAACACACTGCAAATACTCTCAATGCAACCAAATACCCACAACGCAACCATATTCTTACAACGCAACCAAATACAGAAATACGCTCTTACAACGCAACCAAATACAGAAATACGCTGCAAATACTCACAACGCAACCAAATACAGAAACACGCTGCAAATACTCACAACTCAACCAAACACAAAAACACACTGCAAATACTTCTTACAACGCAACCAAATACAGAAATACGCTGCAAATACTCTCAATGCAACCAAAACACACTGCAAATACTCACAACGCAACCAAATACAGAAACACGCTGCAAATACTCACAACGCAACCAAATACAGAAACACGCTGCAAATACTCACAACTCAACCAAACACTAAAACACACTGCAAATACTCACAACGCAACCAAATACAGAAATACGCTGCAAATACTCACATGCAACCAAATACAGAAATACGCTGCAAATACTCACAACTCAACCAAACACAAAAACACACTGCAAAAACTCACAATGCAATCAAATACAGAAACACACTGCAAATACTCACCATGCAACCAAATAGAAACACGCTGCAAATACTCACATCGCAACCAAATACAGAAACACACTGCAAATACTCACAACGCAACCAAATACAGAAACACACTGCAAATACTCACAATGCAACCAAATACCCACAACGCAACCAAATTCTTACAACGCAAATATAGCATGTTTCTGTATTTGGTTGCGTTGTGTGTATTTGCAATACTTGTGTTGTCAAACTGATGAAGATGTTTCCTTTTTTTGATAGTGTTTTTTTTCTATTTGCATGTGTTTGGGTTTTTTTGGCCACCGTAGATTAGATCTGAAAAGATTTACTATCCTGTGGCTCCTTCTCTCACAAAATATAGTACACAGCCTAGTTTTGACCCTACGTATGAAGTGTATGTACATTTTCGTTACAGTCAACCATTTCGATTCGATGTTATTAGCTGCTGAAAATTGTATAGTAAATAAAAATGTAATGACATGATTTAATTGAATTCCCTGACTTTTCCAGGTGTATATAATTCACACTCAAAATTCCCTCATACAGTATCCAGATTGTCCTAGATGATAACCCTGGTTCTTAAATAAAAACAGCAGTAAAGGGAACAAATAAAAATTATATAAATATGATTTCACTTTGCTTACTTCTTAATTTTAGCGGTTTTAGCTTATTTTATTTGGTTTTAAATAACTTTTAAGCCCTCTTGCATTCCCCTGGTTGAAATTGACTGGTTTAAAGTCATGAATATATGAGCGGATCATCATGGGGATCAGTTTCATCACAAATATCCATGGCTCCACTCAAAGTCTCTTATTGGCTATGTGTTGATCTTTCTCTCTAACAGAAGCACATGCTTAAGGAAGGGAAAGGTCGAATGCTTCAAGCCATCAGTCCGAGGCAGAGTCCCAGCAGCAGTCCCACACGTGAGCGTTCCCCTTCTCCAACCTTCCGTCTGCCCTTCTTCAACAAGACCTCCCCGTCCTCCTCCCCCTCCTCGCATCACAGCAGTGCCCTGTCTGGCTACACCTACGCCGCCCGCAGACAGGCCATCAGCGAAGACGAGGAGGACGACGAAGATTAGAGTGACACAGCACACCACACATCTGTCTTCCAAAACTGGCAATCGAACCTCAGAAACAAAGCAATCCCTAAACAATCCATCAGATTTGCTCTTTGTATTATTAACAGATATGAAGGTTTAAAATGGAGGGACCTTTAAAACGTAGTGATTGTTGGGTCAGTTCAGACTAGTGGAGGTTTTAAAAATCGTTGTCAGAGATGGGATGCGAGTATTCAAACTTCAGCGTCTCGTTTTGAATCACGGAGGATTGTTTTAGAATGAGTGCACATGGTATTAATGCGTTTCAGTTTTAATTGTTTTAATGTTCTTCTCATAATATATAAATGTTAGACATCTCATAGGCCATGTCTCTTGGTATGGACGAGATTGGCTTGTAATGTCGGAAACTGCAACTCTTTCCTGTAAGATAAATGCAATCATCTATACAAGATCTAAAACAAAAGAATGAAAATTGTTATCTGTCCATATCGCAAAGTGCATAATCAGTGTTGTAATGGTTAAAAGTTCTAAAATGTGTTGAATAGCTAAAATATGCCAATTTTACCAAAGGCACCTCAAGCATGACTGTGGCTCATCTACTTGAATTTGGTGTCATGCTTTAGTACAGGTCATGTTTCCAAATTTGAACACTTTTTTTTATGTTTGCTTAACATAAAAAAAGATTTATAGCAAATCTTTTTTTTTTTTGTCACTGCACAATGCCCTGTTTATCTGTCACTGTGATTGTTCCAAAACTAAGGGTAAAGGGCTAGTTTTCCACGGTCAGTTTAGATGAGCTTTGGATTCAAACTTGAGGTGCATAATTAGGTTCTGCAAAATTAGTTGTGCACATTTTAGTCAACTGAGCTGTCGATTAATTAATTGAGAAATGACACCACTTAAAAGGAATATTCTGGGTTAAATACAACCTAAACTCAACTGTTGCTGTCCAGTATAGAAAATAATTTTTTCCTCTGTATAAAAAGAAAAGTTACACACCCAATGGAAGGCTATGAAGCAATCATTGTTTTAAATGTGTAATTGTCCGTCCTGCACATGACAAAAATATTTATAAAGTGGACACAAATTAAGAATTCGTTCTCTCATTATAGTAAATTTTTGCGGCCATAATTTGTGATTTAGTAAAACATGATGGTGTACTAGTAAGTAATTGGAACAAATGAATTCATGGCTACGATATATGTCATGTCTGGGACTTTTTTTTTTCCAGTTGAGGGACAAAATGTTATGTGAATGACAGCATGACATCTTGCGCTTAGCTTGTATTTAACCCTTATCCTTAACTTTTGAATAGCTTTTTTTTTTTTTTTATGTACATCTATGGATATGCAATGGTCAGTTTTAGACAGTATGTTTAAATTGAGATTGTACCACCAATGATTAAATATATATAAAAAAAAAAGTCATTTTATAATTTGACAAGAGGCAGAGGCTCATCAAACTGCTGTCCAGACTTGCACTGATTTCAGAATTTAATTGTTTTTCATTCAAATAGTTGATGATTCACTTTCATGGTAATGCGTTTTTCCACCTCTTATTTTTTTTCGTTTGCACAAATTAAGTGAATCTGGGATTATTATTTTATTAACTTTGCCTTCCCTTATCCTGTCAGCCTTTGATTGTACAGGATGACGACAGAGACTGGAAGACAAATAAATGGCGTCTAATGTAAAAGTGTGTTGTTTTTTTCTGCCATCTATTTTACACCCAAGACTATTGCATACAGTGTTTCTTATTCGTCAGGACACAGCTATGAAATAGTCATGTGATTTATACAGAAATGAAGAAAAATGAAACAGTAAATACACAGGACACAATGTTTTTTTCCCCATTATATATTTATACCGAACTAAACAGTCACAGAGAGAGATATTGATACGATATTGAGAGTGACCAGTGGGAGAATAACCAACGACAAAATGGACAGGGGTCCCCGTAAGACCGACTACAGTGAATCAGGAAGTTGGGTTTTCAAAGACGGACATTAACTGCACAGGCTTTAAAGTAGACCACTCACTGCTCTCCATTGGATCTGTTCATTAAGCACTCATACAAACACATACAGGTAACTACGTTTCACATTTTGCATATTTTTGTAATTTAGCCTTTTTAATTCATCCACAAATCTTGAGGAGAGGGAAGGAGGGAAACATAGTATATTTATAGGACAGTAAAAGCTGGTCCCTCTGCTCAGCGGCTTATTAGCAGCGCGTCTCGTAGATTCCGCTGCGTCCGATGTATCGCACCCATTTAATCACGTCGTGGTCACTGTAGTTCAGTTTCGACTCGAACACCTTCAGGTAACGCACCTTCAACCCCGAGGGTGCAAACGGAACCTGAGATGAAGGAAAATAACAGATGAAATGCATGCCATGAAGAGGGCACAAGTTTTTGACAGATGGATATGTCAGATAAACTATTATACTAAATTGCATAAAATGTAAGAATATAAATCTATGAAAATTATCTAGTTTGTATGTGACTGATATTTAAACATCAATTCATTTAACAGTTAAAGGACCAATTTACTTACTAAAAACACCAATTTAAAGTTTGAGGTAACACTTTACAATAAGGCTCCATTAGTTAACTACACTAGTTAACATGAACTAACAATTAAAAACACTTTAATGCATTTATGAATTTTAGTTCATGTTCATTTTTAAACATTTGCTAACACATTACAATTGTGCAAAAATTGTATGTTAATTAGGCCTGTGACGGTGGCAGTTTTGTTCCATCGTGGTGTTCTAGGTATGTGCCTGTGAACGTGATGCTGAGTAAACCCGGCGGTGGTCGACCAAAAATGTTTTTTTTCTATGTGAATGAGTGAAGCACAACGCTTTATTTACAAAATAAATAATAGGTTCGCAATTAAATGTTACCTCGCAGCCATGGAAACATAACATTAACGTATGTACCCGCCCTCCCAACCACCGCCGGAAGTTGATTCATTACCATCGCGGTGGTAAAAAACTGCCGCCGTCACAGGCCTAATGTTAATATTATTTAATTGACCTGAGCTAACATGAACAGTTGTATTTTTATTACCAACAATTCATAAATACTGTAAATTTATTGATTGTTGCAAGTTAATGCAGTGACAATGCAAACTAAAGGGACTTTATTGTAACGTGTTACCATGTTTTCTTTTATTTATTAGAAAGTAGATTTTTTTTTAAATCAATGTTTATATTTATAGCTAAATTATACTGCAAATCAGTGTTTTAAACTATCCAAACTACATCCAGTACATTAACAGTTAAGTTAATAAAAGCACAGCAAACCTCAAAAATATTAAAATGTCAATTCATTCAACACTGGTTACTCAGCATATTGATCAAATAAATAATAAAGCATATATGAGAAATATAAGTTAATAAATAGAGTTTTAGTTGATAATTTTTTTAATCAAAGTTTATATTTATCACTAAACTAAATAAACTGTATCCAAACATGTCCAAATTTGAGTTATACTAGTTAAAGCACCACAAATTTATAAAAATATTCACAAATAAATTCAGAATTTCATTCAACCCTGTTTCTCAGCTTGTCACATTTTTTTTACATTTATGAGACAAGTTAGTAAATATATATTTTATTAGTTGTCAACTTTTAAAACATCTATTTATTGATAAATGAAGTCATGCAAATCAGGATTTTAAACTGTATCTAATGGCATTTTCCCATTACCAGTAACAGATCGAATCAACTCGTCTCAGCTCTGCTCTCTTTTCGCTCCGTTTTCCATTGCAGATAGTACCTCCACAATAGTACCTAGTCGCCATAGCAACGCCGCAGGAAACTGCCGTGACGTAATCTTCTACTCAACACACACCCACTAACCAAACGTATTCTTCCGAGTTGCTATAATAGTAATGGGTATATCACGCAATCAATGATGCCGCATGCAATGATGACGCAGTGAATAGTGAAGATTCTCTCTGACCAATCAGCAGTCTGCGGGTTTTCACGTCACATTTTATTATCGCCTCAGCTTGCTCAGAACCTCGCCGGAGGTGATAGGAAAAAAAGTACCTGGAAGCAGGTACAGGTGCAACTTTTACACAGTGGAAAACCAAATAAAGGCGAGTAGAGTCGAGCTGGTACTGTGTAGTGGAAAAGCGCCACAAATGTCCAAATGTTAAACGGTTATATATATATATATTTTTTTTTAAAGCACAGCAAACCTCATATAAAATAAAAATTTTGAAGTTTAAGAACCTCCTTTCACTGACCACCTGAGAGAAAGAAAAAAAGAAAAGAAAAAGAAAAACCGATTGAAACTTCACTTTGTACCATTCACCACTCACCTCAAAGTTCATGGAAATGGGTGGACGAGCCCACTTCTTCTTATCATTAGTGGGCAGCAGCTCAATCTCAGCACTGATCTGAGACTCCTTCATTCCTGCCATGCGCTTGATCCTGAGCAGAGACGGACGGGATGAGATGAGTATATGCACACAAGCACCAAATACGGAGAAATGTGAAGACTCTGACACTCACTTCCACACAATGGCGTTCTCACTGGCCTTGTATTTGGCTTTTCCTTTCATACAGATCACCTGCACTCCACTAGTGTTCAGAGGTGTTGGAATACGCACCTGTTCAAAACATTCACCATACACATCATTTGACAAACTCTTCAACAAACTAAAATGTTCTGTCTCAGGCCTGTGGAAATGTAATGTTAAGTATCTTTTAACTCACCTCTATCTTCTGTGCCAGGAGTGAGGGCTTGAAATTAGATTTGATGACAACTTTGACCTCCAGCTTTGTGCGTCCAACCTCTCGGACCAGTGGAATGACCCGGAAGGGCAGAATTATATCCTTAGTGGTGCGATACCTGCACACACAGATTGAGGATGTGTTAAGACAGAATCAGATTGTGCAGTGTGAAGACAGACTGAAGCTGAACTGACCTCATGAGCTCATATTCCCCATCAGGAGGGATAAAGCTGATGCTACGCTCAGAGTCGAACTTGCTGAGACGTACACACTGATGGAAAGTGCAGTCATCGATGGCTATGGACTGCTTCCCACTGGTGGAGAAACCAAGACGGTAAGAGTTTGATATAATACAACATTAAGATATTTGGCAAAAAGAGCAAATACTACAGCAAGGGTGTCCAAACCTGCTCCTGGAGGACACAATTGAGCTCTCAACACACCTGGAAGTTTCTAGTATGCCTAGGAAGACCTTGGCTGTGTTCCAAACATTACTTTCGAACACAATACATTTTACCTACATTAGTCAGAGTGAATGAAAATGAGTGAGTGAATTCGGTCACTGAGTGAGCCGCTTTTGCATAGTTTGTGCCTGCTGTTAAATAATCATTTAAAACTTAGCAAACTGGCAGCTCCAGTAGTATTAAAATTTTTTTTTAACTCTGTCATGGAAACCAGCATGTATAAACCTTAATTAAACTATTTAATAATCAATTAAAAAGGAATTTAGGCCTGTATGGTATTACACTGTACCCACATTGGACCAGCGGTTTAGAAAATGAATAGATGGATGATTCAGATGCGGCCGCCATATTCTAGCGAGATGGAGGAATTCATTCGGCATGCGACTCAAGTGCATTATGGGTATTTTTTTGCTGTTGAGCGTACATAGGAAGTACATTCATTCTTGTGGTGCATTAAGTGATTGAATGAGTGCACTATATAATGTCCACTATGGTTTCGGACACCACTACAAAATGTCTGTCCCCTCAAATAGCATTTACTTAAGGGTATAGGGTTCAGGTGTGTTTAATTGGGGTTGGAGCTGAATAGGACAGTCCAGGCCAGGCCCTCCAGGAGGTAGTTTAGACACCTCTGCACTAGAATAAACTGTACATGTAATGAAATTATCACTGACAAAATAATCAAAATTAAATCAAAATAACTAGCTGCTAAAATGTCCTACTTCTAAAAACACTAGGGATGCACTGAAAGAGTTATTCATAATTTTAATTAATATCATATTATCTACCAATATTTCACCTACACTACTGTTCAAAAATTTGGGGTCAGTAAGATTTATTTTTTAAATGAATACCTAAAATCAGCAAGGATGCATTAAGTTATTCCGAGGTGACAGTAAAGACATTTATAATGTTATAAAAAAGTGTCAATTTCAAATAAATACTTTTTCAAATTGGTTTCATGGTAAAAATGGCAGTTTTTAACACTGAAAAATGTTTCTTTAGCATTAAATTATAATATTAGAATGATTTCTGAAGGATCATGAGACACTTAAGACTGGAATAATGCTGAAAATTCAGCTTTGCCATCACAGGAATTAATTGCACTTTAAAATATTTTACAACAGAAAACTGTTAATCTAATAGTTCACAATATTAGTTTTTCCTGAATTTTTTATAAAATTAATGCATCCTTGATAAGAGACTGCAATTTTTTTTATATGTTAGTATATTATGCTTTGTCTGTTTGAAAAAAATAAAATAAAATTCAATTCTTCTGTAACCTGGCACTGAAAAAGTGTTGTGAGATGGAATTTAAAATAAATAAAAAAATTATAAAAGCTCTGAATTTAACAATATTGGCCAAATTAGACAAACAATTAAAAAAATTGCTAATTTTGGTAAATTATTATGCAAAAAAACTAATAAAATCATTCAAAATAGTAATGAGGCACTTGTATATTCTGTAGATTAACAGCACAACTAACATAAAACTGAACACGGAAATAAAAAGATACAATACCTTCCCCCTAACTCACTTTGGGAGCACAGAGAAAGAGAGACGCAACAAAAACAGACAGCTTCAAAAATCAAAATAAACCACACACTTTACAATCAAGAAACAGGTTTTAAAAATTCTGGATTGAGAAACACAAAATCCAGATGAAAAGAAACACAATTTTTAAAGCAAACAAAGAGAGGAGACAGACAAGCGAAACAACTGCATGAACATGAAGCACTTTGAAACCTTTTCCCAGGATCATCAGTAGTTCCTCCTTTCCCCTGTTTGTCAATGACGATTTTGTCATTCATGCCAAACTTGCATTCAGGCATTCCGCTCAGGTAGCTCTTCATCACCACACGACCGGAGACGTGAGCGCTAAGGACTTGACCTGCCAGGATGACACACGGTAGCATGTTAATGGTTTGAAACTAGGCATTTTTTAGCCAGCTGAAAATGGTAAGCGCTCTGCTAAAAATGCCTAGCTGTGGGTGCTTCGTCAGCACAGCCTTTTTTTCCATTGAGACGTTTTCCTTGCTATGATATGGAATATCCGTGTAAGTGATAGTAGTATCTCACAGAGAGTTTGTTTCTGTATTGTTTCTATTTAAAATGTTGAAACAATGTAAAGTATTTGTGTTGGCTCTTGTTTTCAATTATTTTGTTCTGTTATGCTGTTGTTGTCGTCTGTTGCCGTTGTAGAAGCAGAATGTGGCAGTTGGTAGATGTGGTATTTGTCCCGCCCCTCCTCCGCTGTGATTGGATGGCTGGGTAAAAAGCAAGCAGCAAACTCCCGCTGTCTCTTTTGAAGCCAATACAGAAGTGACTTAAACTGCAGTTCATCGACTGGCCTCTAGGGACAGGCTCCAGAAGGGAGCAGAATCTCATTGAGCCCCATGTTAAAATGCCCAAATTTACAGCAGAATAAAACATGTTTACAGCCTGGTACAAATTCTAGGTTTGGTCTAAACGGCTAGTTTTGCCCTTCATGACAACTGTGAGGGGGTGAATTTTTTTATAACTCATTCGTTTACATTATATAAAGCCTTAAAGTTCTGCATAATTAAGGGCGTGGCCACTTTGAGTGGCAGGTGGGTATCCATTTATCTGTTGTTTGTTAGTCATCGCGTCACCTCAGCTCCGCCCACATCCCGCCTCTTTGCCCATTTTCTGTTATCCAGGAGTGACGGTTGATGACGCGCTGCTAAGATGGCAACGGCCAGCTCGTCCTTACTTTAGGCTTCAAAACTGCTCTGCAGAATCCTATGGGTGACATCACGGACACTACGTCCATATTTTTATACAGTCTATGGTAAAAAGTGACCGTGATGAGTACTGCGTTTTTGCTGAGTGCTCAACGTGAAATAGACGTGAAAAAAACACAGTGTTTCACTTTAAAAAAAGGAAAAATATGCTAGCCTCTGGAAGAAAAAAAAACACTTTGGTGGACATAGCCTAATAACTGAAGCATACAAGCTGTGTTCCATCCACCTACTTTTATGCATATTTTGGGACATCGCATCAAAAACGCTGAATGGAAACGCCAAGATGTGCATAAATTCTAAAGATGTGCATTAAAAATCGTATGTGGTCATTTGAGTTGGATACATTTTCTATCCTATACGAAAACATACGATGGAATATAAACATAAACTACGATGGAAATGCATTTACTGAATAAATTCCTTGATGCGCATAAAAAAAAATCATGTGACTTTGCGCGATGTAACAGCATAACTGTACTAACCAGGGATGCAAAGCATTTGAAATGCTGTTTTGGTCATTCAGAAGTCTGTTGTCAACGATTTTCTGTATATTTCCCTCCTAGAACTGTCTTACATGACTGCGTTCCCAAACA
This sequence comes from Gobiocypris rarus, assembly GCA_023029165.1. NCBI lineage: Eukaryota > Metazoa > Chordata > Actinopteri > Cypriniformes > Gobionidae > Gobiocypris > Gobiocypris rarus. The sequence continues at coordinate 31,394,604 of CM040915.1, read as the reverse complement.
GCAGCATCTGCCTCCGAAAGCAAGACAACAAGTTTATTGTGTTTCATCTACACGCTCTGAGATGTAAATAATATATTATATACGTAAATAATTATTTTAGTGGCTTCTCCTATGTTTCTTAGTAATTTTTTAGTGGCAGTTTATCAGGAAGTGACGATTTTGTTCTCTTCGACTCACTGGATGGATGACTCACTGGCTTTATTCGCAAATGTTTTATGCGATGGAAACATAGTACAGTCATGAGACCTCAGTTAATGCTGTTTTACCCTGTGGAGACATGAGCAGATTGACACTCTCCAGCACATCCAGGAAGAGCTCATTGCGACGGTACTTGATGCCTTCACGACGCCAACCGATTTGACCAGTCACCTGGCTAGTGATCTGAGACTGCTCCTCCTTAGTCTGAGGACAATAATGGAACAACAAGGACAGTTTAGCATGGTCACAGACTATTTAAAATTGTGGTTTAAATATGTTTGGGGGCCACTAGTATTGTAATGTAATCTGAGAAAAACTTCAAATAAAAACATACCTGGTGCTGCAGTCAGACACATCCAGAAAAGCAAGAAAAAAAAGAAATGGTTTATATTAGAATCTGCAGATAACATGGACAGGGCTGAAAAAATTGCCACACTGGCCCAGGACCGGTGTAAGAGCATTTCAGGACACTTGATGGAACTGTCACTTGCTCAACTGAGCTAGTTTTGCAACATGGAACATGTTCATTGGCTGCTATAGGTAAATAATTACAAAAATAATGCACAGTAAAACTATTTGCGCAACAAACTATGGAATTTATAATGGAATACCTGTTTGAAATATTAAACGGCATATGCAGTTTTGTACAGCTAAAAATAACAAAGTGAATGACACTGGAAGTGTACATGTTACTACAAATTGTATTACTGCAAGATGGCACCACCCTTGCTAAAAAAGCAAGAATTTTTTCTTTAAAATGGCTACATTTATCATGTGTTACATCTCTTTTTATTAGATTGGAAATCTTATTTACTAAATAATGTTAACTTGACTGACTCATTTCCACTTCCAAGTTATAAATGGCCATGCCCACTTTTACGTTAAAAAAGGTAATTATGTATAATGTACGTGCTGGGGACAGTAAAAATGTTGAAAAGTCAAGCAGAAATCCAAACTACTGGCCCAACTTTGAGGACATCCACAAAGGGAGGTTCCCAATCTCAATTATGATGTAAGAGAAATAAGAGAAGTGCTCTCTTTTGGCACACTCTGCTGCTGGTTAAATAATACTAGAATACGACACTATCTTAAGCTGGGTTTTTTTAAACTCAACAACAGATATAAACAAACAAAAAAAAAGTATTTCCTATTCTTGTTGAAAAATCATGCCACACAGGTCCTATAGCAGCAGTATTCAATTATGTTGAATATTCATGTAATTCACATGTACATAAAAAATATGAAAGTAATAATAGAAAAGGGGCCTCTTCTTGCCTGGCCTTTAATGCCCTGCTGGGTAATAAAAGTCTTCAGTGCTCCTGTCTCTGAGTTTTGTGGGTATCCAAAGTCCAGGATCTCTGCAAGCACACATACAAAGACATAAATGAATCATTACTCTGGAATGAGACACTAAACGCCCCAAAAACTCAAATAGACATCCTCCATTTGTTTCATTTAGGTAACCTTTTATTTTTTCAGCTGGAGAACAAGGTTTTCTGGACACCTCATGGTTTAAGATGCACCTTACCGCCAACAGTGGATGACTGCCAGGAAAGCATGCCATTTAGAGGAGGGTGAGTTTGGTTTGAGGTAATGCGGTTAACACAGGCACATGGAGGATCAGATATAACTGAGAGAACAGTGTCAGAAAATGACTCCCATGTTTCTGAACCAGCCTTACCATCCAGCAACTCGTAGATAAGCACAAAGTTGTTCTTGATATTCTCCTCACTGATCTTCCCAAAGTAGGCCGTCATGACGTCACACATCTTGTAGAGGAACTCGAACACCATTGCAGCGTTGACATTCTGCTTGGTGACAGCAGCCAGCCAGATGTTGGAGCGTTTGACGTGGAAGAAGCTGGTGCGGGCGATGTTGGTGACAGGAGAGCGCACCTGCTGACGGGCATGGATCACGTTCACGCGGAACGCGTCCACAGCGTTGCGCCTGTGGAGGAGGATAAGAACGTGAGGTCACGGTAGAGATGATGGAGTTGGGCAGGAAGAGTGAGCACATGGTCACCATCTGCCAGTAAACACTTTAAGACAAGCACTCCTTTTGTCTGCGAACAAGGCATTAAAGACTTGACTGGATGTTCCCTGCTGACCCAATGCTTCACAAACCTCAAGGTAAGTTACAAGGTCTCGTAGACAAAAGAGCTCTTGCCCGTCTAAAACAAACAAAAGTGAACTACTTCAGAAGAGAACTATACAAAGAATTTCCTCTTTTTCTTTGCGATTTCAAAAATGTCTTGCCAAAAATTTTCTTACTCCAGGTGCTGCAACTGATTCAATAAATAAAGGCTAAAATTAATGGAAAAAAAATAAAAAGAGTTGTTTAATGTATAGACAAACATTTCCATCTGAAAGGTGCATCATTTGTCAAAATATCCAACATACACACACCCAAAAATGACCAAGATTGTGTCGTCTCATGCCTGAGAGCAATCAAAGGGAAAGGGCATCATGATAAACCTGCTGCTGGTGCAATTACATATCCTCACAATATTTGATTGACAGAAGTATGTCAGGTGACATGCTTGAAGTAGAGCTGGGCAACACATGATATGTCTTTAAGAATACTTATTATGCTATAGATGATTAACAAACAAACAGTAATTATTACACTGTTTTACAAGCTTTTCTTTTTGGCCATAAACCCAAGTTTTATGCCACTATTAGTGCCATAACTTGTGAGAATATTGCTTGAGAACATGTCAATGTCAATATATATATATATATATTTTTTTTTAAGTTAAATATTAATATCATTATAATATCTATAGAAAGACAGATAGACGGATAGCTAGCTAGATAGACAGCCAGACAGATGGACAGACAGACAACTAGAAAGACAGCCAGAGAGTCAGACAGACAGACAACTAGATAGACAGCCAGACAGATAAATAAATAGACAGACAACTAGAAAGACAGACAGATAAATAAATAGATGGACAACTAGAAAGACAGATAAATAAATAGATGGACAACTAGAAAGACAGATAAATAGATAGACAACTATCTATTTAAAATAGAAAGATAGACAGACGACGAAATAGGCAGATGGACAACTAGAAAGATAGAAAGACAGACAGACAACTAGAAAGACAGACGGAAAGAGAGACAGAAAGAGAGAAAGACAGATACTATAGACAGACAGACAGACAGACAGACAGATAGACAACTAGAAAGATAGACAGAAAGACAGATAACTAGAAAAACAGACAAGACAACTTAGAAATAAAACAATTATAAAGATAGACAACTAGCAAGATAGATGGATAGACAACTTAGAAAGATAGACAGACAGATAGACCACTAGAAAGATAGACAGACAAACAGAAAGACAACTAGAAAGATAGACAGACAGACAGACAACTAGAAAGATAGACAGACAGACAACTAGAAAGATAGACAGACAGACAGACAACTAGAAAGATAGACAGACAGACAACTAGAAAGATAGACAGACAGACAACTAGAAAGATAGACAGACAGACAACTAGAAAGATAGACAGACAGACAACTAGAAAGACACAACTAGACAGACAGAACTAACTATAACCATCTATGCAAATACAAAAAGGTTGAGATATATCATTAAAAGGCTTAGAAGGCATGTTTTAGCTATATTGCCCAACCCTAGATTGGGGGTCACTGGTGACATGCGTCAGAGTGTCTGTATGGTTGTTTGTTGGGGTCTAAAAAAACATGCCTTGTCATTGGTTGTAGTAGGATTGCTTACCTAGTGCTACAGTAGCCACAATGAACATGGAGAAAAACAGTACAAAGGACAAAGAGCATGAGGGGAATAATGACAAGGAAAAAGGAGAAAGACAAACATGGGCTGTATGTGTAAATGGACAACACAGTAATGCAAACACACACCAATGAAATCTTTATGAGAACTGGGGTTCAATGGAAAGAGAGAAAAAAACAGTACTTCCCCATTTATGCTTACAAAAATGAAATTTTGTTTGTCAAGATGATGGAATGGAGAAATGTTTCCTGCTTTCTAACATCCTGTCATCTTTCCTCTTCCCCAACAGGATAACCCCAATTATATGGAGTTTAAATCTAGCTGAGCACCGTTTTTACACAGAACAACAATACAAGTATTCTAATATTTCTAATTGCAAAAAAAATAGAGTTTTTTCCTGTGCAAATGTCAGTAGGTAGTAGTGTTGCCATATGTTCTGAGCAGTTTTTAGTGGCTGTTGTTTTTTCTGGATGGCCCATCCCCAGATATATGGTTTTGAGAAACCCAGAAAATGATCGACTCTAATTTCTCTAACATACTCTACCAAGTCCTTGATATCAGAAGCAGTTTCAAGAGCTTTTTCCACTTATGATGAGCTCACTCACCCTATATCATCACGGTAGACGCGGGAGATCAGCACCTCCCCTTTATGGTTATAGATGAACAGTCCTCCAATCATGGTGGCTGCCCCTCAGACCTCACATTCCATGGTGGGCTCTAACTCCTATAATTAATAGGACAATGAAAATGAACATGAAGCTCACTGGCTGATAGATACAAGAGCTCTGTAGGACCTTGATAAGATTTGAAAGGCATTCAGCCCTACAAGTGAGACTAGATAAAGCAGCCAAGATGGTTTACTCTCAACAGTATGTGCTTCTGTGACAAACCAAATAATATAGTTTAATAGATAAAAAAATACTTACTGACTATAAAAGAAATGAACTCGCCCATGTTAAAAGCACAGAATAACAATATACTGAAAAAGTATTTTCCTAGACATACAAAATGACCCGTTTTTCATTCACAAAACGGCGTCATGTCGACAAAAACGCGAGATTATATCAATATAAGTGTTTGTTCTGCAAACATTGTAACGGCAAATGATGTTAGTATGCACTCAATGTACAGGCGCTGAACAGGAAGTGTCCGTCCTGTGAGGTTTAATCGCGGCATAATTTGTACAAGATGTCTGCCAACTGAAAGATATATTGCATTAAATGTACGTGTTTTCCAATCGTCAACCGCGCGTCCTTCATCTCGTAACTAATATTAATTATTCAAATGCACGAAGAGTCATTAATAGTAAGTGAGCTCGTGAACTGCTCTATTCCTTCCCTCGAGACCTGTATCGAAATTTCGCGGATCATTTCGATGATGAAAACCATTCTTCTGAGATAAAATACAAACACTTTCTGTCCTTATGTATTTTCAGTTTAAAAATATGACCATACCTACTTAATGTCCGCACGAATATGCGCGGAATTGACCGTTCCCTCTCCGACCGTGCTAATTTTTTTGGATCTAAAGGATTAGCGGGACACTAGCAGCAATCCCTCCCTCCGCCAGGAAGTCAGCTGACAGCGTTGGCAGTGCGCATGCGTACTATGTGCTACAACGCAACCAATTTTTTTTCATGTCCGTTTGTTTAAGGAAAAAGATAAAATGCGTCTATATTATTTTAATTAATTGTTGTGTAAATAATTATACTGTATTATTTGCTACATTAAAAAAACATCTCATGAATATTAATGCTGTAAAGTGACGTTGCTTAGTAACCTCACTGAAGCGCCCAATGACGTAGTTAATATTCATGAGCCAAGTCTTCGCCGTAGTACAATGCGGACACTGGCGTGATGTGGATACATTCTCTCAATGTCAGAACAGGTCATGGACCGATTCTTGACATTATGTTTATAGAGTAGAACAGGGATAAACAAACAAACAAAAACAAAAAAACTACCGCATGCATCAGCTCACGTGAAATAACAGTGTCGTACTCCATCGTCAGAATCATCAGAGCTTCTACAAATTCTACGTAACATGCCTGTATTCATCATTATTTCTGAAATCGAGATTTTAATATGTAACCAGATTATGAACAGAAATATTTCCTAATATTCAAGCAGGACAATATCACATGCATGGTTCACTTAATTTTGCAATTACTACGTCTGATAATACATTTAATATAAAATAGACATACTATAGCCTACTATATATTTGCGAGGTAAAAAAGAAATATATGCCGGAAAATTTGTATTCTGGTAAACACAAAGTCACTGCACTGTTCATGCAGCGAGTAGGTTGATGCTGCTGGGACACAACAAAGACTTTCTTGTCTTAACTCAAAGGATTCTGCTCATAAATTTCGTATCAGCCTACGCACATTTGTTTCATTCCTATTGTATGAGAAAAAAAAAGGTTTTTGATTAGGCTATATAATCTCATCAGTTCCATAAAGAATTTCGGTTTGATCAACAATAGCCAATAATGTTGCATTTATTTGCATTTATGATTAGCATATGGTTAATGACAAAAATAATCTGATTAAAAAAATAAAATAAATGACGTGGCCAACAGTGACGTCAGGGATACGATTGAGTAAAAAGATGCTCTGGCTCGGTGGAGAGAGCGAGCACTCCTTCAGTCAGACACTCACATCAGCATCACAAGATCATGGGCAACGTTCAAGTGAGTAAAACAGTGAAGTTTCTTTTTATCACTTTTCTCAGTTTCTTTTACTACAGATAACGATATTGATTGTTTTTAGGTTGCTATGGATGTAGCATAGCCTATTTCGTAGACTAGATAAATATGTTTATGCGCAAACGAGTTTTTCGCGTGATGCTTAATCTGTTTTCCCACATGTTTTATTATTAACATAAGTAAATATGTTTTTAAAGTGTTGTCATTTTTCTCATATATTAATAATTTGATATACTATTATATGTTGTTTTTCTGTGATTTGAGCAGTAGTTTATACTCTTGTCAGAGAAAGAGGAATGTTAATCAAATAATAACTGTTTTGTTATCAATAAGTGCACATTGTTGTTATGGCAGTGGGTGAGGCAGAGGAAGGCTGACTGTATTCCTGTCCCTGCCCAGAGATCCCATGACTCAGCTGTGTGTTAGAAACAGAACCCCTCCCCCTACAGACTGCTGCATTGTGATCTAATTCACAAACCCTTGAAAAACATCCTGATGAGTCCCTGTGATCACATCTTTGTACAATTTTAAAGGAATTAATAAACTATTTTAAAATCTCCCAGGTGTAAATTTAATTTTAAACTGCTGTAGTTTAATTGCACAACACATGATTTTTCTCAAACACATGATTTTTCTCAATCTTTATTTCAGCCCACAATAACTCCTTTTGAGGACTTTGATGTGGTGGCAGACATCAAGGCAATCCGTAAGGCCTGCAAAGGAATGGGTAGGTTGAATAAAAATAATCACTGTTGGAAAACACTGATATTAATCATGGGTTTTTCTTCTGGATTGCCCATCCCCAGATATATAACTTTAAAAAAAAACGTACAATATGATGAAATATGATGTAGCACTTTTAAAGTCTGCATGAAACAGAATTGCATCCTACTTTTCTTCAGCGTTGTGGCGTATTTCTGAGTGAAACAGACTACTGAACAAGAAAAAATAGAGGGTGGGGCTTGATTTCAATATCCCCCTCGCTGTCTTATTTTTTAGGGAATATTGCAGTTTATATATATATGATTATATCATCCCTCGTGGCAGTAAGTGCGTCATTAGAGAAAATAAAAAAAATGTCACCGCAAATATTTATATTATTTTTTTAATTCATAATCTTTAATCAAAATAACTTCCCCTCCCTCTTGCAGTGACATTTTTTTATTTTCTCTAATGACGTACTTCCTGCCGCGAGGGCGGGACAACCTGACACTCACATCACAACCATCCAATACATTTCCGATTGACAAAATCAAGTCCTGCCCTCCATTTTTCTTGTACAAGAAGAAGTTTCACTCGGATGTACATCACAATAGGGAAGTAAAGACAATCACAACTACCGTTTCATGCTGACTTTAAGCATTTTAACTAAGGGTACTTTTACACGACAATGATGTACTAAAAAAACTTTTTTTTTTTGTTTTTGAAAAGTTTCATGCACAGACAATGTTGTTAAAATGATCCCCGCACGGATCTGCGTAAACACCTAAAAACGCAGTATTATTCATGCTAGGCCAGTAGTTGGCAAAGTCACTTTGTAAAGAAACACTACACGCCTATAGACTGAACACATTATATGCATGCGCATGACGTCAGTTTTCACAAATTATAGCTTACATGGAGACGATAGCGGTATCGTTTTCAAAAACATGCATTTAAAAACATTTTTTAAAGTTTGCTGTTTTAGGCCCCCAAAACACCATTGTCAGTGGTGTTTCCAAAAGTTTTCCATATTTAGTTGAAAATGGTGTTTGGCCTTTAAAGGTAGAATTTTTTTTATCTCAACATGAGGCTCTTAGGGGGCATTTACACAACTCTGTGACATTGCCAACTAGTGGACTGGCATGCATAATACAGCATTTTAAGTCGTTTTTAGTCATTTTCGTGGATCCGTGTGAACGGAAATAAATTGTAATCTATACGCAAAACTTTTTAAAACGCAAAGGAATTTTTTTTATATCATTGTCGTGTAAACTTGCCAAAAATCTGATGGAGGAATAACTGACATTATGAGGTATGAGCTCATCTCTTATTGTTCACAGGGACGGATGAGGAGACCATCATTTCCATTCTAGCAAACCGCTCTGCAGTCCAGCGGATGGAGATTAAGCAAGCCTACTTTGAAAAATATGATGATGTGAGTCAGATCTTTAAAATGTTAACTGACAAATGCAAGTACATACTTTATTTACAATAAGTACACAATATTTAGGCTGATCTAATATGGCGGAAAAATAGTTTGTGTAAATCTAAATTTAAAGATAGGGTAGGGGGTAGGGCAATTTTCAGAGAGGCTAGCAATAGCGAGCTATAGCTTTTAAATCATAAGATCCCGCTCTCCTTTCAGAGCATCTCCAAAGCCACACCTCCTTCAAAACAGATGAACGCACATAGCAGGGCGCAAACAAAAGCACCACAAGAGATGACGTTTAACTACTTCATGTCTCAAAGCACATTACAGTGACCTGTACCACCTGACTGCTGCAGATTAATTTTGCCTTTGATAGTGGTGCCATTGAAACACATCAATTTGAGCTTAAAACGCACTGATGACGAGTGATGTCTGCGCGAGCAGGTATGCGAAGGTGTGAAAACACATAAGCTGACAGGCAGGTGGGACATTGTTTCATAACATTCGGTCTGAAACATTTGATGGCCCAATGTCTTCCACAGACGGACCACTTAACTTAGCGATTGCTATTGGGGTGTGAAGAGACTTTAACCAGCAAAGCAAAAAATATTTCTTGAACAAATGGTCTACCCTGCCTTTAAAGTGGCTTATAAGAACAAACACTCTATTCTCATATATGACATAAGCCGTAGACCAGTGGTTTCTAATTTTCCTCTTCCAACATCACATTGCATTGATTTAGACTGCATTAGGTAATTGGAGTAGTTTCTTCCATTATGCTTTCACCCTTTTAACAATCGTGCAGCGCTCATGGAAAGCTGGAGTATTGTATCGAACCATATATGTTCTTCAAATCACTTCTCTAAATCGACTAAAATGTTCGTAAATCCCATTGTAACAAATTTACCTTTCATAAATCCCGGGAAATAAAGCTGTAATGAAAACTAACATTTTAATTTAGGAAAAAGTATTTTAATTAATAACATTTACTTCATATCATAATTTATTGATAGACTGAACCAACATACATCTGAGTCTGTATGTTTTCTGTATTTGAGTCTGTTGTCTGGTTTGTTCTTTTGTGGCCACATTGGTAAGGAGTTGGAGGAAGTCTTGAAGAATGAACTCACAGGAAGCTTTGAGAAAGCAATTGTAGCCATGCTGGACCCGTCCCATATCTTAATGGCTAAAGAATTGAGAAGAGCCATGAAGGGTGCTGGGACAGATGAGGACGTGCTGGTGGAGATCCTCTGCACCAGCACCAATCAGGTTATTCATTATTTACATTATTAGATTAAAAGAAAGTCACCCAAATTTCAAGCATCAAACATAGCTGAAAAAGAAATCATTACCTGATTGTAAGCATCACTTACATAAAATACATCTTTTTTCTTTAACAGGATATTATGAATTGCAAAGAGGCATATTTGCAAGGTAGGCTTTGATCTGATATGAGTTTATGATGTAATGAAATATTAGGAGACATGATTTATTGTTTCTACGAAGTGCTCATTGCTGTGATGCTAATATTAGTGATAAATTATTAAAGTCATGTAACAGATCATTTGATCACCAGTGCATGAGCGAGATCTGGAGGCTGATATTGAAGATGACACTAGTGGAGAAGTGAAGAATCTTCTGGTTTCTCTCCTACAGGTAAAGTACAAATACACTAATGAGTCCAATAAGTTTGATATTTATAGTATTCAGCAATGATTTGTACTGATAGGAAGAATATAAGCGGACAAATGGGGTGGATACTACACAAAAATAGAGCAAGTTTTGGTTGAGAACTAATCAAGTATTTAATAATTACAATACTACTTTCTTGCTAGAAATGACATCAAAAGTGGAAAATGGCGCAAAATTTTTTTTACGTTTGCACACAAACTAACCACCAAAACCGTAACTTTCAGACACCATTTTAATTTTTTTAGCTTAATCGTAGAATGGAAAGCACAGGGTTGAGATATCAAAGGCAGTGAAGGATACATGTATGCTGTCTCCAAAAAAATCATCAGATGAAGGTATCTCAGAAGATAGGAAGTAAAGCTAACATTGGATTCGGAAGTGCCTTCCTACCTTCCTCCGAAGGCAGCATATTTAAGCTTTCGGATGCAGCCTGTGGTAGTCATGAAAACTTTCCATTCCATCGCCACTGGCTGAAGCAATCAATGCTTTTGTTCACTGGAACATGAATGGTGAAGAATTCCTTCCTTTGTATGCTACATTATCTGCAGTTTATAGTACAAAATGAACAAGGAAAAAAGTATTTATTAAATCTCCCAAGGTTTGTTGTTGTTATCTGCTATGAACAACTGACCTTCACCTGCAGGCCATCAGGGATGAGTCTTATGAAGTGGATGAAGCTCTTGCAGAACAGGATGCAACATCATTGTTTGAGGTGAGGATTAATCTGCTGTTAAAACTCTGGATGTAAGTAGTTTATTACTGTTCTATATTATTTTCACACATAATTAGTATTCTTATAAAAGTTTTCCACTGGAGAATTATTTTATTTTATTTTATTCCCTTAAGACTGTCCTGCCTTAGTCCTGCCTTACTTTGTTTATACTATCAGTTAGCTAAAACTAAAACTATTAACAATAATTTTGATTGCTGAAATAAAGTTGAAATAATTTTTTTTTTAAATATTAGATGACAAATTTAAACTACAACTAACTGAAATAAATAAGTTTATGTTTATGTACTAAAATAAATTAAAGCTTAATAGAAATATTTAAATAAAAACAACTATTAAAATTGTGGTTGGTTACTAGCCTAGAAATCCAGACACACCCTAGCGGCAGCAAATGTAAATGTTCACTGCTGCTACTTACATTGTACAGCTACAAGGAAAACCGAAAATATCTAATAGGCACTCTGAAAAAAAGTACAAAAGCTATTCAAAAGGTAGCTCTTTGTATCTCTTAAGGGTGCATATTAGTACCTAAAGTGTACCTAAATAGCACATATTAATAGGTTTTGAAAGGGCACCATCGCAGTGACAGCTTTTGTACCTTTTTGTAGTATATTCTGTGTTTTGGTATTGGGATGGTTTATAGGCTTGTCTTTATTGGCCATTGCGCTGGTTTTAGACTATATTTGATTGGTTATTTGACTACCTTTATCAAACAGTTCTGGCAACTCCTGTTATTTTGTTGCTTGATGAATGAATGAATGAATGAATGACTATGTGGTTTGTTTTCAACAGGCAGGTGAAGGATGCTTTGGAACAGATGAGTCCACTTTCACCTACATCCTCACTCACAGGAACTACCTACAGCTTCAGGCCACCTTCAAGATATATGAAACTGTACGGTCAAACACCAGCTATGCCCAACGCTGCTTTACAACAACTGTTTCAACATTCTTTCTGAGTTTCTGGTTTCTCTTTTGTTTTTTTCCATAGCTCTCTGGAACAGATATCCTGGATGCTATAGACAGTGAGGCTGCAGGAACATTAAAGGACTGTTACATTACTCTGGGTAACTACCTTCCAAACACTGAAAAGCCTTTAGGAGATGTGTTACTTCTTTTGAATCAGAGAGTCATATTGCTGTTCAAAGTAGTGACCGTAAGCTGCTATGAAAGGATATAGCCATTCGATAGCCTTTTCTGCTCGCAACACACATCATACCATGATTTGTTTTTTGTTTGAACAGTGCGATGTGCTAAAAACCCGCAGCTATATTTCGCCCGCCGTCTGAACGCTGCCATGAAAGGAGCTGGGACAGATGAGGACACGCTCATACGTATTATCGTGGGACGCTCTGAGGTAGAGATAATTCTGGACTTGATAACGCAGTGAATACTAAGACACTTTTCATGGAAATACCGGAAAGAATAATTATATTTTGCTTTCCACATTCGCACTGACCTCTAGGTGGATTTGGAGACCATCAAGGACATGTACTTGGAGAAATATGACGTTACCCTAAAGGATTCCCTCAGCTCAGAGTGTGGCGGTGACTTCAAGCGCCTCCTAATAGAAATACTTCACTGAGTCAACGTCAGGTGGAGCCAATAGCTAACAGTAACACTGCCTGAAAATACATACACAATAGGATCACCTCTTTCTGTCAAGGGAATACACATTTGTCAGATTTTTCTCATTGGTGCAATTTAGGAATTGGTAAAGACCGGGTTGTAATCACATGATTATTGCCATAACACTTTCTTAAAACTAAAGAGCTGTTCCGTTTAACAGTTTTAGAGTCTTTATTGCAGTAAATTTGACTTCTGCATTAACTCATTACACACGTGCCTTGAGAAAGTCATGAGAAGCTGCTCAGTATTTCATCATCCATTTATTACAGAACAAACAATGGAGCAGGAAGGGTGGTCCATCATTTAAAACTCTTGTCTTTTCACACGGAATCTTTGTACCTATAATCCAAATATCTATGTTTGACCTCTTTAGTATTATATTGTACCAGTTACATTCTAAATTAAAAGCAACTAGAGCTAAAGTGCTAAGATTGTCAGTATTTCAGTCTTTGACAATGATTTTTAAAACTGGGCATTTCTTTTCTTTTCTTTTTTTACTGCAGTTGTTATACGGTGGTGGTGAGGTGACTGTTAATATTGTAAAGCAGCACTGTCAACCTATTATTGCAATGCTTCAGAATATATCTGTCTTTAAAGATAATATATAAATGATTGTGTGTTGATTAATAATATTTGAGATATTAGAGACCACTTGTAGCCAAAGATTAATGAGTGAATGGCAAGCCAGTTTAGCATTAAATACTCCTGGTTCTACTAGTACTACTTTAGTTTTGACTAAAATTCCAATTCCAGATATCTATTCTAGAATTTTGACTCATCGTAATTGGAATTAAGATATCTACAATGTCATTTTGACTAGTCATATTCTTCCATTGGAACATATTTTCTACAAATGAGTTTTGACTAGTAGAAATAGTAAAGTTGTAATTTGAGATATCTCTAACTGAATTACCACTAGTAAAAGTTATATTTCGTGATATACTGGTATTTGACTAATCGTAATTCAAATCTTTAATTAACCATATGTAAAGACATCCAAAATACATTTGTAGATATTTGAAAATAATCTATTACTAGTCGAATAACAATTGTAGATTTCTTGAAATGGATTTTTGACAAGGCAAAACTTAATAAGAGATATCTTGAATTGGAATACTTCCTAGTCAAATCTCATTTAAAGATATCTTCAATTTAATTTTGGATGTCTCAATCTGATTTTTGACTAGGTAGATCTTTCTTTGGATATATCTGCATTTAGCTTTGTGACTGGGAGGAATTTTATTGCAGATATCTGGAAATAACATTCTTACTAGTCAAAATTCCTTTATATCTGAAAGATGCATGCAAACCTTTTCTAAGCCCCACCCAAAAATATTATTAACCAATCCTACCTTGGAAACTGTTGTCATCCACCATTTTGTCTAAGAATTGTGTAATAAAGGTCCTGTATGTTTGAGTCAATCTAAACCGCTCTCTACAGAAGTGATTCAAAAACATTAAAATTAAAAATTAGCTGGGGCACATGTAAACATACCATAAGGTATGCAGAGATGTCTTTTGTCAGGTTTTTGTCCCACTATCATCACACAGCGCTACATTATCAATAAAGCATGATGAATTAGACTACACACACTCCAGTTGTTGTTGTTGTTGTTGTTGTTTTTACAAATTATAAAATAAACAAAAATAATTTAGTTTTTTCTTAATTTAAACTTTAGTTAGTCATACTTTGAGACTAATAGAAGACAGCATAGGAGTCAATAACCTGTTTAAAAATATAGCCTACATTCTTAAAAAAAAATCAAAGCTAAAAAGGTATATATTAATTAATTATATATTTTGCATAATATAAATATTTCTGATGCTTGTTAATACTGCTAATGTCCACTTAATAAATTGGGCAACACTTTAGTTTAGGGTCCAATTCTCACTATCAACTAGTTGCTTATTAGCATGCATATTACTAGGATATTGGCTGTTTATTAGTACTTATAAAGCACGTATTAATGCCTTATTCTGCATGACCATATTCTACATCACTTAATACTACCCAATACCTAAACTTAACAACTACCTTACTAATTATTAATAAGCAGTCATTAGGAGTTTATTGAGGCAAAGGTCATAGTTAATAGTTAGTTAATAGTGAAAATTGGACCCTAAACTAAAGTGTAACCATAAATTCCACTAATTGTAAGTAACTTTGCAACTACATGTCAACTCACAGTCATTGGAGTATTATTAGACTGTCTGCTAAGGCTTTAAGACTTTATTTTGATGTTCCAAAAACAGACATTTTACTGACTATAAGTAATTTTGCAAGTGCAAGTTATTCTACTTAGCCGAACACTAACCCTAACAGTCTACTAATACTCTAATGAGAGTTAGTTAACATGCTGCAAATTAATGAGTTTGTAATGTAGTTGCAGAGTTACTTAGTAGTTAGTAGAATGCCTAAAGTGGATGATTAAAATAATGCATAGCCAAATCTAGTTCTTTTCATATTGGGTTAGCTGAGCATATGGGTTGGTTGTTACAGAGAAGAAAGAAAATCATGCAGGATTGGAATGACATGAGAATGAGTAAATGGTTATATATGTTTAGTTTTGTACGATACATCAAAAGCTTTAAAAGCCTCTACTCTCTGATACATCAACTAAAAAATTTAATAGTATTTGAATAATTGAATAATCTACTCTCAGTCTTACAGGCTGAGAATGTTTCTCCAAGCCCTTAGTGTAGGAATAATGTAAAAAAAATAAGCTTTAAGCTCCCCCAATGAACATGAAATGTTTCCAGATGTTTCACTTCAAGTAGCTTCAACACAACAGTAGTATTATTACATCCTTTAACACTGAACACCTGTACTGTCACTTCACCAGACATTTAACCCTTGCACTGAGTGAAGGCCATAAAGTTCTCTCTGTCCTGACAGAGAAAATATGTAAGCATCTAAATCTCTGCCTGTTATTTGGCTAACATTTAACACATTATTCAAAATGTGGTAGATAATTGTAGTAAAACAATGATATTTGCATGTCCAATTTTCAAAATCAACAGGATCTGCAAAGTTTTTCTTTTTGTAACCCCTGATTAATTTCCATCTGTGTGAAATTTTAGAGGGGGCTGTATGGTACGGGCCGTCGGTGAGCACTGACCTGACCCCGTTAAAGCAGCCATAATTCAGTGTTTCACGTTGGCCCTTTGAAGGGCTCAGTCTATCACACTCTTCTCCTTATGGAATAACTTCAGATCAACGTCATCTCCTGCTCCCAGTAAAGCTTTTAATATTAACCAAATGTCTTGGAAAACCGCAAGTCTGTGTACATGCTTCCTAAGATTATAATTTATTAACCTATTTTCAGCCCTAGTTTGGCTTCAGGATATGGTTTCTGTTATGGTATGTTTATAGAAACATTAAGAAACTGAGGAAGTATTTGGTGTAGTATTGATATTATTTGCGATAAATAAAAAATGTTGGAGTGTTTATCTAGACTAAGTGCATATAGCCTGTTTTGGCAGAGGCTATTTACACTAACTCCGCCCACTGACGTCTGGTTGGGCCAGACAAAAATACGGATGATGCTGGATCGTCAACAGTAGGAGTGAGGAGCGTGGCAGAAAGGTTTGACGCAAATCAACCCAATTGCGAATGTCAAACTCACTCTACTAAAGATGTCTAATATCCATCCAAATGCATTCCTGATGTCTAGGCAAAATTTGGGATGTCAGTGAAAATTTAATAGATGTCTAACCGTACCCCAATCTAGAACATGAACATGTCAAAGAAATGAATCCAAAAACCTTGTAAACACTGTTGACTTAGCTTACATGATGGAAAATCATTCAACTATCAAGTTACACTATATTGCCAAAAGTTTTGGGACATCTGCCTTTACATACACATGAACTTTAATGACATCCCAGTCTTTATCCATAGAGTTTAATATGGAGTTGGCCCACCCTTTGCAGCTATAACAGCTTCAGCTCTTCTTTCCAGGTCAGGCACTGATGTTGGCCTGGCTCGCAGTCTCCACTCTAATTCACCCCAAAGGTGTTCTATCGGGTTGAGGTCAGGATTCTGTGCAGGCCAGTCAAGTTCCTCCACACCAAACTCACTCATGTCTTACCTTGCTCAGTAATGTTGGAACAGGAAGTGGCCATCCCCAAACTGTTCCCACAAAGTTGGGAGCATAAAATTGTCCAAAATGTCTTTGAATGCTGAAGCATTAAGAGTTCCTTTCACTGGCCAAACCCAACCCCTGAAAAACAACCCCACACCATAATCCCCCCTCCACCAAACTTTACACTTGGCACAATGCAGTCAGGCAAGTACTGTTCTCCTGGCAACCGCCAACCCAGAATTGTCCATCGGATTGCCAGACAGAGAAGCATGATTCGTCACTCCAGAGAACATATCTCCACTGCTCTAGAGTCCAGTGGCAGTGTGCTTTACACCACTGCATCTGACGCTTTGCATTGCGCTTGGTGATGTAAGGTTTGGATGCAGCTGCTCGGCCATGGAAACCCATTCCATGAAGCTCTTTATGCACTGTTCTTGAGCTAATCTAAAGGCTACATGAAGTTTGGAGGTCTGTAGTTATTGACTCTGCAGAAAGTTGGCGACTTCTGCTCAATTGTGCGCCTCAGCATGCGCTGACCCCACTTTGTGATTTTACGTGGCCTATATTTTGGCAATATAGTGTATTTTGGCAAAAACGACATGTAGCCAAATTCAAGGTCATTTTGACTAGAAGTGGGTAACTCATAGTCGGACGATGTCGGGTCTGAGATGGTGAAATGACGGCTATTGCTTGCTGGGTTTTAAACAAAACCTGCATATTAAAGCGCGCAATTAAAGACATCTGGTTTTGTGTGCCACAGACACCTGCATTTGATTCTCACTACCAACAGAAAATGCTTTCTACCCTTTTCTGCTTTAGTTGTGCAAGGTTCAGTGTAAACATTTTTTAAAAGTCTTGAAACTAAATCTCGGAAAGATATAATAAATCGTTATAATAGTAAATACAAATTCTACTATTATAAACTACTACTCGCTAATACAAAAATGTTTGTTTCATTTTGAATTAAAAAAATAAAATAACAACAACTTACCACTAAAAGTTTTATTTGAAGATACAGGCAAGATCCCAAACATGCTGTAAGACGTCCTCTCATTTAACAAAAGCAAATAATTAAAGAACTATACTAAGATAATACATTTGTTGAAGTGCAACTATAATGAAAAGAAAATAGTTGGTATTGGTAGATGCAAACATTTTAATAACATTTTAAGCCATAAAACAACCTATAACACAATTTACTGTAAATAATACAAAAATACAGAGTAAATGTTCATCATATTTTCACAACGTTTGTTTTTTTGTTTTGTTTTTCATACTTTTTAACACAATGCTACTTAAAGGGATAGTTCACTCCAAAATGAAAGATTTGTCATCATTTACTCACCTTCAGGTTGTTTCAGACTTGTATAAATGTCTTTGTTCTGCTGAACACAAAGGAAGATGTTTTGAAGAAAGTTTGCAGGCCGCTTTGGGGCACCATTGACTTCCATAGTAGGAAAAAAAAAATACTATGGAAGTCAATGTTCAATGGTTTCCCAAATTCGTGAAAATATCTTCCCTTGTGTTCAGCAGAACAAGACATTTTTACAGGTTTGGAACAACCTGAGGGTGAGTAAATGATGGCAACATTTTCATTTTTAGGTGAACTATCCCCTTAAAAGCCCAACAATCTGAAGCAAACTTTTCTTTTTGCACTATATTTGGTTGTACAGGTTGTACGAATTACGATTCTGAGATTAAGCTCAATGACTAATTGATGCCTAAATGAAAAGATCATCCAGAAGTTCCTCAGCTAAATGCAAAAGGACATTAAAAACATCAGCTTGATGTCATGCAAGTTAAATCATGCTACGATCATGCAGCTGTCCAGAGGATAGAAATGCTACTTCCTGCATCATGGGCAATTTGGTTGATGCGCCCTCTTACACAGTCCACTGTAGCGAAGATTACAGTGCCGTTACGCACCTGGAACGATACCCTCAGGCCCACACTTGCCCATAAACTTCCCTCCGGCATGTGTCCACCAATCTGTTGAGCTACAGGAGCTGGCTGAACCCCCTGAGACCCGCTCTGTTGGAGCAGGGTGAGTTTGATTAGACTGCATGAGTGGATAAGCCGCAGATCCAAAGCCACACTTGCTGTCCCTGCTTCCCGAAAGACAAAGTCTCTGTGATCTTTGGTTCCAGCGAGTGCGACTTGTGGAACTGCCGGATTCGTCTGATGGAAGAACAAGGCCTTATTCCGCACTGCGCCCGAGGGGAGACTTTTCCTGGACACGGAGGCTGACAGGGCAGTGGACACGGCCGAAGGGATCCACACCAGACTGAGCATGCTAATCCCAGAGTCGTCACCGAAGTAGCGTACATTGCACTGCGCCGGTGCAAGGATCTCGAAGGTGAGCATATCCCCAGAATCCACAGTGGTGGCCGCTGACAGAGATATAGATGTATCTCTGTAATGAACACCGGACTTGAATGCACGGGTCAGCTCAGCACTGCTTCCGTTGTGGTTCACGTATGCAAGCAAGTAGAAGCCCTCTGAGATACAGGCTTGGCCCATTGAGTACAATGCTTGCTGTAGGACAAACTTCACAGTGCCTCTTTCCTGAAGCGAACCCTCGATTGTCATGGGTCAGGCCGACCATGTAAGGATCGGAGATGGATGACGTACGGAAGGCAGGGCGGTAGTTGGTGTGGTAGTGCGCAGAGGCAACGGCCTGAGCAGTCATAGCAACTGCACCCGTGTCATGGGACAACCAGAGCAGGCTGAATGGTGAGATTAGGCTGCTCTGAAGGTGCACATCTTCATTGACTTGGCTACACTGGTCGGTGGCACTCTTGAGAGAAAGGTAGAGTACATGACCTGGCTCCACGGCAGCTGCTCCACTCACACTGGCACTCTGGAGAGACTTCCCCTCCCGCTGCTCCAAACGCATGCCACTCAGATCCCGGCCTTCCTCTTCACTGGCATTCAGTCGCAAACATGCTTGAACAAAGCTGCGGCAGCCATGTTTTAAAGCAAGGTTATGGTCAACCCAAACAAGACCATGCTGGTGGAGTACTATCCAACCATCAGTGCAGGAAAGAAGGCTTCCGTCACTATTGCCACGGATAAGAAGTTGCTTATCAGGAAACTCACTACCCTTAGCTAGGTCAACATTACCAGACCAGGAAAGAGAGAGTCTGCTTTCAGAGGGGTTGGCGCACACTGCATCACTCATGGCTAAACATGGGGATGTCATTGGCTGAGAATCGCATTCTGTACAGGCTTGACACTCTTCCATCTCGGAATTGTAAAAATAAGCGTGCCCGCATATCTCAGCAGCTGCTTCCTTCTCCGACATGCCAGAGCAGCGGAATCCTCCTGAAACAATACACTACGATTAATCTCTTAGGAAATCAATATTAAACAAATTTGTAAGTCTGGTAGGCAACTTACCCGGTGTGTTGAGGCACTGGTTGCGTTCTTTACATAAGTTTGGTATCTCTAGGCATTCGTCTCTGTCCTATTGGACAATTTTAGTTGTTATCTTGTTTTGTTAAGCTGTTAACTAATAATTTGACTGAAAGATTTGACAGCAAGTGTATTTCCTTGCACGGTAACACTTTATAATAACTTTCATTAATAAATATATCATTAACATAATATTATTTAATTCTAAACAGATCATTAGTTAATATATATATTCACATCGCTAGAAGTATGAGATAATGTACTTGTTAATGTTCACTAATGAAACATTACATGTTGATTGATTAACAGATCATTATTTAATGTAAATTTTAATGCTTACAAATGTATTTAATCTTAAGTTCATATATTACCTAATGCACTTTCTTTAAGATTTACAAATGTACAAATGCAAAAAGGTGTTTAGTAGCTATCAGTGATTCGGATGTTCATCTGAAAATTGACCAATATAAGAATGACTGGTTCCACTTTATATTAGGTTTCTTTAACTATGTACTTGCGTACTATAAAAATAAATAAATTATTAATAATAATAATTGATAGGTGCAAATCTATTGTGTTCATGTTCTATTGTAAAACACTTTTGCAGCTATTGAGGTATGATAAGGGTAAGGTTAGGGACAGGTTTGGTGGTATTGGTAGGGTTTAAACGATGGTTAAGTGGTCAACAGTGTACTATAATAAGGGAACACAGTTTAAACAGTTGACATTATTTTGATAAATGATAAATTTTCTTGAAAAATTTATGTTTTCTCCTGTTAATGTATGATTCAAGGAATTTCCTCTGTTTAAGGATATACACTGTGAAATGACTGTAAGTATAAGGATAAGGCTGTAAAATACTAACTGACACTTGAGTGTCTTAATGTCTTAAATTAACTGTAAAAATCTAGTAATCTGTATACAACCCCAAATCAGAAAAAGTTGGGACAGTATTGAAAACGCAAAAAAAAAGAAGAAAAAGAAATTTACTCTGACTTGTATTTCATTGCAGACAATATGAACAAAAAATATTTCATGTTTTGTCTGGTCACCTTCATGTCATTTGTAAATATGCATCCTTTCCTGTCATTCAGACCTGCAACACATTTAAAACAAAAGTTGGGACAGTAAAGCATTTACCACTTTGTAATGTTGCCATTCCTTTTCACAACACTTAAAAGACGTTTAGGGACTGAAGACACCAAGTGATGAAGTGTTTCAAGTGTAATTTTGTCCCATTCTTCCTGCAAACAAGGTGGGTAACAGTACGGGTCTTCGTTTTCTATTGGAGACAGGTCGCTACTGCAGGCAGGCCAGTCAAGTACCCGTACCCTCTTCCTCCGCAGCCAGGACTTTGTAATGTGTGCAGAATGTGGTTTTGCATTGTCTTGTTGAAATATGCATGGACGTCCCTGGAAACGATGTCTTCTTGAAGGCAGCATATTATGCTCCAAAATCTCTATGTACTTTTCAGCATTAATGGTGCCTTCACAGAAGTGCAAGTTACTTTTGCCAAGGGCACTGACACAACCCCATACCATGACAGACCCTGGCTTTTGGACTTGTTGCTGGTAACAGTCTGGATGATCCTTTTCCTCTTTGGTCCGGAGCACACGCCATCCATTCCTCCCAAAAAATACCCGAAATACTGATTCATCTGACCACAGTACACATTTCCACTGTGTGATGGTCCATCCCAGATGCCTCCGAGCCCAGAGAAGTCGACGGCACTTCTGGACACTGTTAACATAGGGCTTCCTTTTGGCACAGTACAGTTTTAACTGGCATTTGTGGATGTAACTACGTATTGTGTTTGCCAAAGTAGTCCTGAGCCCATGTGGTGATATTGCTTATAGATGAATGACGATTCTTGATGCAGTGCCGCCTGAGGGATCGGAGATCATGGTTGTTCAGCTTAGGCTTGCGCCCCTTGTCCTTTACGCACTGAAATTCCTCCAGATTCCTTGAATCTTTTAATTTTGTTATGCACTGTTGAATGTGAAATATCCAAATCTCTTCCTATCTTTCTTTGATTTCAATAATTTTCTAACGTATTTGTTGGCAAACTGGCGATCCTCAGCCCATCTAAAGGATTAGACCTTTCTTGGATGCTGCTTTTGTACCAAATCATAATTACAATCACCTGTTGACATCACCTGTTTCAAATCACATCATTATTTAACCATTTTACCTCATTACTAGTCCTAAATTGCTCCTGTCCCAACTTTTTTTAAAATGTGTTGCAGGTCTGAATGACAGGAAAGGATGCATTTACAAATGACATGAAGTTGACCAGACAAAACATGAAATATTTTGTGTTCATATTGTCTGCAATGAAATACAAGTCAAAGTAAATTTAGAAATCACTTCTTTTTTTGTGTGTGTTTTCCATACTGTCCCAACTTTTTCTGATTTGGGGTTGTAATACCACGCCTTGTTAACCAAAATTAAGATCAATTGATATGTTTAGGTACCATCTTGTCAAGTAAAAAAAGTTTTTGATGCAGGGCAATTCTTAATAGATCTGCAGTTATATTTCTTTGTTGCATTCGCTCTTTTCCCTATGTCATCTTAATGTTGAATTTCCAATACAACTGGACAATTTGAGAGAACACCACATAAGCTAACTTCATAAATTGATGTTTATTTTCCTAAACTGTTTTAACCAAAAGGGAATTTTGGTTGGGCACTTGGAACTTCATTTACATTAGCCTATTGTAATTATCTTCCAATTGATGCAATGCTACAAGAAATCACAGTTATTTTGTTTTCAATGGAAGGGAATAAATGGGTTGATTTTTAAGGGACTTAACTTTTAATTAAATCACTAACTAGCCTATTTTTCATGTAGAACAACATTTTACAATTTTATTGCTAACACTCATGTCATAAACACCTTGTTATACTTTTAGTTGTGTTGATATAATAATCCCTCATTATTTGTGACAATATCACAAAAGTCAAGAGTAAATCTAACGTAAATTATCAAGTACAGTTCTTATTGTTAACTCCTTTGTACGTGAACTATACTAACCAGCATTTGTCAGTAAAATACTATTCCTATTTCACTTTACTTAGTTTTTTTATGGCAATCAGTGTGCATGTTTTTTTTTAAAGTAAGTCTAACTAATTAGATTTTACAGTGTACTAAGTGTTGAGACAGTACAAATAAGTTTTGGACCCAAATTACAAGAATGCGTTGTTGTTATGTTTGTTGCAACATTTGGCTAAACTTAACTACACACTTTACAGAAATGTTGTTAGCTAAAAGTCCAATGCCAATAAAGGTACTAAATGTTTAATAGTAAACATTTATAACATTTAACATTTTATATCATATAACATTTATAACATTTACAAATGATGAATAGTTTCAACTTTAGATTGGGTACTGCAAAAACATGAATAAATAATAAATGATTTGTAAAAAAAAAAAAAAAATACACACCACAACAAACGAAGACCAAACATTTGACATTTACAGACTTTGGTTATGAGTTATTGAATAATATGTTAACATGTGAAGTGCTTAAAATGACTAATTAAACAATTTTTTCCCACAACATCTGTTGATCTGTTCATCATTATCTAATCTTTAACACGCTTTAATACGCTACAGGAGGCGCTATTTCCACATGTTTTCAACATCACACTCAAAGCACTCGGCTCGGGGAGCTGCGGAGATTCATGTAAACGGAGCGGTGGAGTGCAAAGTGAGTGTTTCAACTTTTCAAATGAACTTCCTATGAAAGTTAAGCTTCCAAAGACATGAACTGAAAATGCGCCAGACTGAACACGCGCTGTGATGTTATGCCATGGCCGCGAATCACGCGATTACCTCAGCTCATGTGATGAATGCATCTGACTCCTGCTGCGTTTGTGCCGTGACGGTCGTGACACTCAGGCTCACTCACATTATGTTGAACAGACAGTTTTTTTCAGTTTTTAATTGTAGTGTCTCTAACTGAACTGATTTTATGAAAACGAACGTGGTGTGTGCCAAAATAAGGGACACCCATTTACGACCCCCTCCAAGAAGAAAACATGAGATCAAGTATGTCAACTTGCAACAGAGCAGGTTTTATATTATTTTACATTTGATTTTTATTTATTTCCCTCATGATGTTTCAAACCTGCATGTTTCAAACCTGTATGAGTTTCTTTGTTCTACTGAACACAAGTGAAGATATTTTGAAGAAAGTTTGTACCCAGGCTGCTTTAGGGGCACCATTGACTTCCATAGTAGGAGTCTTCCTATGTGTTCAACATAACAAAGAAATGTATACATGTTTGGAACAACTTGAGGGTGAGTAAATTATGACAGAATTTTCATTTTTGGCTGAACTGTCCCTTTAAGCAGTCATTCTGAACCAGTAATCACTTTTTGAATTTCAAAATGTTTATTTTTGTATTAATTTACTTAAATTATGACTATATTGTCATGTAATTATTTGTCCCGTTTTTATCTAAATATTTTTTTAAGTGTCAAACTTTATATTACAGGACTATTTATTATGATAATTATAGCCTAGTTAGATTATAAATTATATTAATAATAACATTTATTAGGCTATAATTTATTAATTAACCTGTCTAAAAAATTTATGGAATATTGTATTAAATACATTATCCATAAAAAAAAACAATAGGCCTACCTTTAGAAGCAGGGATGCGTGTGTCACATAGACCGGTCTGTCAGCGCTGCCGCTTTAAGTCAGACAGTCTGAGCAACAGAAATGCTTCTTGTAAAGTGTGCAGTTGGCCTGAGGTTCATCATGAGTTACTGGACAAACCCATTGATACATTTTGATATTTAGTTCTATATCTGGAGATTCTCTTGTGTTCAAACGGTGGACGCGACGCAAGCTTGACATGTTTTTAAAAACCACGCAAGTTTACAGGCACAGCGCATCTTCTTTAGACTCCGCTAAAGCAATCACACACAAATGAGTTCCTGTACTACTTATCATCAAATGGATATCTTTATATTTGCTATCAGTATTCTACACACTGCAAAATCCGTATTTGTTTATTGAACTACGTGTGGGCCTATGTAAAATACGGGACAAATCGCGTCCCGTATTGCTTTGATACGGGACGCGTTATTTTGCTTGTAAATACGGGACGATTCCGTATTTTAAGGGACGGGTGGCAACCCTATGGGCAAGTGATCCAGCCAGTAGCCATGCCTAGAGTAGGAGTGCAGCGAAGTGTATTCTGGGAATTGTTGTCTTTCATCCCCATGAGACAAAAATACATTTTCTGTGTTTTCTCAGTCTAAAAAGCACCAAATTCAAAAATAATTTCACATTTCTACTACATTAATGACCCAGTTTAAGGACAGAATTATCTTCCCAGCGCTGAAGTACCCCCTTTAATGACATCTGTAAGCAATTTACATTAAATAATGATCTGTTAATCATTATGTAATGTTTAATAACATTAAAAAGCACATTTTATCATATTCCTAGCTATGACTGTTAAGTATGCATATAATGTTTGTTAATGCTTTATCAATGAACGTTATTATAAAGTGTTACCGATTGCACTATAATCTATGATCAAAATGACCCCTTTTAAACCTCAATGACAACAACGTACCTGGCATATCCTGTCGGCATGAATCGAACACTGAGCCACCAGAAAGAATCCCGGAGGGCAGACAGTGCATTTCTCACAACGTGGTCGCTCAGCACTGAAGTCGCAGTACTCATCCGCTCGGCAGGATCCACAGCTAAGTAGAGGTCTGTCAGCATCTGTAACACTAGCGTCCATGTTCATCTTGTGCATTGTGAAGGCCTCCTGAGAATAAGTTCTAACCTGGGATTGGAGACCATGCAAATGGCTCTCAGTGACTCCCTGTGGGCCTTGTACAGATAACTGTTTGACGCTTTCGAGAAGAAGACTGTATTGGGTCTTGACTTCCTCCATCTTCTCAAACATAATCCGTTGCTGGTCCAGTATTTCCTTTTGGTGGGCTAATAGAGCACTTTGCTGTTCTCTCAGTGTGCTCTGAATTTGCTTAACCTCAGCTTGCTGTCCCTGCAGCTGGGCCACCAGTTTATCTTGACCTTTTGCCAAATGCAAATGCAACACCAATGCATCTTCAGAATGGACCTCATTTGTGCCTGGTCAAAATGTAGGAAAACCATGACCGTTATATTTGTTGAAATCATGTTTCAGATTTGAGTCACATTTCATTATTGATAACATGCATGAGATTGACATGCCTCCACAAACTGCCTGAGGTAGGCAACAATCTAACATGTAATACATTTAGAATGGTTTGCAATTGTAATATGACTATCACAAAAACAGAGGACTGGTATCATAATACTCAGCACCCTGGAATAAATCATTTTTACCTGGTTTAATGTCGCATGTTAACTGAATTCCAGTTGATGGCCCCCCTCGAGGTCCCAACTCCGGAAATTCCCCCAATACTTGCTCGGCTCTGTCCTGCATATGGACAAAAGAAAGCCTGCTTCTTTCAACATCTGAACCTGTGGTGCAGGCATCTCCAACACAGGAATGCTGTTTGTAATCTTGTCTCATTCTTACAGGCAGTTTACAACCGATTCCTTTGCACTCTTTCGTATTATTATTTGTTGGTCTTGGCGAGCCATGGCAACCTCCTTCCGTGCACCCCTGTGGGTTGAACACCTCAGCCGTGATGGTCCTTGGGTTTTCTTTCGGACTGCCACTTCTGCTGTTCGGCGGATGCACTACTGTGTAGGGAACCGATGGGCGTCTTGGAGCATAAACTGAATATCTGCTCTGGTGATCTGGTGATCTGGCTGGAGACCTCTGGCAGTGCACTCCTGTGCAAATCAGACAAATGAGAAATAAAAACCTTTGAGTTTCCATCGCAGCTTGTGCACTGTGTAAAGGAAAACGCTAAAGACACTTAAACTTGGGTCCCTTGTAATCCAGAGAATGAATCAGAACGGAGTCAAACACATGGTGAGTTTCGACAATTGTTTCCAAACTGTGAAAGCAAAAAATCTGAATGAAACAAACATTTTAAACTTTTTAAGCTGTAATATTTTCTGTCTGGAAGGGAACATGTGCTCTGCAACCTGTGGTGGAAGTTCTGAGGAAATGTCTATATGTGGCATTCCACACACTTAATTGGCAACAGGTTTCCCCGAGCCTCAGTTAACCCATAGAGTTCCCATGATACGTTTTTCATGTCAGATTTGTAAAGAATTGAAAAATCTGCTCCATGTCAGACAGGTAAATGTAGAGAGCAAAGCCATATCATGGTGGACACAGATTCAAGGGGAATTTAAATCATCACCATCCTCGTCAATTATTATTGTTGTTTTGGTTTTACATTAACTTGTTTAAATTCATGGAAATCACATTAAATATTAAACTGAAGTTCATAAAGATTATGTATACATATTAATCCCAATCTATTAAAGCAGATAGAACTGAAAATGTAATATATATATTTTTTTACTGATATTTGTCTCCTCAATTCAATGTCCCTTTCTTTGTAAATAATATGACAATTATATGTATTATATATTTAACAGTGTACTAGAAATACATCAATGAGAATAAATCACCGTTTGAGCCCTTTCACATGTTAGTTCTTCAGGGTTAATTATGCTCTGCATCTGTAATTACAACTGACATCTTTAATTACAACCGACATGTGTTTGTTTTCATCTGCCAGCCATAACCTGCTGCGGGATCATTTAAAGCTTCTGGTGTTAGTTTTGAAAGCCACTAGAAGCAGCTTCCACACACATACGATTAGCCATGCACACATCTTAAATGCATCTAATGTGTAACTAAATGTGAATTTTATGTTTAAATAAAATGTATGCTTAGGTCCTTATTATGCCCTTTCATGTAATATCTACTATTTGATTTGACAGATGCACTGCATATAAACCTACACAGACACACTACGGAATATGACGACTTGTAGTATAATAATATTTAGGCTATCTTTATGTTAATTAAAATTATTATCATAATTGTTTTTGAAGTGTTTCAAGTAAGCAATAAGGTACAAAAGGCTGTGCTGTATCGTGAACAAGTCACGACTGAAGGACGTTGTTAGACAAGGCACAACACTTCCTACTTTTATAAAAATGGTTACCACACAATACAAATATTAAAACCAAAGAAATACAACATTCATGAAGGAAAAGCCTTCCTTCCATTGGAAAAAAATAGTCTATGACTATTGAACAAAAACATAAGTTACATTATTACGCTATTAGACATAAAGATTGTCTTTATGAGCGAGTCAGTCAGTAGCGAAGACTTTTATATTGAAAGGGCTTAAACTTGTTAATTAACAGTTAAAAAGACTAAGATATCGCAGCAGACATTCAAACTGATTTTTTATTATGAGCATTGGACTGACGTGAAGGAAAATGCTATATCTAAATGCAGGTAATACACTTGCTCTCTCTCTCTCTCTCACAAAACTCTACATAATACAGTGAACAATATCAACGAGAAGAAACATATATTTACACTGCTAAGCGTGGTTGCTTATGCTGCATTCACACAGGGCGTCGGCGTTAACGCTTCCCATTTACTTTGAATGGGTGACGTCATGCATTGCCGAACTGAATTGTGGGTTCCGTCGCATCATTTCACTCGCGTTGCAAGCGGCAGAAGTTGAAGATTTCTCAACTTTTAAACCGCCAACCAGGCGTCATCCAATCAGATCGCCCTATGCTAATACCATAGAGCAGGCGCTAGCCAATTACGTTCATGCAACCCTAGAGCAGACGTGTGATTGGCTGTTGCCACTTTAACGGCTTCAGCCACTCCCTCCGTCAAGCGTTAACGCCGACGCCCCGTGTGAATCCAGCATTAGAGTGTTGTGTAGCGATACACAGAACCGTTGGGTGAAGCGGTCATAGCTGTGTTATATTGTGAATTAAACAGCTATTGACCAATCAGAATCAAGGACTGGAACTAACCGTTTTATTAAAGGTGCAGTTTGTCTATGTGTGTAATGCCTATTCAAAACAAAGGCGTAGTTTGATGACGCCAAGTTTGAGCGCAGAATCTTGGGACATGTGGTCTTCAACTCACAGCCGGTGGAAGAGAATCGGGATAGGACTCAGAAATCATGTTCATGGATGCGTTTATTAACATTACTGTAGTATGAAGCAGAGCAGGACCGAGTGTTGAGGGAGCTGAGTAAGGCCGCCGGAGCGACTGTTAAGAAGATGAACGCACAACGCAGCACGCCTCGCCAGCAGCAGGACTTATTTGCTACAGACGCAATTTCTGCTTTTCCAGTCATGAATATGAGGTAACGTAGCTCTGTTTATCATATTAGATACATCTGAGTGTGTTGAAAATTATGTTATGACATTTCTCTGTGTGTTTGCTCGGCGGCTGCTGTGACACTTGTTCACACTGCAGTAAGAGTAAAGCATTTCTGCAAAATAAAACCGGAAACCGAGGGTATACGCAGATATTACGCAATTGACAGACGACTCCCAAACACTTCCCAGTTCCTTGGTTAAAATAGTAATTTTCTCACAATTTATAAATAGTTGGAAACATTTGGGATATTTGAACAACATATATAACACTGGCCTAGTGGTTTTTAGATATTTTACTGATTTTTTTACATAGTGCACCTTTAAATGCTTTCTCTATAAAAGTGCATGCATTTTATTCCCAGAGCATGTGGTCAACAGAGGCTCCTAAACACCTCAACTCATGATCTCAAAGATTCCCCTCTAGAACAAACATATGTGGCTGCTAAGCTCTTGGCAACACAGGAGAAACCAGACCTGGCTGTTTACATCCTGTTTTCACTTTCATATGGTAACAATAGATGTTGTCCTCTCTCTTAAATGTACTCATAAAAACCTAATGGATGTCTGTTTCCCCTTGCATTATGTGCATGTGTTCTTTATGACTGTATGGTAAAAATAAAACTGTATTATTTTGAAGATTTTTTTGTTTTGTTTGGCAATTATTTAATTGAACTGAACAGGTTTGTTGCACGTTTTTTACTGACTATATCGATGATGGTCTGCAAGGTAATTTACATTTACTGTGCCATGCAGTAAAAAGTATTCTGTTCATTATTGATTTACTCACTGTACTAAATTACACATCTTACTTTGATACTTTTTGATTTTTGGAAATGAACAGTGCATTCTTGCAATGCAGTTGGCAGGATCTCTGTTGCTCTCTGAAAAAAAATATCTGATGAAAACAATGTCCTAATAATTCATCAAAGTAAACACCACATTATAAAGCTTCCTTTCCATGTACATCAAAGTAGGAACGCTCACACACATAAAACAGTTTTCATGAGAAAATCATCCAAGCTTTTAAGCTTGTGATTTAGGTTTGCTTATGAAACTTGGGCATTTAATTAGTGGATTAGAAACACAAGCTGAACTCAGTGAAGTCTACATACACTCACAAAAGTAAATTTTAAACTTCAAATCTGATTATAATATATGATATTTAACCATTAGCACTATGACTTTTTACCATTTGTTTCACACTGCTTGTCTTTTGTCTCTGCATGTTCTAGACAGTCAGTTTTATGGTGTGTTTTTTCAGTGATTTTAGGTTTCATTATTACAGTGATGCCACTTCAGATGCAGCTCCTGTACCACCTCTGCAGTGCAAATATGGATTTTGCTGATTCTGATTTCATTTGATTGGTAACAGCCTAAATTGAAGAATTTGATATAAAAGACAACATACATTTTAAAAGGTTAGGAACAAATTGCTTGTGTAAATGAATTTAAAGGAGCAAATATAGCCTCTTAATCGAGAAGTGAATTTCTGTCTCCAATGGTAAGATCTAAATAGTGTTGTAACACAGGGCAGTAGCGTGCAAAGACCTCCGCGGGGGCAGGGTCAGTCCCGACCGCGTTCCGCGTCCCTCAGTTCTGTCTGTTTGAAAAGTCAGAAAAGAGCTGTGGTGAGGTCATCTGAAAGGTGGATTCTGGAATCCACTGCCGCTTCAATATACCTGTAAATGTCCTAATTAAATTCATAATCAAAGCCTTAATTAATATTTATCCTCCTATATTATTATGATGATTTCTAATGATTCATTCCAGTTATGATTTTACTTAATCAATAGAACCACTGATTGTTTGTTCTTCTTTTATGTTTTCTAAAGTTTGTGTTTGGTCTCTGAGTGGTGACTGAGGGTCTGTCCTAGGGATGTGTAATGTGTCGTTAAAGACTTGATTTCAGTTATGTGTTTTGAATTTGGAGGTATCACACACTAAACTGACAGGAATGCAGGAACAGTGTTTGCTCACTTAGCCTGGCCTCCAGAGATGAAATATGGATTTGTCTTTCATTTTTATTATATTTTATTCTTTTGATATTTCCTTTTACTGAAGCACTAAGGAATCAAGATGATTATTGCCTGTACTATTGTATGTACCTCTCACTGAGAGAAAGCACATGTTATCAGTATGTTTTGGGAAACTTTCTGGTCAGAACTGGAGCTTAATCAGCTCCAACCTTGGAGAGATTGTGTATCTGTGTATGTGCGCAATATTCTGTGTTACAGAGATCAGTGTTGAGGTGGTGTACAACGGGCATCCTAAGATGATAGGGTGGACTTGTTGTTTTGTACAAGCGGGCGTCTGCTCCAGAACTGGAAGGCCACTACGTGCCTAATTCCGGGGTGAAAGCATCAACAAGTGACACATGTATGGACAAGTGCATCTGATTTACTGACAATGTGTGGAAATTTACCATGACTGTTCATTTTCTCTGAGCCAATCAGAATCATCGACCTTGCAATAATGACGTGGCTATAGACCTTGAAAACAGTATAACTGTTGGGACAATTGTATGTACGGTACGACGAGACTGGTAGAGGGGGAGCACGGCCTACAAACTCCTTGTGAGACTTGAAGCTGGCTTCTGCTGATGAAACTGCAAACTATTCTTCAGTAAAAAGTTTCTTTAATTAATTGCACTCCTGACTCTTGGTCTTCATTCTTCATAACCTCCAAGTGGTAACTAAGCAAGTCAATAAACATTGTCCAGTGAGATTTTTATGCCAAGTCACACCCACCCGGACATAAGTATAAATATGACTGGCATTCATATTTTGCTTAGAGCCAAGCAGTTGTGACAGTGATCACTCATTCCAATCATCCTCTGTGAAAGAACATTTCTTTAAGAGCAAACAGCAATTTTAATTGCTAAAAATAAAAACAGCCATTTTAATGCCGGTGTACAGGCGCATCCAGCTTGACTTCATCTGACGGCCACGATCATTGTCTCACATACCTGGGCATCAAGTATGCTGACAGAGCGCTCATGGATGGTGCACGCTTTCACAGCGAGAGCATGTCCATGTTAGCATTGCAGTCGCAACTCTGCTTCTTTAATACAGAGACACCAGTCCCCTCAGCTGCTAGTCATCCCACACCGCTTCTTATAATACAGCCGCAGGTCTGGATAACACTCTGGGAGAACTGAGGGTTACAGTTTTTCGTCGGGCCAGCCCCCATGCCACAGGTCACTCACGTCAGGCACCTTGTGTCTTCTTCGGCACTCCGGATGAGGATCAGATGTCAATCGCTGCAATAGAGAGTGGGCTTTTGTCCTCTGGAGAGGATGAGCAGGCTGAGCTGCCCCCCTCCAGGGTGGATGCTTACACTGAATCGGATTCAGAGTTGATGGCCATGCTTTTCCCGTAATACTGGCCCATATGGACCTGGTTCTCAGAACTGATGCTCCTCGCGATAGCACCTCCCTGTCGGATTCCCCTGAAGAAGGACCTGCTTTCTCAGGGAAGGGACACCATATGGCACCTGCATCCGAACCTCTGGAGCCTCCACATGTGGTCTCTGGACAGGACACGGAGGACTTAAGTGGCCTACTATTGGCGGTGGCTACACACTCGAGCTACAGCCCCCTCTACCAGGTTTGGTGTTTGGTGAGTGGTGAATTTCCCACCGAAAATGCCCGTTCGGCTCTGTGCTCTCCTTCCTTCAAGAGGGCTTGGCGCAGTGGCTGCCCCCCTCCACCTTCAAGGTAAATGTGGCCTGGAATTCCCACACAGTTAATGTCTTCAGCAGTCAGATGCAGCCGAGAAGTCCAACACCAGGCCCAGTACTTGTGCGCATGCCCGGCCATTGTACTAGGCTAGATGCTTATATATTGTGATTCCCCTTCGGTTGTCCTATGTGTGTATTGTCCACGATATGGTTTCCCTGTCTGTAAACCCATGTTTTTCCCTGGGCAGTTATGCTCTACCCCATCTCTGCATCTGTAGTAGCTCCTCCCTGGTTAGATAGGACCTACCACAGAGATCTTCCATATGTAGCACTGCCCTTTGGGTCAGTCCATATATATATCATTTGCAGGGTGTGGTCTCCGAAGCATTCCTCTCCATTGGAGAAGACACGCTACCCCAGCGTTAACAACACTGGTCATGGCTGAAAACAATGGAAATTGAGATCCGAAGCACTCTTCCCTGTGAAATGTCATGATAAAGGAACAGCAGCTATGACCTATCCCCAGAGTAAGTCCTGTCCCTTCCATCCCATTTGGTATGGAGGACTACCCCTCTGGCTCATTTGAAATAAGGTCTGTGATGAACATAAACTCAAGGCACTTTCATGTTTTATTCTATAATAATAATTCTATAATACATCAGTATTACCCCACTTGTGATTTTATTTAATTTGTCACGTGTCTTGAAAAAGGAGGTTGCTAACAAGTGGCTAAACGGGACTACAGGCACGGACATTAAATGTAATCAGACTGAACAAGTAAGCTCAGACCACTTTTACAGCCTCATTGTGCTTAAAATTTTGCTCTATTCAATTAGAAACTATTCTAACTCAAACTTTCTGGGAAAATGTTTTAAGATGGTTTTCGGATGGTGATGATGCTTTGCGTTTATGTTAACTCTAAACCCCATTCTAAAACAGTTACCTATGTTATGGCTGTTTGGGGTGGGGACAGTTGTAACAACCAACCACTCATGATGATTCCGATGAGTCCAGTCATCACATCCACAGTTGAGGTAAAGTTACATTTTTTTTTTTGTGCATTAAGGGATTTATGTGGTTAATGTTTTTCCATCATAGTTTATGCACGTCTTCTTAGAGATATTGGCAGTGTTGGGAAGGATACTTTAAAATTGTAATAGGTTACAGATTACAAGTTACCCTATTTTCAATTACTTTATTAAAGTAATGCAACTGATTACATTTGATACTTATCATGGTGGCAACTCTTAGACAGCTGTAGCCTAAAGCTTTCACCGGCAATGTGGATTGATGTAGGCTAATTGGCAGATGTGGTGCACTGCAAATTCAAACAAGAGAACCAATCAAAAGCATCAGAATAGCATCACATTTCTAAACGCAAAGCAACAAATTAATATTGTTCAACATATCCTAGCTTTTTACAGAAAATATTCAGATGTAACCCCCTTTGTAATCCTTAACATTTTCATAAATAGCTGTAATTTAATTGCATATTTTTTCTTAGTAACTGATTAGTTACATTTATTTTGTAATTAAAGGGATAGTTCACCCAAAAATACTCACCCTCAAGTTATCCTAGGTGTATATGACATTCTTCTTTCAGATGAAAAAAATTTGAGTTATATTTATAAAGTCTTGTCTAATCAAAGTATTTTAATAGCAGTAATTGTAAGCAGTAATTTCAACACTTTTTCCATTAATTGAATATGGAAGGCGATCGACCGAAACTGTACTTTATAAATTTTTAAATATGGATATTTTTCTTACACAAACGCATTGATTCGCTTCAGAAGGCCTTTATTACCCCCTCCTCCTTTATGAACTATCCCTTTAAATTACATAACTCCGTTACATGTAACTAGTTACTCCCCATCATTGGATATTGGCAATTGTAATTGGACAAGTTAGAAATTCGGTTTGCCGTCATGAGAGTTAGGGCAAGGTGTCTATGTATTTTATGTCTATAACTGGTACCACTGTGCCACCTTGGAATTATACAATTTTATCTGCATTCTGAGCAGTTTTGAGATTTTGAGCTTCAAAGTTTTTGCATTCTATTTGACTTTGTAGATAGAAACCTTTTCTAAATAAAAAGTCCCAAAATGTACACAACGTAAATAACATCACATAATGTAAATAAATTGTCACAGAATAACAACATTTTGAATAACAGATAGAACCTTATAATTCCAAGGTGACGCCTGGTTGAGAATCAGTGTAATGTGATAGAAATGGATTTTCTTTTTCAGACCTACATCTCCCTCTGCTGTCCGTTAGATGAATATATTCTCTTACTGACTATTGACTGAATCCCACCATGGACAGATGCTTGAAATGTGAAATATTATAAATAAATGAAAAAATCATCAAATTGATACTTTTGTCATCCAGCACCTAAACACATCTAACACATTGTTTTGCACAGGAGCGTGCTTTATTATAAAAAGAGATTGTACATAAAAAGAAAAACAGATTATATATACAAAACGATAATAGAGATTATATTGTTTGCAGATATTCTGCAAAGGAACATTTAAATTACAGATCACTTGCACATCTTATGACAAGGCCTTGCAATGCTTAACATTAAGTGGTCATTGTTCAGACAGCTCTATGCGAGTTACATTCTCACAGATATTTCATTGGATTAAATAAATTAAAACACTGCTCGCCTTCAACAGTAGTTTGAGACGCTTCTAAAAACCAGAAACCAGAATCATCTTGATGTTTGTGCCATGCTAACAGTTATGAGCTCACATTTGTCAGTACTATACACTAAACTTGATTTTTTCCCCATGGAATCTATGGATTTGCGCCTAAATTCAGGAAAACTTCTGAACTGGTCAAAATACAAATTCAGCTTTGCATGGTCCCCCTACATAATATATACAATGACAAAACTGATTTCTGCTACTTCATTTTTTTTCTTTTTCTGTGGGCAATGAGACTCGTTCAGCTAGTGAGCCAGTGTCGCCCGGTCAGTGCAACATAATCAAGTTCACAATACTTCAGCAGTTCAAAACAAAAACACTATCAAAGACCAGCTTGGCACGGTTTAAACTCACAGTATATGGGTGAATCTCATGAAAACATGTCCAGGTCACAAAAGAAAAAGAAAAAATAGTATAAAAGGAAACAAACCCTATAGAACAATTAAGATCTTTTTTTTGTTGCATTTAATAATGTATCGGATGTTTTTTTTAAATAATTTCCATTACACAAAATGGTGATTAGCATTACTGTAAAACATTTTTATATCTAAATCAGCATAAATTAATGGCAGTACAAGAAATATTATCAGAAAGTATAAAACTAATTAAATTTAAAAAAAATCAGATTACAGTAATGAGAATGAGATTTTTTTTTTGCATTATGGTAATAATAATAATTTGGGGAAATGTGCTTACTTGTCATTAAAAAAAAAATGTCCTAATGCAAATAAAACATTTAAATCTTAGATTTTTTTAATTTTTTTTTTATCTTGGGGTGAAATATACAGTATATAATGTGGACATGTTCGTATGAAGTTTTGTTTGATATGCAGAAGAATCTCTGCATATTACTGCATCTGTCTTTTCCC
This sequence comes from Gobiocypris rarus, assembly GCA_023029165.1. NCBI lineage: Eukaryota > Metazoa > Chordata > Actinopteri > Cypriniformes > Gobionidae > Gobiocypris > Gobiocypris rarus. The sequence continues at coordinate 31,357,692 of CM040915.1, read as the reverse complement.
TTACAGTCATGAGGTAAAATTATAGAAAATATTAGCAAATCCTGAAGGCGAAATTTAAGTAAAAACGTCATTGTCACTTGTATATATTTTTTTGCCTAATTATTTTCCAGGCATAATAATATTCCAAAAATGACATTCAAACATTTCTTCCTCTTATAAAGGAAGAGTTTGACAGTTTAGTTTAAAAAAAGAGTGAGAAAAAACAAAAACAAAACGAACTATCCCTAGCTGACACTTGGCAAATACGGATCTCAGTACAATGACAAAACACGCACAAAAACAAACACTAGCAACAGCCTACAGGCAACGTCTCACTGTAATATATGTACAAAATATATATGAGGCAACCTAACCAGAAAGTAGTCTTTTCATATTCTTTGTAGAGGCAATACAAGCCCTGTCTCCTCAAACAGTGAGCATTGTAGATGCCTTGATACATTGGTGATTGGACAAAAACAAACATTCAGTCATATTCTAATGCACTTTGCAATGTTTGTAACTGATTGGCTGCATTGTATGATGTCTCTGGGATTTAGCATTAGTCAGCGTAATGCATGATGGATTCAACGTAGTTGCCAGGAAACAGTCCGGTCACACCATTACACACGCCCTCGAACCAGCCATCATCATTTTTCTTGATGATGTAAATGATGGCGCCCTCCATGAAGGACAGCTCATCATCTTTGTCCTTTGAGTAGTCATAGATGGCCACCACTGAAAGAGGAGAAGACAGGGTTAGTATCCGTCAATCTATCTATCTATCTATCTATCTATCTATCTATCTATCTATCTATCTATCTATCTATCTATCTATCTATCTATCTATCTATCTATCTATCTATCTATCTATCTATCTATCTATCTATCTATCTATCTATCTATCTACCTATCTGTCTATCTGTCTATCTGTCTATCTGTCTTTTTGTCTCTTTATCTGTCAGTCTATCCATCTGTCTGTCCACATGTCCACTTTCTGTCTGTCTCTCTATGTTTGTTTTTTCCGTCCGTCTGTCAGTCCATCTGCCTGTCTGTCTATCAAGCTATCTGTCAGTCAGTCAGTCTATCCGTCTGTCTGTCAATCAGTCAAATCCGTCCGTCTGTCAGTCGGTATATCCGTCTGTCAGTCAGTCTATTCGTCCATCCATCTGTCAGTCAGTCTATCCGTCTGTCAGTCAGTCAGTCTATCCGTCCGTCTGTCAATCAGTCTATCCATCCGTCTGTCATTCAGTCAATCCATCTGTCAATCAGTCTATCCGTCCGTCAGTCAGTCAGTCTATCCGTCCGTCCGTCTGTCAGACAGTCTATCCGTCCGCCTGTCAGTCTATCCATCTGTCAGTCAGTCTATCCGTCCGTCTGTCAGACAGTCTATCCGTCTGTCTGTCAGATAGTCTATCCGTCTGTCTGTCAGATAGTTTATCCATCTATCTGTCAGTCAGTCTATCCGTCTGTCTGTCAGTCAGTCTAACCGTCTGCCTGTCAGTCTATCCGTCTGTCTGTCAGATAGTCTATCCGTCTGTCTGTCAGTCAGTCTATCCGTCTATCTGTCAGTCAGTCTATCCGTCTGTCTGTCATTCAGTCTATCCGTCTGACTGTCAGTCAGTCTATCCGTCTGTCTGTCAAATAGTTTATCCATCTATCTGTCAGTCAGTCTATCCGTCTGTCTGTCAGTCAGTCTAACCGTCTGCCTGTCAGTCTATCCGTCTGTCTGTCAGATAGTCTATCCATCTGTCTGTCAGTCAGTCTATCCGTCTGTCTGTCAGTCAATCTATCCATCTGTCTGTCAGTCAGTCTATCCTACTGTCTTTCAATCTTTCCGTCTGTCTGTCAGTCAGTCTATCGTCTGTCTGTCAGTCTATCCATCTGTCTCTCATTCAGTCTATACGTCTGTCTGTCTATTCGTTTGTCTGTCAGTCAGTCTATCCGTCTGTCTGTCAGTCAGTCTATCCGTCTGTCTGTCAGTCAGTCTATCCGTCTGTCTGTCAGTCAGTCTATCCGTCTGTCTGTCAGTCAATCTATCCGTCTGTCTGTCTATCCGTCGGTCTGTCTGTCTGTCAGTCTATCCGTCTGTCTGTCAGTCTATCCGTCTGTCTGTCAGTCAATCTATCCGTCTGTCTGTCAGTCAATCTATCCGTCTGTTTGTCTATCCGTCTGTCTGTCAGTCTATCCGTCTGTCAGTCTATCCGTCGGTCTGTCTGTCTGTCAGTCTATCCGTCTGTCTGTCAGTCTATCCGTCTGTCTGTCAGTCAATCTATCCGTCTGTCTGTCAGTCAATCTATCCGTCTGTTTGTCTATCCGTCTGTCTTGTCAGTCTATCCGTCTGTCTGTCAGTCTATCCGTCAGTCTGTCTATCCGTCTGTCTGTCAGTCAATCTATCCGTCTGTCTGTCAGTCAATCTATCCGTCTGTCAGTCTATCCGTCTGTCTGTCAGTCAGTCAATCTATCTTTCTGTCAGTCAGTCAGTCAGTCTTATCCATCTTCAGTCTCTGTCAGTCTGTCTGTCTTGGCTGTCTAGGTAAAAAATACAGATTTCTCGATTTTAAATCGATTCTCATTTTGAAGAACCGAAATTGATTCTTAAATCCCAAGAATTGATATTTTTAATTCAATGCTGTTTTCAGTTGATGAATGAACAAAGCTTTGTAGCGACTCCCATCCAATAAAATCGCATTAAGCTTTGTGCTTTGTTACTTCTGATATGAAACAAAGTCTCATCTTTCAAATTTTGTCAATTTTATTACGAAATTCAAACCATAAATACCGTTTTGGCGCTCTTTAATGTGCTGTAGCGCCTCAGTTCAAGCGGCACGTGAACCGATCATCTCTTCTGCTTTACTACTAGTTACAGCAGCAAATAAACATGAATGAACATCAGAAGGAATGTTGAAAGAAACAGAACAGCTTACTGAAATGAATCATGTCTCATGTAATTGCTCAATCAACGTTTCAACCATGAAAAGTCGTTAATAAAACATGTCACATTTACCTCAGAAAAGCCATTCAATAACCATAAACTTGATAGTTATCTAGAAAAATAACTCTTGAGGAGCATTTTGATAAATATATGCACTAGATTACATATTCATTATATTTGTACCTGTTCTTCAACATTTAATTTATATGTTTCAATAAATCCTTCTTGTTTTATTATTTAAATGTTAATATTTAAAAAAAAACAAAGAAAGAGTATAAACATAATTGTGCTTCAAAATGTATTAATACAACGCTATTATTATAAAAACGTATTATTAAATTAGTTATTTAAATGTAAGTAGCCTATAAATAAGTTAATGTTAACCTTTAATATTACGGTGATGTACCAAGTACCAACTAAGGTTCCCTATAGTTATATTTTAACTTGGGTATAAACTATTCAGCCATAACATAATGACCACTGACAGGTGAAGTGAATAAAACTTATTATCTCATCATCATGGCACTTGTCAGTGGGTGGGATATATTAGGCAGCAAGTGAACATTTTGTACTCAAAGTTGATGTGTTAGAAGCAGGAGAAATGGGCAAGTGTAAGTATTTGAGCGTAAGGTTTGACATGGGCCAAATTGTGATGGCTAGACGACTGGGTCATAGTAACTCCAAAACTGCAGCTCTTGTGGTGTGATCCCGATCTGCAGCAGTCAGTATCTATCAAAAGTGGACCAAGGAAGGAACAGTGGTGAACCGGCGACAGGGTCATGGGCGGTCAAGGCTCATTGATGCACGTGGGGAGTGAAGGAGAAGTTAATGCTGGTTCTGATAGAAAGGTGTCAGAATACACAGTGCATCGCGGTTTGTTTTTGTGAATAGGGCTGCATACCCGCTGACCGGTAAGGGTGACTATGGGAAGAAGGCAAGCCGGTGAGAAAGTGTGATGCTTTGGACAATGTCCTGCTGGGAAACCTTGGGTCCTGCCATCCATGTGGATGTTACTTTGACACATACCACCTACCTGAGCATTGTTGCAGACCATGTACACCCAAACATTTGTGGGGAAAAAGTGGGTAGTTCTGAAGAGCTCAAATAATTGAAGCGTGATACTGTGATAGGATGGCAACTGTGCAATGTTCGTGAAATTATCTTTCTAGATATTACATGGTCAACTGTAAATGGTATTATTGGTAAGTAGAAGCATTTAGGAACCACAGCAAAGACAGAGATGGGTCACTAAGTGCTGAGGCGCATGGTGAGTAAAAGTCGCCAACATTGATTCCATCACTGAAGAGATCCAAACTTCTATTAGTATAAATATTAGCATGAAAACTCTGTGGCGGGAGCTTTGTGAAGTAGGTTTCCATGGCCGAGCAGCTGCATGCAAGCCTCACTTCACCAAGTACAATGCCAAGCGTTGGATGGAACTGTTTACACCCTTTCATGGAAACGGTATTCCCTGGTGGCTGTGGCCTCTTTCAGCAGGATAGTGCGCCTGCCACAAAGTAAAAATGGTTTAGGAATGGTTTGAGGAGCACAACAATGAGTTTGATATGTTGACTTGGCCTCCAATTTCCCCAGATCTCAATCCAATTGAGCATCTGTGGGATGTGCTGAACAAACAAGTCCGATCCATGGAGGCCCCCGCTCGCAACTTACAGGACTTAAAGGATATGTTGCTAACATCTTGGTGCCAGATACCCCAGCACACCTTCAGAGGTCTAGTGGAGTTCATGCCTCGATGGCCCAGGGCTGTTTTGTCAGCAAAAGGGGGACCAACACAATATTAGGAAGGTGGTCATAATGTTATGCCTGGTCGGTGTATTTACATCTCTGAATGTTGATTAATGTACAGTGTCCCTTTTGAAATGCCAAAAAAAAAAAAAATTCCTTGAGGAATTTTGCCATGTACTGTACCTGGTAGTCCCCAATTAATCGACCTGTTTGTCTGCCTGTCCATCTATCCATCCACCCATCATCCATCCATCCATCCATCCATCCATCCATCCATCTTTACGTCTACCTGTCTATCCATCAGTCCTTCCATCTCTTTCCGTCTGCTCATCTATCATCCATACATCCATCTTTCTATCAATCCATCTGTCTATCCATCGATCCATCCATCTCTTTCTGTCTGCTCATCTATCTATCCCTCTCTTTCCATATAGCCATCTGTCTTTCCATATATACATCTATACATCTGTCTTTCCATATATAAATCTATCCATCTGTCTTTTTATCCATCCATCCATCCATCCATCCATCATCCGTCTTTCCATCCATCCATCTTTTTTCCATCCATCCATCCATCCATCCATCTGCATCCTGATTACGATCTCAACTGGAAAAGGCATTTTAAATTCAAAAAGCTTACATTAAATAGAAACAAAAATGAATTAATCATATTGTTGTGCCTTCGAAGCAAATCTGGCGGTGAAAACTCAAAATGAAAACTCAAGGGCAGACGGCGCTCACTCACCCTTTTCTATATAGGATTTTGGGGCCCAGTGGGGGTCTCCATCAGCATAGGGGTCATTGTAGTGCACCAGAGCTGCATCTTCTTCATCATAATCCACAGGTGGAGGTGGAGGGGGCGGAGCTGCTTCCTCAAACAAGGGTGTGTCCTCAGGTAGAGGAGGAGGGGGAGGAGACGGGCTGTCTGTAACTGGAGGACAAAAATGATCAAAATACATTTTAATTTAGAAATTAAAAACATAAAATCACAAAAGAGGTTTATTAAAGTCACTGTTTGTATATTTTTGCCCTACATATAAGTAAGAGTAATATAGAGGAAGTCAACTCCCAAAATGAAACAATATAAAATTGTATTAACTTTTAAATTTTAACTATTAATATACCTATATGTTAATACATACAAATGTAATAAATATTACATTTTAGGTACAGAGAATAATTTATACATGGCAGGCTGCAGGTGAACAGAGACCGTATGTGAAGGTCTAAGCGCTATGCTAATGTGAGCGTTACTCACTGTTCTCCTGAACTCTGGCCACAAAGCCAGTGAGGGGAATCTGGGGCGTCAGCTGCACCATGGGAGGAGGCGGTGGAGCGACAGACACTGGAGACACATGGAGCGCAGATGCACACACATTCATACACATCCAGCCAGACAGAAAGAGAATAACAGGCAAAAACAAGCCCAAATAGTTACACACAGGCAGATAAACAGACAGAAGGTAAAAGCAGTTGTGAGTTAATGTGACATGAAGAGATGAAAAGCAGAAAAGCAGGCAGATCATCGGTTACTAGGTCTGCTAGTTGCTAGTAACCTCATTTATTTGGTTTGATGATGCTAGTGGTGAAGAAATTACATACTTGAGCTTGATATTTGTTTTGTAATGTAATGGTATTTAGGCATTGTAAAGTGAAAATTAAGTGCCACTGAACAGTGTGGAACTGAACTCACTTGTGTTCTGGGGGTACGTGGGACCCCCGTTCAGGTGGGGCTGAGGCACAGAGAACTGGGAGGAGCTAGCAGGGGCACGCCGGTATGTGCCGGTGGCGGACACCATAGAGGCGGAGGAAGAAGTGGTGGAGGAATTGTGTCTAGAAATCTGTCGGGAGATTGTTCCGAATTGAGACATCGGGATTGGGCCCAAACCTGGACCTGGAGGAACTGATGAGGGGAAGAAAGAAAGAAAGGACAGCCACAGAAGATAAGACCAATGCAAAAGAGATCGCTCATTTAGGGGCTGGTTGGAATTACCAAAATAATAGGGCTGGGTATCGATTCAATTTTGATTCATCATCTTGCGATTTGATTCAGTTCCACTCTCAATTTAATTTGAATCGATATTGATTAATTTGTATAAAAATAAGGTACAGCACATCTCTCAACTAATGCTGTAAATCATATAGTCAAAATTGACATTTCTTCTTTTTTATGGTATATTGCAGTATGTATTATAAATGAATTATCTGTGCAAATCAATTCATGTGCCAGTCTTTAATCAAGCTAACTTCTCTTTCTTGCAGCTCATCTCTTCTCTTTTTTTTTACTCTGATATATGTCACAATAAGGAAATGACTTTCGCAACTTCCGTTCCATGCAGACTTCAGAGGTCAAAATGAACAACTGATTTGTAAACAAACATTTAAAAATCACACAAGGTGTTTTGATGATAACTTTTTAATTATTTAATTGTTTCTAATCAAATTCGTTTTTTTATTTACATATTTAAACTGTCATAAAAACTGCTTTCATGACAGATTTATTCAAACATACATTAAAAACTGAAGACATGTTAAGTAAACATATAATGAATATACGTATACATTTAGCAAAATGCTCCTCTATAAAGTTCATTTTTCTAGCTATCAAGCTATAGACATTGAAAATGTTTTCAACTGTTTTAATAATGTATTTCTTAAAACACTGAGCAATTACATGAGACATAATAGATTTCAGTAAGCTGCACTGTACATTTCAAAATACCTTCTGATGTTCATCTGTTTATTTTGTGCTATGACTAGTAGTAAAGAGGAAGAGACGATCGGTTCACAATTCATTTGAGCAGCTATCGCAATCTGTCAAGCCACATTAGAGAGCACCAAAAATGTATTTATTGTTTGAATTAAGTAATTTTAAAGCGGAGACTGTGTTTAATATCAAAAGTAACAAAGTAGAAAGCTTATTGCGATTTATGGAAGGTTTTGTAACGCTTTGTTCATGCATAAACTGAAAACTTCATGGATAAAAAGATTGATTCTGGGGATTTAAGAACAGTTCATCAAGATGAGAATTGAATAAAATCAAAACATTCTATATTTTTAACCCAGCCCTACAATATAATATAATATGTGAAAAATGTGAATTGCCACCTGGTGCCAAACTGGGCGGGGAGGGTGTTGGCACAGCCAGAGGGATTCCCATACTATTACTGCTATTCTCCCGACCGCCGCTGCCCCCACTACTGCCACTGAGACACACAGAGTAGAGGGTTACAAAGAGCTATTAAAGCAACACACATTCATTGTCATAAATTCACAAATCCTTTATTGAGCTCCTCAAAGTCATTTATGACACCATCAAGACCTTTTGTAACTTGAGTTTGGAGAATAAATGTGATAAATAAAAGGTTAGGAAACAGTTTACTGTTATTTCCAACCTTATTCACCTTCAGCTTTCTTCGTGAGTATAACAAGCCCACTGGGAAAGCAATGACAGTGGTGAATCAAGTTTATGAGAAAGAGAAGACTTTTAAATGACCAATGAATCCATTTAAATGAATGCCATAACTTTTCTGATGCATTTGTTTTTTGCAAGAGGAAAAGGAAATATAGACATCATGAGAGAGCTTAGAGTTACTGCAAGTTATTTTTAAAGGTTAGAAACATTTGACTTACTTGCTTATAAATTAACATTATGAGATATAAAGTCCCAATTATGAGAATATATTGTAACTGTGAATAGTTCTTCATGAATGTATTGTGTTCTTATATTGTGTACAGCACTTTGTGAATATATTCTATACATTTATGAGATATAAAGTCACAATTATGAGAATATATTCTATAAATTCTAGACATAAATTCAGCATATCTAATATCCACAGGATTATAAGTCTTCATTAGTTTTATATTTGGTTCTTGGAACAGCCAGCAATTTGTTAAAAAAAGATCTAAAACATCTCACTATTTCATAACGTCTCAAAAGCTCAGCTTAATACATAGGCACCAAACCATTTAATGCTTTGTGTGCACACAATAAAATCTTAAAATCAATCCTAAAATGAACAGGCAACTAATGCAAAGAAGCTAAAACAGATGTAATATGATTAAATAACTTTGTTTGTGTCAATAGTCTGGCTACAGCATTCTGTACTAATTGTAAACACGAAATATAATGATTTAAAGAAGAAAACAAGGTATTACAATGATCAAGATGGGTTGAAATAAAAACATAAATAATCTTCTCTATATTATTAAAACTAAAAAAAAGCCTCACCTCGGAAATGTTTCTTAACTGATTAAAACAAGACTGAACCAACTTCTTAAAGGGTTACTTCAGCGATTAGCATTAAGCTTGTTATCGGTAGAAACCCGGGAGTATATTCGAATTATTGTACTTTCCCGCCTCATATCCCCCTGAGACGAGATAATTATGTATTTTATTTCTGGAGAAAAAATCCTCAGATGACGCACATTTTGGAGATTCATGTAAACGGAGCGGTGGAGAGCAAAGTGAGTGTTTCAACTTTTCAAATGAATTCCTATGAAAGTTAAGCTTCCATAGACATGAACTGAAAATGCACCAGACTGAACATGCGGTATGATGTTATGCCATGGGCGCGAATCCCGCGATTACCTCAGCTCATGTGATGAATGTAATCTGACTCCTGCTGCGTTTGTGCCGTGACGGCCGTGACACTCAATCGGCTCACTCACATTATATTGAACAGACACGTTCAGTTTTTAATTGTAGTGTCTCTAACTGAACTGATTTTATGAAAATGAACGTGGTGGGCAAGTGATCCAGTAATCCAGGAGCCGTGCCTAGGGTGGCCTTGTAGGGCAGCGAAGCAAGTGCATTCTGGGAGTTGTTGTCTTTCATCCCCATGAGACAAAAATAAATTTTCTGTCTTTTCTCAGCTTAGAAGGCACCAAATTCAAAATTAATTTCACATTTCTACTACATAAATGACCCAGTTTAAATACAGATTCATCTTCCCAGCGCTGAAGTACCCCTTTAACATGATATTCAAAATGAAGCTATTCGGAAAAGACTTATTAAGAGCTAGCTCAATCTGATTTTTACTCGAGCTCTGACCAATTATTACCACTTCAGTGTTATCAGTTTTTAATTGCAGAAAGATTGAGGCCATCCAATTTTTTTTATACCTGTTAAACATGCTTAAAGTTCATGCAGACTAATCAAATCCTTATAATTCAGTGATAAATATAACTGTAGGTCATCTGCAAAGTAGTGAAAATTAAAATTGTTTTCGAATTACCAGGAGGAAGCGTGTAAATTGAAAACAGAATTGGCCCCAACAGGGAACCCTGCAGAACACCACCATTTCCAACTGACACAACAAATGTCCTATTTGACAAATAAGACACAAACCAATCCAACGCCCTCCCTGAAACCCCAACCCATGTTTTCAACATTTTAATTGAAATAGAATGGTCAACTGTATCAAAGGCTGTAGTAAAATCTAAAACTATTAAAACTGAACATTCTCTAGCATCCACAGCCATCAGTAAGTCATTAGTCACTCGTAAAAGTGCCGTTTCAGTACTATGATTTGCTCTAAAACCAGACTGAAATTAAATAAAAATATTATTCTAAATTATTAAATTAACTAAATTATTATTATTGCTTGGCTAATCCCTTCTCTACTATCTCATAACTGAGACTTTATTTCTTGTAATAGCGACTTTTATCTTACAACGTTAATATATTACCACACCATAGGGGCTTTCGCACTTGGTAGTTCTAGGAACTTAGTTCTAGAAACTAAAAGAGAACTAAAAGTTCCCCAAGGAACATTTTCCTGGTTGCATTCACACGAGAGGCTAACATTTTTTCGGGAATCCCACGGGTCATGGGAATCACGCGGAAGTCTCGCGGGATGGGAAACAAAATCACTATTAATAACGTGATTGGGACGGGAGCGGATCTTTTTTTTACCGGGAGTGGGCGGGACCAGGAATCGTAATAACACTATGATACCATCTATACAAATATACTGTTTGTATAAATTAACTATATGTTTTAATTTTGAACTCAATTCAAGTTGCCCTGTCTCTTTATGCCCTCCTGTTTCATTTGGTGTGGCTGGTTAAGTGCTCCACACCCGTAACAGTTGGTGGCCAATGCCAACCACCAATAATAGAATGGAGGCTTCCACATGCACTTTGTAGCCGCAAAAATCTTCATCAAAATTTAGTCAGACATGAAAGCCACGCTGCAACGACTACTGTTAGAAAATGATACCTCAATTGTGCTCACCGACATTTTAGGGCAGTCTGAAGTAACCAAAAGAAGGCGTGAAAACGGCATAAGCAAAGACATTTACTGCACGCGCGTGCGTGTGTGTGCACGTGCGTGCCTGTGTTTGCATAGATGATTTACATGGAATTTCTTAAACAAAAATGACATTTTGGCACGTTTTTATTCAACTGGGCATGGGCATGCTGTGATCTGTGCTTAATTTTTTATTGTAACTGACAGATTCCGGCCAAAAAAACACAACACGGGAGTGGGAGGGAGGGGAGTCATTCTTCTGGGACTGGGACGGGACAAGAGGGGAATTTCCCCCAGTTTTTTCATGGGATTGGATTGAAAATCCACTCCCATGTCACCCTCTAATTCACACCACCAGTAGCAATTTCATGCATCTGCATCTTTGCTGGATCAAACCAATAGAAGGCCTGCATTGTCTAGTGTATCCATGTGTGAGCTGTACCTGTGCGTTCTGGGTCTCTGATTGAGTGAGGCTGTGCGTCCCGGGCTGTTCTGGCTGCCCAGGCGCGCTGGACTAGTCATGTAGTCATTAGGCACCACAGGAGGCTTGACTGGCTCGAGGGTCTTATACGGTGTGTTTCGTCTGAGAAACACAAACAAACATTTGTTAATAAAGATATAATGCCATCCAATGCCATACAATCCAACTGGTTGGATGCCAGACTCCTAACAAAATAATTGTGGCAATAATTGACCAAACTCACAGGAGACAGCATTAACACATGAAAAGGGAAATATAGTGACTTACCCCAGGGTACCTCTACCTGCCATGGGGGGGCTTGGGGGTTTCTGTGTGGGTGGGTTGGTCCTGGATAATGTTCCTCCACCTGCCCGAGCTGGCTGGTTATTCCCTTGCTGATGAAATTGACAGAAATAACAATATTAAACTTTCACAGTAATGATAATATCTATTTATTCAAAATGCTAATCAGTTTATCAAACATCCAACATGATGTAAACAACAATATGTATATTCCCATTTCAGATTATGGAAATGAACTATAATGTGCATTACACAACATAATAAAAAAATGTTTTGATGCCTGAAAAAAAGAAAAGAATCAAGGCAAAGATGGTAGCAACATAGGACCTGGAAAGCATTGTGGGTTGTGTGCTTACCTTAGCTTTAAGCCACTAAGTGAAAGCATTGGGGAAGAGAGAAGCATTCATGTTATTTAATTACTTCAACTTAATGAAAGAGAGAGAGAGGAGAAGCGAAACAAAAAAACCTTTGAAAAAAAAACAAAAACAAATACTGATCTAATTTGACTGATAAGAATCTAGAGACACAGCAGAAAAGTCAAAGCTGCTTACACAAAACAACTGAATGATAATCACATAAATGTCAGTCATAATTATCATCTAATCAGCCTCATAAGCAAAGTTATAAATAAAGTATTTTCTAGCTTACCATGTATTTATAATGTATAATTATCCCTAATGTTCTTTATTATAAATGTGACATGATTGCAAGTATTTTGTCTCACATGTGGATTTAAGTATTAAATATTAAACCAGTATATTACACACTTTAAAAGTTTATACCTATTTTCATAGTTGTACAGCAAATATGCAAACCTTTCAATACAAACTGCCTCCAATACTTGTATGCTTGCAGTTATTTAAAAAAAAAACATTAAAGAAAATTTTGGGTAGGCTTTCCACACAGCTTTTGGAGTGTTTCTGTGGGAACTTTTGCCCATTCATCCAGTAGAGCATTTGTGATGCCAGGCACTGAGAGGGCCTGGCTCACAATCTCCGTTCCAGTTTATCCCAAAGGTTTTCGATGGGGTTGAGGTCAGGAATCTGTTCAGGACAGTCAAGTTCTTCCACACCAAACTCATCAAACCATGTCTTTATGGACCTTGCTTTGTGCTCTGGGGCACAGTCATGCTGGAACAGAAAAGGACCTTCTTCAAACTGTCCCCACAACGTTGGAAGCATTGCATTGTCTAAAACGTCTTGTTATGCTAAAGTATTAAGATTTCCCTTCACTGGAAGCCCAACCCCTGAAAAACAGCCCCATACCATTATACTTTCTCCACCAAACTTTACAGTTGGCACAATGCAGTCAGGCAGGTAATGCTCTTCATGATTCGTCCAGTGATGGCATGCTTTAAACAGCTCCATCCAACGCTTGGCATTATACTTGGTGAAGTGAGGCTTGCATGCATCTGCTCGGCCATGGAAACCCACTTCATGAAGCTCCCGCCACAGAGTTTTCATGCTAATATTAATACTAATAGAAGATTGGATCTCTTCAGTGATGGAATTAATGCTGGCGACTTTTACTCACCATGCGCCTCAGCACTTAGTGACCCATCTCTGTCTTTGCTGTGGTTCCTAAATGCTTCTACTTACCAATAATACCATTTACAGTGACCATGTAATATCTAGAAGGATAATTTCACGAACATTGCACAGGTGGCATCCTATCACAGTATCACACTTCAATTATTTGAGCTCTTCAGAACTACCCACTTTTTCCCCACAAATGTTTGGGTGTACATGGTCTGCAACAATGCTCAGGTAAGTGGTACGTGTCAAAGTAACATCCACATGGATTGCAGGATCCAAGGTTTCCCAGCAGGACATTGCCCAATGCATCACACTTTCTCAGCAGCTTGCCTTCTTCCCATAGTGCATCCTAGTGCCATGTGTTCCCCAGGTAAGCGACGCACACGCACCCAGCCATCCACGTGATGTAAAAGAAAACATGATTCATCAAACCAGGCCACCTTCTTCCATTGCTCCGTGGTCCAGTTCTAATGCTCATGTGCCCACTGTTGTCGCTTTCGGTGGTGGACGGGGTCAGCATGGGCACCCTAACTGGTCAGCGCCTATTCAGCCACATACACAACAAACTGTGATGCACTGTGTATTCTGACACCTTTCTATCAGAACCAGCATTAACTTCTTTAATAAAATTTGAGCTATAGTAGCTTGTCTATTTGATCGGACCACATAGGACAGCCTTCGCTCCCCACGTGCATCGATGAGCCTTGGCCACCCATGACCCTGTCGCCAATTTACCACGGTTCCTTCCTTGGTCCACTTTTGATAGACACTGACCACTGCAGGCCGGAAACACCCCACAAGAGCTGTAGTTTTGGAGATTTTTTGAGCCAGTCATCTAGCCATCACAATTTCGCCCTTGGCAAACCCGCTTGAATCTTTACACTTACCCATTTTTCCAGCTTCTAACTCATCAACTTTGAGGACAAAATGTTCACTTGTTGCCTAATATATCCCACCCACAAGTGTTGTGATAAAGAGATATTCAGTGTTATTCACTTCATCTGTCATAATGTTATGCCTGATCAGTGTATATTTAAAAATGTACCATGTCATTAACAGTGATTCTATCACTTTTCCAATTTATTTGAGAATAAATAATTGAGAAATACTTGATGGCTCCTTGTTTTAATAATTAGTTAAAACTTCCAAGCTGTAAATAAAGTAATATGTTGATTAACCTATAGCATTTTGCTGTGGTATTCAACTTGATATTGATATTTTGCCATTTTGACAATTCAACATCCACCAATTATGATAATCGCAACATAAAGTTCTGACTGAGGGCTGAGGAGCGACGCATGTCCTCTGGGCATGTCAGTCAGGGGTGACTGACAAAAAAAAGAGCTACATTTGATGAGTTAAGTGTCCTAATTACAGAGCCAGTATGAGGGCAGCCTGCGGGGCGTTTACTCAGCCAAGGGGGGAAAAGGCCAGCACACATGAGCACCAAACTAATGAAGCCTTTAAAACAGGTCTTTGGGTGAGCTGCTGGCACATGGCTTCAAGATCTGGCTCAATTATATATATAGGGAATGAAAAGGCTGAACAACTAATAGTAAATATTGTTGACACCGTGTCACAACAACACACCATCCAGACCAATCATAGCATCATCCCATAAAAGTCATTAGAAAACACATAAAGGTCAGAGTAACAATGCAAAGACATTCTTAATTACTTCTCAGTTCGAATAGGGACAATCTAATGTGATAACATCGGGTACGAGGGTTCAGAGAGCAAACTGATGTCATTATAACAGCTCAGAGCTGACACTGATAGACATGAATAATTTAATATAGTGAAGGAAACCTGAGAGGGGTCTACAAACACACACACACACACACACTGTAGACCATGAAGAATCAATTTCTTTATCAGTTTGTTGATTCTTCCTTTTGCATACTGTTATCTAAAGCAGTCATAGTTTTTTTTTGCACAAGGAAAAGTTATTTGAATACTGACCCAGTTCTACTTCGAGACTATTTAAACTACACGTAATCTGAAATTAAACAGTAACATGATATAAATCAAATAAATCTCTTATTTTATTGTAAACTAACCAGTGATGTTTTATTTAAACATTGGATTCTTAAGCCATCTGGCCTATTCTGTATGCTTAAACTCTTTTTACCTGAGAAGCATTTGTAATAATACCATGTCCTCTTAAGTTCTTGTTTTTTTCTTCTTCTTGGTTTATAAAAAAAACAAAAAAAACAAACATATTCTCTAAATGCTATTCTATAATACTCCTGGATGCAAGTCTTAATTTATAATTTATTCAAAAACTCTTAACCTAAGTATGAAGAGTAGTAATAATGCTATAATAATTACTATAGCAAACATTAAAAAATGTTGACAAACTTACTTTAACACCGTGACCCACATCATCCAGCAGGGTGTAATCTATGGGCTTCCTGATGTAGCGCACGGGTCGCTCCATGTTGCCAGGGGCGATGATCTTGTGGGTGCGAGATGTGTTTTTGTTAGTGGTGAGGATCCCAATCTCTCGTCTGGCAACTTTCTCTTTATGGATGTCCACAGTCTAAATTAAAAAATTTAAAAAAATAAAAAATTGGGGGATGGAAATGGGAAAAATGTTAGAATTGATGTGAGCAATCATAGCCTTCTTGCAGCAAATATATATTGCTTTAAATTAGGTGTCTGAATACAGATGAATCATAAATTAATATTCATATTTCTATATGTAAAGTGAGGCTGAACACTATTAAACATTTGTATGATGAATACAGTAGTATCTATTAATCAAAACTGAGGATTAATACAAATCTGTGCATCTCTAAAGCTGTCCATAAGGGTCCAAATATTTATTTTTAATTGGTTTATTCAAATTTTAAAAAGTGTATGTGTACATATTGTAGAGCATATGACAGATAATACAGTATGTACACATTAGCACAACTGTTTACATTGATAAGAAATGTTTCTTAAAGGTGCATTATGTAGGATTTTTTCAGTAAAATATCCAAAAACCACCAGGCCAGTGTTATATATTTTGTTCAGTTGAGTTCTTACAATATCCCAAATGTTTCCAACTATTTGTAAGTTGTGAGAAAATTGCTATTTTAACCAAGGAACCGGGACATTTAAGGGAGTCACCTGTCAATTGCGTCATATCTGCGTTACCCACGGTTTCCAGTTTTACTTTGCAGAAAAGCTTTACTCTCACTGCAGTGTGCAACAAGTGTCACAGCAGCCGCCGAGCGAACGCACAGAGTAACCTCATAACATCATTTTAAACACACTCAAATGTATCTAACATGATAAACAGAGCTGTGTTACCTCGAAGCGGAAATAGCGCCGGCGAATGTGTCCCGTCATAATAAAAGTCCCACTGCTCGCGAGCCGTGTGTTGCTTAACAATCGCTCCAGTGGCCATGCTCCCTCAACACTCGGTCCTGCTCTGCTTCATACTACAGTAACGGTAATAATCGCATCCATGAACATGATTTCTGTCCGAGTCCTGTCCGGATTCTTCCCCACCGTTAGGTGAAGACCACATGTCCCAAGATTCTGCGCTCAAACATGGCGTCATCAAACTATGCCTTTGTTTTGAATAGGCGCCCTCTAGTGGACGGAAAAGTCACTTAGTGCACCTTTAAGCATCATATTAGAATTATTTCTGAAGGATCATGTGACACTGAAGACCGGTGTAAAGGAAAGAAGTGTAATAATATTTTACAAGAAGTCAGTCAGTTCACCTGCACCAACAATAGACACCAATGATGGGATCCAAGCAGAATTTGCCATTTTTTACATAATTTGGCTGTCATCTTCTTAGAGACAAGTGGTGGAAAACCAGTTTACAGGAGCCTTTTAACTTCAGTAGGAGGCAAATCATTAGATCTAGTTTCCATTAAGGCTCTGAAAATCTACTCTAGCACATGCTGGGGGAACGGGATCTCTTATTTCCCTCAATAAATACACCCCATCCCCCACTTTGGATGAAAAAATTCACTATGACATTGTGTTCAAAGGGAGATGCATCTACAGAGAGAACTAAAAGTGTCTGAGATGCTCTTTACAAATCGTGGCTAACAATAAATCTAGGCTCGCATTGGATATGAGTGAGCTCAGGCTCTAGGCATGTCAAGCATTATGATTATTTAATTCCAACATATTCAGTGTAGTTAATCACCATCTGCATAATCCATAGTCTAGTCCATGTAAATCTAATTATTTATGCATTACATAAGTGATGGCAGTCAGGAAAAGCGGAGCATGTGAGGTCAACTGGAGATTTAAGAACATTTGTTTGCATTTGGTGCTTCAGTCAAATTCAACATGTAAATATGAAACATGGGGCACAATAGCAAGGATCCTAAATTATATTTTTGCCACACTCAATTTGTCATTTGTATAATGCTTTTCACATTATTCAATGTTTCAAAGAAGCTTTACAGAAGGCTATGCTGTTATGGCAATATTTTTTTGTTAATTTTATCCCAATAAAATGTCAATTAAAATACAATTCATTGTCTTAAGTGAAAACTAGCTGGTTAGCAAAAAGTCTGATGTGCGTTTTCCAAGAAGTAATTTAAGCGTCAAGAAATATAGACTATGGCATTAACCCTCATGTTGTGTTCGGGTCATTTTGACCCGGAGAGGATTTTCTTTTTTTCCGAAAATGCTAGTTAACGTTATCGTATTGGACTTAAACTTACTGACTTTACTCACCCTGGGTATAATTACTTCCCCACCAATTTTTTTGTTGTTGGATTTGTCATTTTTTCCTCACCTTCTGTTACACTTGTGGTGTTCGCTGTCCAAAATGACCGGCCTACAAAAAATTGCTTATAAATCTCTCATTATTCTATATTATCCATAAACTGTATAAAAATATGGATGTAGTGTCCTTGACGTCACCCATATGATTCTGCAGAGCAGTTTTGAAGTGTAAAGTAGGGACCGCGGGAGGTTGCCGCTTGATATTATCAACAAATATTGGATTCAATCTTTTTGTCAACTTGTTTTCTATCAGTTAGGACAGGTTTTGTAGTTATTTTTGGAACGGATTGATCGTAGGCCTTACTGATCTGAGCTTATTCTCCTCAGTTTTTGAGTGGAAAAACAGTATTTGTGAGTAATTGTGGCAATATTGAGTAAAAGTTTTGAATAATCTTTACAATTTATTACACTAGTGTGCTTTAATGTTTAACCAGGAAGTTTGTTTTGAAATGCTTTTATCTTGTACAAAATGGCAACACTTGTGGTGTTCCAGGTTAAAAATGACCAGCCTACAAAAAATAGCTTATAAATCTCTTATTATTCTATATTATCACCAAATATTGGATTCAATCTTTTTGTCAACTTGTTTTCTATCAGTTAGGACAGGTTTTGTATTTATTTTAGAAACTGACTGATTGTAGTCACTTTTGTCATGGTGGAACAAAAAAACAAAATCAAGACGCAACATTTTTCACTGTGATAAAAGTAGTCTTTTGTGGGGTGAACTACCGAATCAAAGCATGCTGGGTAAGGAACACCTGGTTGTTTTAGTGCCCAGGGCTGACCTGAGAGATATGGTTAATGGAGGACTCCATCCTGCGCAGCTGTGAAGCCTGGATATCCAACAGCTGCAGTACATTGTTGGCTAAGGCATTGATCTGATAGGCCACGCTCGCCAGGGACTGGGTGGTGTAGGCTTTGGTCTCCTCCAGGGCTTTCCTCTTGTCTTGTGCCTAAACAAAGATAAAAAAGCAGAGATATTTTAAGTTTTAAAAGGTATAGTTCACACAAAACTATACACAAAAGTAGCTATATTCTTGATATTCTGAAGAATGTTGGTAGCCAATCCGTTTTTGTCACCAATGGCTTCCAATGCATGGACAAAAAAAAAAAAATCTTTTTTTTATGTTCCACAAAAGAAAGGTGTGTAAAAAGGTGCTTGTGAAATGTAGTTTAAAACAAATCATGCACAATAAATGATTTCCCAAAGCATCTCACACTACTAAAGCTGTTGTGCCTCTGTGAATGATGATGCACAGAATTTTGCCCGATATGATATTTGAAAGCCGATAAGCGATATATTGGCTGATAAATCTAAATTTTTATATAATGTTTGAGAGCTTAGTTACAAAAACAAAAGTCTCACCATTAAAAGCTATGTCCCAAACACACAATTATAATAACCCTATGCATGTTGCACTAAACTGTTTTTTCCTTTTTTGAAGTGATCCCAATCATATTTCAAGCAATTCAAAACCATCATGGTGAACAGTGCACATAGAAATAATCCATTATTTATCGGCTTTAATATAATCGGCCAAATTTTCTTATTGGACCGATAACATTACGATAACATAAATGAACATATATCGGTAGCACTTTAGAATAATGGTCATTAGTTAACATAATTAGTTAGGGTTAGGAAAACCCTAACCCTAACCCTAACATGAACTAATAATGAACTGCACTTATTTATCTTTGTTAATGTTAATGTCAACATTTACTAATGCATTATTAAAATCTTGTTAACATTAGTTAATGCACTGTGAACTAACATAAACAAACCATGAACAGCTGGATTTTTATTAACTAACCTTAACAAAGATGAACAAATACAGTAACATGTACTGCTCATGGTTAGTTCATGTTAGTAGATACATTAATTAATGTTAACTATGACCATTATTCTAAAGTGTTACCCATATATCAGCCGATACCCGTATAGTGCTCAATATATTGTGCATCCCTAATGTAAAGCATTTTGGAATTCTTAATGGACTCCAGAGGAAATCTCACATCAGATCAAATCATGTGGGAAAAAAAGCATTGACTGTCCATTGAAAGCTTGTGATTCACAAAGAGTAGAGATGGGTCAGTAACATGCTGGATGAAGAAATCACTCTTGTGCATTGAAATAGTTACCCTTAAACAATCCAAAACTGTCAGTTTGAACCTCACAAAAGACACCCATGAGCTTCACCATTGAGCCACAGTACAAAGGCACTGAAACCCATACATTGTAAGTACAAAACCATTCAAACATTTAGGGTCAGTATGTTTTTTTCCCCTAAACAAAGAAAAAATACTTTTATTCAGTAAAGACACAAATTGTTTAAAAGAGGCAGCAAAGACATTTATAATGTGACAAAAGATGTACAAGTAGATGCTGTTCTTTTGAACTTTCTATTTATCAAATAATCTTGAAAAAATGTATCATAGTTTCCACAAAAATATTAAACAACACAACTGTTTGTGATCAATGTTGATAAGAAATTGAGCAACAAATCATCCTATTAAAATAATTCCTGAAGGATCATGTGACACTGAAGACTGGAGTGATGATGCTGAAAATCCAGCTTTGCCATCACTAAATTAAACATTTAAAAATATAGTCAAACAGAAAACAGTAATATATTATTTAAAAAATTTGTTTAAATTAATATAGCCTTGGTGAGCAGAAGATACTTTTTTTCTCAAAAACATAAAAAAAAAAAAATCTACTAATTAAAAAATATGGCCAGTTAAACCTGGTTAACAGCCATTATAAGCATAAGGATTATGTAAAGTTAGAAGTTATTATCGATGAAACCCCAGTGTGAAGTGATCTAAACAAATTAATGGCCAAGATATAATGATTGGAGTTCATTTTGTGAGGGAAGAAAAAAACTGCAGTGTGATACAAAAGATATGAGATAGGTGGTCAAATATATAATTTGCAGTCATTATACAAATATATTTGACCACAGAATACTGTGAATGACTCTCTGAAATACTTGGTCATGTAATAAAGCAGGATATTCTGTAAACTAATGATTTTAAAAAATATGATGAAATCAACAGGCAACAAATAACTTTGGTTAAACTGAATTAAGACAAGAGGTGCAACCTGATGCAATTGAGACAGCATCTTATAATAATCCATATCCTGAAAATTCAAAACATTTCACATTTTAAACTATTTCCTGTTTCATCAATAACATATTTGATAGGAATGACAAACATGAACAAACTCTTAACACTTACGGACTTTTAAAGCCATTAAAAGCAAATAAACATATGGAAATAACATTTTGAGAAGTTTTTAGCACATATCTAAGTGGTTTCTGGATGTTGTGGGTGGTTGTTTATTGCCTCAAAGAGTATCTATGATATTCTGGTCCATAATATTGTTCACTTCACTCCTTTAATATAAATGTAGGGTTTTATTTAAATCTCTAACCTCAAATATGAGAAATAGCAACCAGCACTTTGCTGCATAATTACTAAATTGCCTTGGTCTTGAATCTAGCAATTATGAATATCACTGCACTCCTCACACTCCATGCACTTGTGAAGGAATTAGCTTCAGGATACTAATAGTTTCTAATACTATTACATTAATACTAGTAGCGACTTTGTATGAATAATACCATAACAGACAATAATCAATAATCAAGTAAACATGAACCAGAAATTGCAATAGTCCTCCCTATTGTGATGTATATCTGAGTGAAACAGCTTCTTGAACAGAAAATAAAATAGGGCGGGACTTGATTTTGTCCGTCAACAGAGAGAAGAAGTGATGTCACCGCAGGGGGTGGGTTTTTTATTAAAGATTACGAAGGCACATGAATTAAAAAAATAATGATGTGTGGATAAGTAAGGAATAATTTACCAATTAATTATTCGAAAAATAATGCACGGCTCATATTTTTCAATATTTCAACAGGCCGGAGTCAATTATTTCACTCATACTACGTTAACCACCCCTCAAAACATTCAGATGTTGTATTTCAAGACATTTGTCGGTCTTGTGTGTAGGACTCATTTCTTTCGCATCTAATTCCAAGCCTCCGTTGCTAAATCCAAATGTATGTGTGTGCACGTTTGAGTGGGAGAGAGTATATGCTTTCTGTACATTATAAATTGTCATTTTTCCACAAAAAAAGGGAAATAATTTTCATTTTTATCCTATTGTTTACTATATTTATTTGCTTGGTGAGTATCCTTTGGGGGACTATAGGTTATTTTGCTGTTGTAGGCTGTAAAAACCTTTGAAATAACAAATCATTTGGCGATGTGATATGGAACTGGTAATGTGGTCGAGACCTACCTGGAACTACTTTAGCCGTGCGTTTACATAAAATAATTACACACTTTAGGCTTAGAATGTTCGTCAACCAATCAGATTCAAGCATTCAACAGCCCTGTAGCATAAATAATTTATAATAAATAATGAAATAATCCATAAAAAGACTTTAACAATTAGACTACGAGAAGCATGCAGCACTGACCGCAGGTCAGCTTCAAACGCCACCTGTTACAACACGTCACTACTTCTCAGCTGTTCTAAGACCATGTGTCTGTCGCCACGGGGGGATACATGAATGACCCATGAATGTCCTGCTTGTGGTTTTCCACTATGTCCAACTAGACTACTGGCCAACAGCTCTAAAACAATGTACGAATTGTGACATCTTGATTTAGATGGTGCAAGACATTAAAGCATAACGTTTTAATAATTAATGGATATCACTTATTATGTGCAAAATGTAATATCAAGTCTAGATCATGATTCCTAATTATTTACATTTCTAAATGAACACTAACATTTAAAAGTTTGGGGTCGGTAAATCTGTTTTAAAGTTTTTAACAAAGTCTCTTAAGCTCATCAAGGCTGCATTTTTGGATTGGAAAATACAGTACAAGGTAAAATTATATAAGTCATTACTTTAAAGTCATTACAGTCTTCAGTGTCACATGATCCTTCAGAAATCATTTCTTATCATAATAAATGTTAAAAACAGTTGTGCTGTTTAATATTTCTATGAAAACAGTGATACATTTTTTTCTTTGATGAATGGAAAGTTAAAAAACTGTATTTATTTAATAAAATGCTTTACTGTCATTTTTGATCAATTTAATGTTCCTTGATGAATAAAAGTATTAAACCCAAACTCTAAAATGGTAGTATTCATTCTTTGTCCCGCCCAAATGAACACATTACTGATCCATGATTCACTCTACATGACGCATTCTGGATTTCATTCACAATTGGTTCTGATACTAATTCAAAGGGCATGGTACAATAATCCCTATTTTGGACCTCATTTTGAGTATGATACACCCACTAAAGCCACAAGAGAAACATCTTTGAGTCATTTAGTCCTCTTATGAGTCCTCTGTGAATATTTGAGAATGTGTCATTGCTAAACCAACTCACATGAGGGTTCAAAGACAGTGGCTCCTCACTAAATATCCAAAACATGTCATTAGATTCCCAAAGTCTCTCATATGGTTTATATCTTTCTAAATGTATCTTTTTACAAAGTCTATCTAGTCAGAATGTACCAACATATAACTATACTGCATAAAACTACTCACCTTAGTTGTGTAATGATACATCAATATGGATTGACCATGTATTGATGCAACACTGTAAACCTGAATAAGTTGGCAAAACTCAAAAAAATTAGTAATCAGTTGTATCAACATTTTTAAGTTAAGATTTATAATTTAAGTAAGCAGAACTGGCAGATCGCACATTTACTTGGGGCATGCTAGCTGGCAACATAGGATTCCATTCATTATGCTAAGCTAAGCTATAACGGCGACCCTGCCAAACTAAAACAATGCATGCACTGAGACAAACATGCATTTGCCCACATATCTAAATATAGGAAAGAATTTGAATAAGCCCTATTTCTAAAAACAGTGGAGTGTTTCTTTAAAATTATCATGAATGTCAACTTAAATATTTTTAGTAGTGGGAACTTGGCTAGCTTTAACTAGTTTATTCAGTAAGCGCTATATTGCTAGTTGGTAACACGATGCTTTGATAGCATTAGCATAGCGATTGTTGAATGAGTGTGGCAATATAAAACAAAATCATTTAACACATAGGCCTATCTGTTCTCAAACCAACGTCATGCTCCACTCAAAACCATGATGAAACTCTTCTAACAGAAACTCTTCTAAATTAGCATAACAATATATTACACACTACTAAATCACACACTTAACAACATTACTCTTGCACAGAAAAAAGTATACATTATTGTGGTGTATGTCTTTAAATGACTTAATGGGGACTCTCATTTGCACATTTTAGAAGACTAAAAGACTTTCTTGACTTTTGTCATTGCATCTCATTGCACAACCCAATAGAGATGTCATCAGATGACTTATGATCTTGATTTTGTTTTGTTTTCCTATATTATTTAAAAAACTAAAGTGTATATTTCATTATGGATGTCCCAATGGAGATACACGATTAGATTAAATGTTCAAGTTATATTTTGGATGTACAATTTATTTGTGAGTTAATAGAAAAAAACTGTAACTGTTTGATATCTCATTAGCAGGACCCTGAATAAAAAAATAATTGTATTTGTATCAAGGCATGGTTTGATGTATCGGCAGATTTTGTATTGTTGGCTATAAGAATCAATGTCAGATTTATGTCTGATTTAGACCCTTTTCATTAAATACATTTTATCATCAACATATATTTCCTAATAAATCCAAATATCAGACCAAACTTTCCCCAAAACAAAAAGTAGGTACAAAGCTGTGAAATCTTATAAAATACATTTGTATATTTATTTAAATAACCATCTTCCTCCTGTCAAGACATATTAGTAATCTATCTTTAAAAGATATTTAAACTGTACTATTTTACCAATATATTTTAACCTATATGAAGTTGAGTTCTGATGTTCTGAGAGAAAACCAAATCAATGAAAATCAAATCAAATCAAATTGTACATCTGCGTCAAGAACATCCCACCGATCATCAGATGAATTTCAAAGAGAAAAAAAAAAGTTTAATAAGAGTGAGGTAATGTGTCTCAAGAAAATGTTTCATATTACTAGCCGTTACAAAATCACAGCATATTATTAACCGCAGGGATGATTAAACACATTCTGTAGCGTGATGAAGGTACAATAAATAAATAAAAACTCAATAAATTTTGGTTTTATTTCTCACTGAACACCTTGAACCTCCTAAATGCCCCTTTGGCAAATGTACAATAATATATGGACCTCGAATTAAATCATAAAAGGAAATAATGCTTTCATTCTTATTCCACTTATTATCATTGCAAAATATCAATATGTATAACACAAATGCATACCTTAATAACATAATTGCCATCTTTTTACAAAACACATCCATTATAACAAGAGTTTTCTCAAAGGCTATCCTTCAACATTTGTACATTTCCAACAG
The DNA here is from genome assembly GCA_023029165.1 of Gobiocypris rarus. Classification (NCBI taxonomy): domain Eukaryota; kingdom Metazoa; phylum Chordata; class Actinopteri; order Cypriniformes; family Gobionidae; genus Gobiocypris; species Gobiocypris rarus. The sequence goes on along the minus strand of CM040915.1, from coordinate 31,332,303 downwards.
GCTCCTTGTTTTATTGTAGGTGTGTGAGTGAAAAGGCTTCAGTGAGAGACACATTAACACAGGTGTGTCAGCAATAACTTATTCACACCATCATCGAGATTTCGCGTCTAGGCGTCTCGCCATTCTTCTTCAGGCAATACACATTTGCAACACACACATGAAAAGATATTCCCTACATGTATTTAAAAAAACACTTATTTCACGTTCCACTGCATATTACAGCGTTGCCAAAACGTGGATGAAGTTCATTAGCGTTTAGGGGTTGAAATGAATATCGAATATCTGGGCTTTCATCACATTCATACTGTCACCCATGGGGCTTGACACCCATCTGGACCTCGAAACAAACTAAACAGCAGAATTCAGCAAATAAAACATTTGGAACGTTCAAAGCATGACGTATTAGTTCGAAAAATGACGTATTGGCTTCAAACACATTTGCAGTCGATACATTGACGCTGCATGCCCTGCAATAATCTATTAGATATCATAAACCTAGATTGGTTTCTAATAATCTGTTGTGCGATATTTTGAGCATTAAACTATTCAATCTTTTTTAAAAGCTCATCTGTCTCCATCCATCGGAGAGAAAGCGGCACGTCTCTGACACACCCTCCGAAAGTGAATTCGTGCATTGTGTCTATCAGAATCAAACAACGCAAATATCATCCGAATACAAACGCCCAGCATTCATATTAAAGGAACTGATCGCGTGTATTATGCCTCAGTACGCCCTCATAAGCGTTTGATAAGGACCCTCTGTAATGCTACAAATGCAGTGCTCGCATTGCAATCACATCCACACTGATTCAGACAATACATGAAAGGGAAAGGTAATTTCTCCAATCCATACCTGCACATAATTGTTCTCGCAATATTCCGCAACCCTTGAAAGGTTTTGGTAGCTCTCCACAAGGGCTCTTTTCCCAGCCGGGATTTCTTCCTCTAACAACATTTGTAGCTCTGCCATCTTACATCCCTCTGCATTACTCTTCTCCCCCTCTTTCATTGAAACCAGCGGAGCTTCACTCTCCGACAGGAGGTCCCTCGCCTGGCATTGTGGGAATCCCGTTGACTCCTCTGTTTCAGCAGGACGACAATTCTCAACGCAGAGCTTTGCGCACTGCTCTGTGATTGGGTGTCTGGCTCTGAGAAAAGCTTCTGAACCAATAGGAGAGGAGTACGTTTTTCTCAGCGATGCGAAAAAGAACAGCGTTCTGACCCGTTTGTGAGATTGACGAGCAGCAGATTTACCTTGAAGACTGACAAATCCGTGTTGTTAGCATTCTTTTTAGTTACCACTTAAGCACATAAGACTTTATGTGCTGTTGTTTTAAGCTCTGCTCTGCTGCATGTTGAAGAGACCACCATGAGCTTTTCAGTGGACCACGTCTAACGAGTGTAATATAAAATTATATAAATAATACAATACTGGTATACCGTGGGGAAAATGATTAAACAGTGATAATACGTGATCTTATTAAATACAGTAATAATGCGATATTAAAGTGGGAACAATATATGCTTCTTAAGCACTGAAATGCATTTAAAATAAACTCAAATTGCTATTGATGTTATTGTTACTGTTGTTAAAAATTAATAAACAAAATGCCACTTTAGGATGTTGTTTTATAATAGACACATGTCTATATACTATTAAATGTTTTGAAAATTGTATCAGAAATTATATAAATCCATCAATTGGAGACAGCTCCTGCATGAGACGTTTAAATATCCTTTCGCTAGGCATTGTGGATCCTGTAAGCTAAAGCGAGGTACATTATATGTATTACTATGGGGGCCAGCTTCGTTGGAAACTACATCACCCAAACTGCATCTGTTTCAGTTAATACCTAGGAGGACACACTGAGCAGTATTTCAGATGGACGAAACACATGAGGTCAGTTCTGCAGTAGTATTTCATGATTTTTGTTCGGTTCAGTTGTGCAGTGCTATTTTTCTTCTCTTGAAGACAATTTTTATAAGTTTAGACGGTGATTTCTTAGTGTGGCGACAGGTTAATTTAATTGCTGATATTAAACTTATTCACCAAAGTTGTGCAAGATTAAATATATTTAACATATCAAATAAGAATTAAGTCTGCATTTAAATTATTACCTTATTAAAGTGATTTGCTTTTTCATCCTCGTCTATTGATTAAATGTTTATCTCATTTGCTGACATAGCCTATATGTCAATCATAATGTGTAGATCTATCCATGACACGAAGGACAATGGAAGATCCCAAATCTATTCTGAGGAGGTTTGATGCGGCTGTTAAAGTGATCAGAAGTTTACCTGAAGATGGTAATACCGCTATATTAGGCTACGTATTAATTATGAATGTCAAGTATTATATATATATTTATTCATTTATTTATTTATTTTTAATATATATATTTTTAAAAATATTAATAATTATTTCAATAATAATAATTTCTTCATTTTACACAGGCTCTTATGACCTGTCCGATAATATGCTGGTTATGTTATACAGTTACTACAAACAAGCTACAGTAGGACCCTGTAACACCCTAAAGCCAAACTCTTGGGATCCAATTGGCAAGGCTAAATGGTAAATATTATCTTCATATTATTTATAACTACATGTTCATTTTAAGTTTAGTGTTTAGTTTAACAGAAATGTTGACAGGTTGTTATATCTAAAGAATACTTTTATGAATACTTTTACTTTGATGACATTTTTTTAATCTTGTTTTTAGTCTAAATATCTTAAAATTCTTAAATCAAGATGCATTTACTAGATAAGTAAAATGACATAACATAAGTAAAATGAAGTGAGTTTTTGCTTAAAACAAGCTAAATTATCTGCCAATGGGGTACATTTAAAAAAATGGTCGGTTGTTTTAACCCAATGTTGGGTCAAATATGGACTAACCCAGCAGTTGGGTTGTTTTAACCCTGTGATTGGGTTAAATGTTTGCTTAAGACAACCCAATTGCTGGGTTAAAACCATTGCTTTCCATCTTTGACCCAACATTGGGTTGTTTTTTACCATGCATTTTTTAGAGTGTAAGATAAATAATCTTGTTTCTGTTTGAAATCTTGTTTCTGTCTGAAAAGCCAAAGTAAGAAAAGCATTTTTTGCAGTGTTGAGCAACAAGCCAGATATGCATTTTAAACCCAGACACGTGTTCTTTGCAGGGAGGCATGGAAAGCCTTGGGAAACATGTCTAAGGACCAAGCCATGATGGAATATGTTCAGGAAATACAACTGGTTGGTAGTTGTATAGATTAAAGTCATGAATCTCTCTCATATATGTGGGATCAATAAAAATAGTTTAAACCATAATCAAATGTTTTATCATAGATAATAGAAACCCTCCCAGTCACAGACAGGATGGCACAATTATTGGATGCTCTAGATCCATTTTATGAAATAGTGGAGGAGGAGGAGGATGATGAAGAAGATTCGGCCAGTAAAGCAGCACTTCTATCCACAGGTACTTTTCCTAAAAGTATATAAATTCCTTACCATAATATCTAACCTTATCTAACCTTTAATCAACATCTACATTTTAATGAATTCAAACAGGAAGCACTAAAGTTGAAAAAGCCGTGTGTCCAGTGTTTAATGGAAGTGAGGAGAACAGTGTGTCCTCCACAACCAATGACACCCATAGTTCTCTCAACACTGGGGAGGAAGAGGAGGAACTGGCTTATGGTATGTTTTAGTTTCTGTTAGTTTCCTTTTTTTTCTGGGCCCAAGATATCCAACTTATTTTTCAGGTGAGAGTGGGCACGGACATTTGTAATGTTATTGTGTCTGGCTTCCGGTGTCATTCACTTCCAGTTACTTTTCGCTGTACAAAACAGCTTTTTATGCAAACTAATATTGCAAACTGGTATTTCCTACCATGTTATTTAAATGTATTGTCTGAATTAAAAACATGCTGGATTGTAAGGCAAACAGTTTTACAGTTTACTGCACTTTGATATATTCTTCTTATTTCTCAATAGCGGCTAATAAATCGCATGTCTCGTACATTCACAGAAAACACCTTACTTCCGCTTTGAAAAATAAGGTGGATACTATATAGCCCAAACTTCAGTTCTGTTGGAGAATACAAAACTCTTGAGGACCAAGTTTTAGTTCTTGCACTCTGATTAGAAAAGATTCTGCAGTCGTTTAATGAAATTACATTGGCAGATAAAGTAAGCAAAGTGTCTTATAATCTGTGTGTTCAAAAAACATTATTTGATGACATAATTCTTACTAAATATCACACAGATGACTCAGATGATGAGATATTCAGGGAGTCAATGGAAAAAACAGCTAAACAAGAGAAGGTACAGTCTTTTTTAATTCTTTTACAGGCTCAAAAACATACGGCACCTAAAAATCAAGTAAAGGAAATAAAAAATATATATTTTGCATAAATAAATAAAAAAATAGATTTTATTACTCAGGTTGGTACAATTTTTATGTTCATCAATGCTGCATTTATTTGATAAAAACACAATAATAACTGTAAAATTATGAAATATTATTACAATCTAAAAATAAATATTTTCTATTTTAATATATATTAAAATGCAATGTATTCCTGTGATGAATTTTTCAGTCTTCAGTGTCACATGATTCTTCAGAAATCATTCTAACATGCTGATTTGCTGCTCAAGTATTACTATTATTATTAATAATATAATCAACAGTTGTGGAAATACTAATAATTATTATTTTCAGGATTATTTGATGAATGGAAAGTTCAAAAGAAAAGCATTTATATGAAATATTTTTTTGTGTAAAATTATTTACTGTGACTTCTGATCAATTAAATGCATCATTGGAGAATAAAAGTATTCATTTATTTTCTGACCCAAACTTTTCAACAGTTGTGAAATGTATATGAATAATGATAACTACAAAAATACATTTGCAATGCTAAATAGATAAATTATGTTTATCAAATAAAAATTTCTGACCCTTGACATGTTTTGTGAAATTTACAAACCTGTAAGTTCTTTCAATGCTCTTATTAATAAACTAAATAAAGACAAACCCTTGAAACAACAGTCATTAAAGAGATCTATAACTGGGTTGAATGCATAGAATCAATCATGCTAAGGTCACTGACACATCATACATCACCAGAGATTTGGAAATATTGTGTGATTCCTGGCAAAACCAAAGTATAACTTGAAATCCTTGGCAAAACATGGTTAAGTGACATCAACTGGAGTCCACCAACTGATAGTTAGCACAAGGATACGCTTGTGACATTTCTTGGATGAAGAGAGAGAGAACCAAAGGAAGAAATGTATTTGTTTGTCATGTCATGTCAGAGCTAAATAAATGGGAGTATGCAATGCTCTCCCTAGGGTTCAGGAGTTCCCAGGGTCCATTTGACAGAAGTGAACGTGGTTGGGGCCAACATGCAACAAGGGGGAAACAGAGAACCTCAGTGTGTGAGTCAGGATGGAAAACCACAGGGAGTTGCACCCCCCGCCCCCCACCCGCCAACACTTGGAACCGTCCAAACTGAGCGAACCTCACCAGGCAGTGGAAGAGGTTGGGCTTGAGTCAGTGTTTGAATAAGTCTTGAGCACATGACGTCAACAAGCAATAATGTGATCAACAAACCAATTTTCCACCAGCATTCGTAATAGGAGTGAATACTGTAGTATTTAGGATATAATTTCCTAATAAGGCAAGACTCTAATATTGCATTGTGGCATTCATTATAGTTTATATTGCTGTTTATTTCCTTAAATCACTATGAGCTTGGATTCGTTTTACAAAAAGCAAGAATCCAAATTTAAGATCATTTTAATTTTGTAATTAATATGAATTGATAGTCAGAGAATATGTTGAATGGAAAAAATGGAATAGGTTATTGAATCTTTAGACAAAATCTAAAAAAATATGTGTTTTTTGTTGTGTATCATATTTGATACATCAGGCTTTTATGGCTCATATAGTATAATATAGGAGAAAATGGAGCTCACATTCAAGGAGGTAACCTTAATATGCATTTTGATGCAGTTGCTGATATTTATATGGCCAAAAAATATGATTAAATTCTGATAGCTTAATATAAATGAGATCTTTATAACAGTTGCAGACAACTTAAAATGCATATAACGTCTCTTTTTCCATTAAACAACTACTGTCAGGAATTACTAAAGAAAGTAAAAAAATAGCGCTGAAAATGCGTGGACAGGGTTATTTTTTCGGCTGACCTTATTGCATATGCATATGTAGAAGTTTCCCTTTCAGAGGCAACATTTATTGGAAAGAGAGTATTTAAATGAATCATGCAAGGTGCCTATCAATTTACTGGCATTTGCTCCATTTTCTCCTGCCCCCCAAAAATATCTTAAATCAGACACTAATTTGCGTTGCTTTGGGTAGATTGCGTAGGTCATCAGAGTTTTTTTAGGAATTGCACTCTCATGCTAATTTGCCCTGTTTAGTAAATATGGCCCTAATGTCTTAGTAAGATGCTATTTAAATGCTTAGTCATTACAACTTATATATACTGTGTTTATATAACAATGTCTATATTTGATCTGTGTATGGGAGTTAGTGGATGCATAAATGGATGATTTTTTTTCATATACTCTCAGGTCATCAGTTAATGGGAACTTACCTATCTGACAAACATGAGCACAGTTGCCAAGGAAATGGTCAGCGCTGGGAGACAGAAGACAGAATGGAAAAAAGAGCATTTAACACACAGATCGCTGTGAAACTGTCAGAGTTACAGGACAGCATGCAGGATGTGCTGCACAGACTGACCACACTGGAACTTCTTACAGCATCACAAGTAAGTCCAGCATCAAAATATGGCTCAATACACATAATACATTCATAAGTGAAGACTGTAGATTAGTGTACTTTGCATCCAAAGACTGGATCTGTTTTATCTACCTTAGATTTTCTGTGCAGTAAATGGTAAAACTATTTGTTCTACAAACCAGTGTGTTTATAATTAGTCTTACTCATGAAAAAAAAGGTTTTCAACGAACATTTTTTGTGTTATATTTTCATTTACAAAATGAACACTAGTCAGAGCAAACTAACAATAATTAAATTGGAGTGGTATCCTGTTATAGATAAACATCTACCATGCCTGTTGACAGGTCTGTTCTGTGGGAAGGCTATGAACTGTGCTCACATCCCCTGCACAGCCTGGAACATAACATTTATATCTATGATCTGCCATTTTCGCTATTGTCCTTGCTTGCTTTTTCACAATACCTGCAGAACTTCCTATGATTCAGTTGTGCAGGTCCATGTTTATACTGCCTGGCCTAGAACATGGGCTGGTATATGCAAATGTGGGGGGCGTAAATATTAATGATCCCGACTGTTACTTCACAGTCTGTGTTATGTTGGGATTCGCCCGTTTTTCAGTGGTCTTTTGCATGCACAAGATTTACATGAAGGAGGAAACAATGGTGTTTGAGGCTCATGGTATGTCAGTTCCATCTACAGAACTAATACTATTCAACTATGCCAAGGTAAATACAGTTTACCAGAAAGGTCCAGAAAGTAAATACAGTGCAGCGGAAAGCATCTTAAAATAAAGTTTTTTATGGTAAATATTTTATGGTAAATAAATAACATTAAATCATGAATCACCTTCAGTAATTCTTTTAAAACCTTGAGTACAGTTAAAGTTGCTATTCACTTAATTATTTATTTGCTTATATTTGGATTTAGGCTGAAAGCCTTCCTCTCAAAACTTTGAACTCCAAGTCATCAAAAAAGGTCTGTTTTTGTGACATCAAATACCTGTACATGGAATGCAATGGTATGAAATATAACTTCATATTAAATATGTTTAATTGTATCTGCCTTTTTTAGAGGTGGCCCTGGTGGCCTTTTAACTTGCCCCCCATCGCTTTAGTGCTGACTATTATCTGGCCGTTTGCTGTGCACTGGCTGGTGCAGTTTTACTTACTGAAGAGAAGGAGGTAAGCATTTGTGCTGTTGTACTATTAACTATGCTATATGTAAACACTTTTTTTCAACAGAATTTTTTTGAGTAAAACATATCTGCATCTTTGTTTTCAGATGGTTAAGAGTGAAATGAAGAATCAGATACCAAATGTACAGCTCCTGAGGACTTTCAAACAGTCTGGATATATCTGATGTATTCAAAAGTGAACGTTATGATGTCACGCTAAACCTCATAAATTAATACAATTGTTCAGCAAGGACGCATTGAAAGTGACAGTAAAGTCATTTATAATGTTATAAAAGATTTCCATCTAAATAAATGCTGTTCATTTCAATGTTTTATTCATCAAAGAATCCTGGAAAATGCATCATGGTTTCCACAAAAATATTAAGCAGCACAACTTTTTTTCAACATTGATAATAATAAGAAATGTCCTAATCATCATATTGGGATGATTTTTGAAGGATCATGTTACACTGAAGACTGGAGTAAGGATGCTGAAAATTCAGCTTTAATTTAATAAAGTACATTTCATAAAATATATTAAAATAGTTATCTTAAATTGTAAAATTCACATGACTGATTTGACTGTATTTTGAATAGGCTTTTGAATTTGAAAAGTAGTTATATAATATTAACATTGTGGATTGTGTTTGTTATTTATATGACTTTGAATTCAGGTAGTTTACAGTCGTTTTGAATCCATCTCAGCCTTTTAAATGTCATTTTCTAACACATCAGGCACATTTTTAATTTCCTTCATAGAGATGACATTTCAAAGAGGAAAAATAAAGTATTTTGACATGGGCATAAAACAAGAAATGTTACAGCTTTTCAAAACAGGGATTTATAATAAAAATAAAATGTGTGGATTAATTCACTGTACCAAATAGAAAAGCTAATGCGACACAGACTTGAACTTTTTCTGATATTTGATATTTGTCCAGTACAGCTATATTGTATGTGGAGTGTGGACCATTTTAAGTACAAAGATGTACGGTATTTGTTTAATTATTATCTACAGGCAATCAATAAATATAAGTATGTTATTGTTATCGTCAAGTAGACAATTCTTTTGTAAGGCAAATAAAGAATTTGAATGGACAATTGTGTTTGACTCTTTTTATAAAGTCTATGGTTTGACTGCGATAGATGGGCCCATTGAGAACACTAGTGTTTTCCACACGGACGCAATTAAAGGGAGGACAATAACAATCTGATTGTGTTCAAAGCGGTTCAAAGCAAAGGCTTGATGCTAACTTATCAGGATGTACACGGGGTAGGGATGCATTAAGGCGCTTTGGAAGGTGGTCTGAAAGCAGCCACGTTCATGAAAAAACTATTAAGTCATTGACTAACGAGACAGCGGGCTTCTTTTAGTACATAAACGCTATTTAGAACGTATAGTCTACAACTAAAACACTGCAGACGATAGTATGTAAACACCATTCAGTTGGCGAATGGACGTCTCTGATATTGCCTTATAAATATTAACTTCGTCACGTGATTGGACGCTCCAGTAAAGTTACCAAGCAACGTATTCAATATTCATTAGACACGCCTTCGATGTGCTGGGATTCGTAATTTACGAGTGCAGACGATTGTATGTGCACGTGGTAAATCTGAAAACAAACGCTTTGTCATATGTATTGATTATATGGAAAAAAGCAGGAGGAGAGTTTGATGGACGAAGCAAATCGAGCAGATCCTCCGAACTGGATCCAGCAGCACGCTGTCGTAAGAGCGAGTCACATTCATATTATAAATTGATGCACTGCATTTTTGGACAAGTGACATTTCATTTGATCTTCTCTTTAGTACCAAGAACTGATGCATTTAGATGTTGGTGACAGTGCTCAAGTATATGCTGCTTTCCTGGTGTACATGGAACTGACGGAAGGTGAGGAAAGATCAGCTGTCCAAAAAATGTAGTTAGAAGTGGAATTTAAAAAAGAGTAAATAACCTTTTTGTCTTTCGTTTGAAGTGCGTAAATGGAAAGAGGTGGTTGGAGTTTCCTGCCCAGAGTTACAGGCGGTTCTGCTGAAGGGTCGAGAGAGGGAAGGAGAAGCACTTCAGATGATCTACCCTCTGCCTTCACACAGATCCATCAAACACAGAGAGTAGGCACAGTCAGCATTTACTGTAATACTGTCATTACTAAGCAGCTCTTCGGGCTGTGAAGTAAAAGAGCTGCTCTAAGTAGAAATTTGCGCTTTCAAAACACTGCTTAATGAACTTCAAAACATCTCTTGGTTCTAATCAGTGGTTCGGAGCCTCCCAGCTAACATTTTTGAAACCTGAAACTTCAGTAATAAAAATGACTGCTTTATAAATCTTATCACTTAATATGACTATGGTTTAATAAATATGACAATGGAATCTTCATAGGTTGCGGACTATATTGGACAGAGGTGTCCCAATGCTCTTGTGTGCGGTGGCTTCTGACTCCAGCCTGGTGTACCAGAGGCTGTGTGATGGCTTTCTGACCCCTGACCCTCCAGTGGACATCCAAGACCAAGGCCGCAGACAGCATCGCAAACGGAGGTTACAGACGTGAGATGAGCACCCAGGCAGATTGTGATCTGTTGTGTGGATTGGGTAGCATTGTGATTGATATAGGCAGGTTTAAATGCATTTATTAACTTGTATGAGGGAGAGAGACTGAATTTATAAGATACGCTTATGAATGGAGTCATGGACCGTATTTGTGTGTTATAAGAGAGATTACTGCAGAATTACACGGAGACAACACCAAGCTGCTCCTTTTTTTTACTCAAACACTTGAAATGACAGATGTGTACAACTAATCAGCATAATTCCCAAAAAGCAAACAGAGAAAGCTGCAAAATAAATGTTTTTATTGTTGAAACTCCATGTTCATTTACTCACCCTCATGTCATTCCAAATCCAGAAGACTTGTTCGTCTTAGAAACACACAAGATGAAATTTGAAAGTCCATTCCACCAACACTTTTGACACGCCAAAAAGTTCACAAATATGTAAAGTAATTCATACGAATCAAGGGGTTTAATCCAAAACTTCTGAAGAGACGTGATTACTTTATATGATGAACATATTCAATTTAGTATTTCATTCACATTTAAACATTGGTTTAATTATGGTAAACAGGAGCTCAATTGAAATTGTTTAATGTGCGAGAACCACTGAGGTTTGTTTTGGCACGTCAAGCAAGCTTGGATGAGCTTCCACTTACTATATTTGATTCACTTCATGTATGTGCACTGATCAACGAGAGTATAAATGCCAATTTTCTTTGTGGGGTGATTAACACTTTAACATTAACAATATAGAGCTGGAAAATACATCAATAAACCAGATGCCTTTGCTTATCCTTGGTTAGTTGGTCAATGTGTATTTATTTATTTATTCATTCTTTCACTCTGCATCACATTTACTGCATTTTTGGCATTAATGTTTGGCCCAACTGTGTACATAGAGAACCTAAGGATACATGTGGGGTATTGTTCACTTTAGTGTGAAAATACAGAAATTAATGGCTTACTGTTGTCTTTCATATCAGAAAAAAAAACACTGTGTGCTTAAGGCTATGGCAAGTTACTGTCATACTGTAAAAGGAAGAAGCACTTCCTGATAATAAAACTTATCTATGTAAAACTTTCTGAAGGCTGGTTTTGAAACTTGTACTGGTTTACAACTAAAGAAAAGTAAATATAACTTTAAAGAACTTATGACATCCACCTACTATAGAACAAAATGAGTATCTGCAAACTACATGACCTCAAGATACTGTAACTGGGGTCTCTAAACATGGCTAGATGCTGTGATCTATCTCCTCCTCCCAACACGTCCTTAAGACCGGCCCTGAAGAAACTGCACTGCCCTCATCCAACAACAAATCTAGTGATGATGCATACAGCACAGCTGTCCTGAGCGTTGTAACATAACTCAAAAGGAAAAGGTCAAAAAGACATACATAAAACACTGGGTGAAAAATTCTTGCTCACGTAGTAAAAAAAAAAACTGGAATGCTAGAAATGGCCTGGTTTCTGTCCATGTTCTTTCACTTCCTGTGTCTCAACAGCATGGACAGAATCACACAAGTCTTTCGGTAAGTAAGTCCTCAGGAGATATCATCTCCACTGCTGGTCCCCCATGTGTAGTGTCCATGTCAAAGGGAGGGTGAAATCCAGGATTCTCTGAATGGCTCTCTCCACTGAATGTAGTCTATGAGTAGGAGAAGGCTTATGGGTAGTGTAAGGCAAGGGATTGAGGAACAGTCTGAAAATGGCTTTCCCATTCAAAACTTGGGCCAAATCCCAAGTCTCCTTAACCATGGCCTTTCTGTGCCCCCCTACCATTTAAATACTAGTCCTCAAGAGTCTCAAATACTGACCTGTAAGACATCTGGGAGAGTGTGGATTGTAAACGGAGTGAACAACAGGGCTGAAAGTCACTTAACCCCACGCTCTTGAAGATTAGTACCCGTTGGGTAAAGAGGCATGAAAAGGAGTTGTAAGGAACTTTGGGACAGGATTGACTCAACGTTGGCCCGAATCAAACGTCTCAGCATGCTATGTCATATCCTCGTCCTCCGAGCAGTAGTCCCGTCCCTGTAAAAGTAAAAAGCACCTTTGAATAAATGGCGAACAGGCTAGATGTTAAAATTTTCTGAAGAACATTTTGAATCGTAATGACACCACACAATTGAGGATTTTTTTGACAAAAGGTTTTGACAAGCATTTAATTGGGCCACGCCCCCCGGTCGCTTGGGGGTGGATATCAGGCTTAATTTCTTTAAGTGTGGCCAGTCTTAGGTTGAAAATCAGTTGAAACTGCCCTCATGTCTGTGGCCTCCCAGTTTTAAAATCAATTAAGATTTTTAAAAAATTCTAGTGTGTCCTAAGCACTAGGCCATTTCACACTCCACCGACAGACCAATGTGGACAATCACTAGATTACATTTGGTCACTTCTCGGACATTCCACAACCCGACAAATGCAGATTCCACATGTTCAATAGGCAAAAACATGCACCATCCAATGGAAACAGAAGCAGGTAACATACTGATCTGACAAATCCTTACAATATCGTTGGCTGACCTGTCTGTGCAGTGTGAATTGGCCTTTAGTAAAGTAATAGCAGACTTCTCCTAAACAAGCTGTGTGGTTTGAGATTTTGTTCATGCCTATAACAAACAGTGCGGGGTAAATTGCCAATGTTGGACATCTAGTTTAGCCCAAATGATTCTCTGGTTTTATAAGCATAAGAGCATGTTTTGTCGGTTTTGTAAGCATATGACCCTCAAATGTGATTGTCTACTTAGTATGCGTGTACTGTATGTGCATTTTTCTAACTGCACATACTCTCAGCTCGCACATGTGCATTGTATTTTTTCCACCAATTTGTTCATCCAAAAAGTGGCAACACTTCCCCGGCCAGATGTTTCACAGTCTAAAAAGAAACTAAGCAACAACAAAAACAATCTACATTTCCTTCTTGTCCAGTATCTGCTCTAGTGAGCTATCAAATAGAGTATACATTGAAAGGCTATTGGACCATCCAAAATCACATACTCTATAGTAGGTACTACACTTGGTCTGAAACTGGCTTTGGTGACTTTAAAAAGTATGTTCTATATAGTATAAATGCATGTAGTATGAATTACTTTTTTGGCACCCTTCTGTTGGTGTACCCAGCACAGTCAGAAATCTAGACTCTAGCAACTCTCCGTTGGCTTGCGAGCTGGAAAAACCAAACTCTAGTCAGACCAATCACATCGTGTATAGAGTCGGTGGGCAGGCTTAACATAATGACGGCAGAGTTGCGACGGTTCCGCGTACTACTTTAAAACAAAGAAGCTGGCGAACAGCGGCCTTTCGAATTGGTTTTGGCCGTGACTCTGGAAGACTTGGAGTTAAGCTGTTCTTTGAAAATAACGAAGAACGGCACTGAAGTCATTCTTAAAAAAGTTAGATCTGTTCTGACGACCGCATACGGCAAAAGTTTAATCTATCAACTAGCTCCGCTTCACCATCTTTGTTGCTCTGGTTGGCTGTAGCGCTATCCTATTGCATGCAGAGGGAATTCGAAAGACAACCGTTCATCCCGCCCCTCGGATTGAGCCCTGCCAATGGTGTGTTCCCAGACACAACATCTTGATGTGGGTCTGGCTTGTCAGGCTACTGCAGTAGTCCGGTGCCTAAAGGGTGGAGCTAGACTCACTGCAGAACGTTGATTGGTTGACAGAGAATCGTCACTTGTGCGTGCTATAAGGGGAATGACTACACAAGATGCGCCATTTTTTTAATGTTGTTAAAATATAAAAAAACAATACCGTTGAAACACAAGAACAAGAACTGCTGTTTATCCTCCATTATTGTTTACTGTTGTTTCGCTTACTTCTTTGCGTGAGAATGACGTCGATCACTTCTTTCCGGCATACACCACACCTATCAAGTAAAGGTACTGTTGGTGGTGAAAACGCAAGCCGGATCAGGGTTTACGGTCCCGTATCGTACTGAACTGTACTGTACCGCTCGGTGGAAATGAGCCATAATTGGTGGGGGAAAAAATCAAGGTGCATGTGTGAGCTGAGTATACCAAGTGCTACATCCCATACCTTTTCTATCTTCTCATCCAGCATCCTGAAGAACTCCTGCTGGCTCTCTGAAGAGTGGATACTGAGGAACAGTCAAGGCTTGGTGAACATCTTATTGGTCCTGAATTCTTAATACTCAAGAGCTGAAACCGAACACAAACTCACCTTATCTTATTACTATTTCCGGTGGCATCTTTATGCCTGCCCTTGTGCAAAAATGTGCTCTTTTCCTGAAACGCATACAAGAGGAAAAATGTATGTTCTCCAGGAAGATAAAATGATTATTTGGAGATGCATAATGTATCAAGAATACTATGTATCAATCTTTACCAAGTTCTCTTGGTTTCGTGTGTTTGTCCGCTCCTCTTCTCCATGCATGTACTTCACTTTCTCAACTCCTTTCAGTTTATACTCATCTACAACACAAAAAGAGTCAACTGGAAACAGGATTCTAAATCCATTTTACTTTAGTATTTGAGACTTTTCTGATTTAAACAGGATATTCAAC
The DNA here is from genome assembly GCA_023029165.1 of Gobiocypris rarus. Taxonomy (NCBI): domain Eukaryota; kingdom Metazoa; phylum Chordata; class Actinopteri; order Cypriniformes; family Gobionidae; genus Gobiocypris; species Gobiocypris rarus. The sequence goes on along the minus strand of CM040915.1, from coordinate 31,317,283 downwards.
AAACAAAATGGGATGGGACAAAAATGTACATTTGTAGTGGATTATGGATAATTAACCCTCTTGAATAACCACCGGTAATCCACTAGACATACTTTTTTGAGGGATATAATGGATCATAAAACCAAGAACTAAAAAAAGTGTTAATTTATTTTTAAAAATTGTGTTTTTATTTATAAATACTTTAGAGGCACAATATGTAATTATCGCTGCTAGAGGTCGCTTATTCAAAACAAAGGCGTAGCTCGATGACGCCATGAATTAACGTGGAATCATGGGAGTTGTCATGTTTATCTCCACAGCTGAGGAATCCGACGGACTCGGGCAGATATTGTGTTCATTGATGAGATAATGTATTAAAGTCTTAAAATGACTGTGGTATGAAGCAGGGCAGGCTGAGAGCCATGGGAATGAATGCTAATGAGACACCTGTGATTCACACAGGTCTCAAGACCAGCGGAGCTTTTTCCATGTCCTGGTAAAAAAAATGTCCTGGATTAAAAAATTGTTGGACAAAATATAACATTGTTCTAGTGATTTTGGGATGTTTTAATCTAAAAATCTTACATATTGCGCCTTTGAGTCTACCTATTACAGGCCTCTGTGGAATACTTGATTCTGATTGGTCAATCGCGCCATCCAGCAGTATATTATCCCCCGATAACAACGGGTAAAAACTGATAACACAGGCTCCGGGTAACGGTCACTGAAGTCTGCGCTTTACACTTTCTAGGAATGTTGTGTTTGGTGAGCTAAAAATTTTTTTTTTTAACTCAAATAAATATTTTGTCTAGTTATTTAATTGTCATCCAGTATCACAAACTTGCTCTCACTTCTTTCACACAAACGCAGCTGCTGCCATTTTGCCACTGTAATGGATAAGATAACAAACAGGAATGATTTTAAAACAGTTTGATTTCAAATCAATATCTCTTATCCACGTAATTATTAATGACTGTACCGTATCCCTTAAATGTCCGTCTAGTTTGAACTTGCCGCTTGCTAACAACTTTGCGTTTTGAAAGCTTTGCGTTATGCACTAATCAAATATTTTGACCCAGATCAATATTTAAATGTCTAGTTATTTACTTATGGAAAATAGCCATGTAACAAGCGGGATAATATACATCCAGTTGAGGTTAATTCTGCGATAACAACAGGCTGGATGTACATTATCCCTTATTTATTCAAGCCCCACAAGAACAAGACATGACCTGTCATCACTGTTTCAAGGGCAGTTAAATCTAGATTACTCCAGGTAGGGATTGTCTCTATAATAGCTGAATCCAATTCACTTTGGATAAAAGCACTTGCTTAATCACTACTTATAATAATAGGACTGTAAAAACTACTTTGTAATATACTGTATTCCCACCACGAGACCACCAAGAGCTTCAAAAATATACCACTTGGTTCTCAAGTTCTGTTAGACCCACATCTGTTTTTTTGTCAGACTATTGTTTTTGCTCTTCAATGTACTACAGCAGTAGAAATGCAACATTTAGTTACAATTACAAGAATTAGAATTTAGATGTAAGAGTACAATATGTATGTGTATTAACAACATAAAACTTCAAATGAAAGCTTTTAATGTTTTTGTAAGAAGTCTCTTATGCGGCCCAAATTAAAAACACTGAGTAAAAACTGCTGAATTATCTGCAGCCATTATCTCTTCAGCATCACCACAGTTCGGTTAGCTACCTCAAAATACAGTCAATTCAGATTCAGGAATTTTAAATTAGATTTAACTCTGCCTCCGTCAACATGAAGATATGTGAACACACAGCTGGGACACTGACCGGAGAAGGCATCTCCGTTGCTGTAGGCCTTACCCCGGCCCTCTTCATCACTGGGTACAGATGACAACTGCTTGGCTGAGGTGCAGCCCATCGCCTCACTTCCTCTCCTCTCCTTCCTGCATGGCACTCTCTACTGCACCTGACCCAACAAATACAGGCATGAGCTCACATAGAACTGCAGCAAAAATACAAGCATTAAGTACTCAAAGCAATCTGCATAAACCAAAACAGAATACAGTGGCACACATGGAGCTTAGTCTATCTGTACTGATATACGCTGAACTTAACCTTCATATCTGGGTGTGTCACGTTTATGTTTTCTTCTAGTGCTGAGCAGTTGATATGAATTTGGATTAATAGGACACTGGATTCAGCAGTGGATGCTGGTGTGTTTGGACATCAGTGAGTAACGTTTGTTTAGTTTATGTGCAAGAGCGAGGCCTGATCTGAGGTCAGATTGCATATCATTAGAAAGAGCAGAAATGGTGGGATGAACTGATAAGGAAAAAAAGGGTTGTGAAGATAAGACACACATAGCATAAACAAATGTGCTCAAGGCCCATTTTCTGCAAATGCTGTTTATTTATTTTTTTCATTTAAATTTTCTGGACTTTTAATGGTTAAATTGAGTTTTACTAGTAATCAAAAAGCAAGTCTGATTAATCAAAATCATGAAACTTACAAATAAATTGAACAACAATTAAGCCCTAAGAAATGTTTTATTGTGTCTCAAATTCCTTGAAATTTTAGTTTTTAATTTTAATGGTTTAATTAAGTCTTAATAATCAAGAAACATGTATAATCAAGTCAATTCATAAAACTGTAACAAATTAATTACAAAATTAATTAAACAATTCCTTCCCAAACAAAATGCTGAACAGAAGTTTGCTGTTAAATCAAAACATCTGAGAAAAATTATGATTATTCCTTAAAAATTGTTTTAATTTTTTATTATTATTATTACTTTGAGAAGTACCTTGTACTGTACAATAGTAATATATTTCTGTCACAATGTCTTCAAACTTTTATTTTGGCTTTACAGTTTATATGTGTTTTTGCAACCTATACAGACTTGGAACAAAACGTTTTGAAGAGATATTTAGTAGGGATGCACGCCACCATATCACTATCAGCAGATATATGCTCATCTGTTTATCGCTATCGGACCGTTATTTGGCCGATATCTTGAAGCTGATAAATAATGGATTATTTCCTTCAGCTGAGACACTTCAGATGTGAAAATGGGACTACAGAACTGTTGAGGACATGAAACGCCATTACATAAAATTGGAAAACTCATCTACTCATTAAAAACCCTTTTACAGCCTTGTAAACTATGCCAATTAAAACTACTTCTCTAACATTTAAATAAAGATTTAAAAAATGTGTCAGAAACTTTGACTTAGGTGACATTGAAGTCATGGGGGACAGGATTGAAGTCATATTTATAGCCTAACTTAAGCTTTTTACTCAAGGTAAATATAAAATGATATTGTATATTTGGAAAGAATAAATCATTGTAGTGTAGTGGGTTGATTTTGTTGGGGAGAAAAGAAAAAAGAAAATTACTTGTATGTCCCCCTCGGTTGAAATCGTAATCCTTCGTGACTATTTCAGTCATTCTACCTCAAAACTTCACATTTAATTCAGTGTTATGTGTAGAGCTGCAACAACCAGTCGATAAAAATGATAATAAAAATAATCAGACAACGATTCTCATTATCGATAAGTCAGGTCTGCCCTCTGTGCACGGTAAACTGCCACCAGTCGCGCCAAATTACACCACTTTCTATGGACAAAAAAAATGCATCTAAAAATAGTGGAGGAAACCGAGTGAGCTGCTGCAGGAAAGGTGCGTGATCCAAGTGCCCAAAACACGAGAATTTTTTATTTTCAGTTTCAAGCTAATGCATTAGCGTTTAACATACATGTAATTCACGTGTTTTATGAGAGTAGTAACTGTAAAGGGATAACAGCATGTAATTGAATATAAATGGAAGACGTTCTACAGGATAAAGAAATGACAGTAACAGGTTACTAGCGAATGTGTGTGAGTTCCTGCAGAACATTCCTCTAATCTGGTAACACTGAGTTTGTGTTTTTGTTTCTCTTTAATATAATTTTAATGCAGGGATTTAAACTGTCCATTTGCTAAGTAACTTTTTTTGCTCATAATGTACAGCACAGACATACACAAGAAAATTATAGTAAAACCATGTTTTTTGGCGTATTGATCCCTATTTTGTATAACCACACACATACCATATAGTTCAACTATGAATTGAAGCAATTTGTGGTTACCAATTACAACCTACAATAACCCTGTAATTTATTTATTTATTATTATTTTTTGTTTGTTTGTTCATTGTAAAACCGTGGTTAATTTTTTAAATGGTAGATACATTCACTCTGTATGTTCTCATGTCACTTGTTTGAAGGACAGCGTTAAGCAGGATGTGGAATAGTTTGAAACCCATTAAATGGGGTTTTATCCGATTAATTGAAAAAATACGTGCTAATGCATCTTTGTAATTATTTGAGACATTTACTGGCAATTTCTCAATAGAAATTCAGATATTTACCTCAAGAAAATACAGCATTTTTTTCTATTATTGAAAAGTTTTTTTTTTTTGTTAATGAACACTTGAGTTTTCATAGGCCACATTCCCACTGTTTTTGACCAATTCTATTCTGTTTAGTTTATGAACAAGGAATGTAGAGATTAGAAATAGATATACATGCATACATACATCACTACAGACTTTCATAAAAAAAATCTGAATATATTATTTAAAGGGGATTATGTATATTATATATATTATGCGAGAATTTTTCAACGTGGCAAACAGTGTTAAAACAATTGGTCTTGTAAAGTGCAGACTTTTATAACTGCTCGAAGACGTCATTTCTTGTGCGTGAGCATCAACCAATCAGGGCACACTGCATGCAGCACGTCCAGCTGGAGCCTTGCTCGCGCATAAAGGGCCCTTGTGTGGCATCAAAAGAGCTGCAAGCAGTGTCAGCCAATCCAATGAGGCTGAACTAATCGCTCTCCGAGGTGAGAACCGTTAACTCAAACCACAAACAAACCACACAGCTAAAAAAAAAAAAAAACAATAATAAAAAAACAAGTGGCAACTGTTCCTCTGCACTGATTCGTTACCAGTGCGACACATTTGTACACGAAACACCAACTAACAAAAATGGCCTGCAGAGCAGAAATATTACTATTCACCATAAAGCAGAGAATCCGTGACGATTTTTTCTTTCACAACTAACATTGATTGCATCTTGTATCAAACGAGCAATGGCCTAGTAGCGAGTGGGCATAATAATAAACACTTAATAACGAAACAATAAACAAGCACACTGCTCCCACTGCAGACCATTACAGCCGCTTACAGCTACAAACTGCTATTGACGCACATTAAATCGGATCCGATGCGTTTTGTTGGTAATGTTAACCAGAACAGGACAACAACAATGGTAGCGACGCAAAGGTACATTTGACTCGAATGCTTTATATTAGGAACACAGAATTGGGTAAGGGCATAGTAAAACACTTTATGCAGCTAATCTTACCCTCAGTGCAGATGCAGAGTTTAATCGCGCTGTTCGTGATCAGGAAAAAGCGCTCAAGCGGGATCACTCGGCTCAATTCAGATCAGCCCACAGCCGTGAATAATCGATACGCAGAATCGTCGTTCGAAACAACCATTGTGCACAGACAGAAGCACTCGAGCACGATTAGTTCACCGGATGCCTTGATCGATAGAATGCAAAATATGTATTTAAAAACTCAATAAAATATATCTGTATGACATATCTTGTGGGACTGGTCATTTATAAAATAGTTTTTAAAGACTTTTGTACATTATGACCGAACATTTTTCATTATCATTTGATTTTATGAAACTATTTAGGAAAAATACTTTATTGTTAATATTTTACTGATAACTTCCAAGGTATACATTCATCAAAGCAGATTTAGTAACCAAACGCCTATTTATTGTTTTTGAAAACTAAAGCAAGCATTGTTTTCAAATAATTATTTTAAAAACTTTAAAGCGTTACTTTACTACTGTGAACCTGTAAAAACTGCTACAATAATATTATGGCTATAATAGCCATAACTGCTGTTTCAACAGAAATAAAATATACATTTTAAATAATATAATTTTAAAGCTCAGTCCACGAATGTGAAAAATCGATCAAAACCTTAAGATATATACTGTGTGTGTGTGTGTGTGTGTAATATATATATATATATATATATATATATATATATATATATATATATATATATATATATATATATATATATATATATATATATATATATATCACACACACACACACACACACACACACACACACACACACACACACACACACACACACACACGGTTTGAAATTAAAACCTCAGAGATTTGTTAGTTGCACATCCATGATGAGAAATTCTTATTTCACCACATCCCAAAGCTGCTTTATTGAATTGAGATCTGGTGACTGTGGAGGCCATTTGAGTTTAGTGAACTCATTGTCATGTTTGAGATGATTTGAGCTTTGTGACATGGCGCGTTATCCTGCTGGAAGTAGCCATCAGAAGATGGAAACACTGTGGTCATAAAGAGATGGAGGTGGTCAGCAACAATACTCTGGTATGCTGTGGACTTTAACTTATGCTCAAATGGTACTAAGAGGCCCAAAGTGTGCCAATTAAATATCCCACACACCATTAAACTACCACCAGCAGCCTGAAACCATTGATACAAGACAGGGTGGATCCATGCTTTCATGTTGTTTACGCCAAATTGATTAAAAAATTGATGCACCTCTTGGTGGAGATAAATGTTGTGATGTTATTTGCATCAAGAGGTGCATCAATATTCGGTCAAGATCTTATATAGACAATTCAAGAGTCTAGCACTCTGTAAAGTCTCTTCCAGCACATCCCAAACACATTCAATGAATTTAAGGTCTGGACTCAGAGTGTGTAAAAATGATTCTTCATGCTCCCTCCATTCTTTCACAATTTGAGCCTGATGAATCTTGACATTGTCATCCTGGAATATGGCCAAGATGTATATTCCTACATGGTTGTTTAAAAAATGAAAAGCTACGACTTCATCAATCAGGGTAAGAAGAACTGTAAACTTCAATATTGATCCAACCATAGACTCTTAAGCATTTGCCTATTTAAATTCTTCAATTAGGATATAATCCTATAAAAATGTAAACATATTATCACACTACAATCTGAAGTATATATATATATATATATATATATATATATATATATATATATATATATATATATATATATATATATATATATATATATATATATATATATATATATATATAATATATATTTATTATTATTATTATTATTATTATTATTATTTTTATATTATTTTCTCTCTTGCTATTTTACCACCTTAGTTGTAATTTTTTATGATTTGGTGTAAAATTGTTTTCTGGCATTAATAAATATCGGAACTTTTGGAATGCGAAAGCCGGAAAGAATTTGAGGTAACACACCCTCTTCCGGCCAACTCATCTGAAGTTGAACTCTGCTGTTAGTGTAGTTGTGTCACTATTACAAATGTGTCACTTTATGCCAACCAGTCAAATAATCGATCGCTTCACTTTAAAATAGACCGAAGTTCAAGCGCGAAGACCACAGCCAAAATGGTGTTGCAGACGATGATTGTTCGTGTCGCCGACAGTCTCCCACTTGCTGCATCTATGCAAGAAGACGAGCAGGTATGAATGAACCCATGGCAGCACAACATACGTCAAAATTTGTACAAAGTTAAATACAAAACGTTTTCGTATGATGTAAAAAAAAATACACTGATAAGTTACCGAGTCTTTCTTATTGCTGCTTTCTTTTGCCATTGTGATCTGTATTACCTACTACTTTTACGTTGCTAACGTAATGATCTCTACAGTCTGGCCGAGATTTACAGAAGTATCAGAGTCAAGCCAAGCAGCTTTGCCGAAAACTCAACGAACAAAGTCCCGCACGGTGCACTTTAGAGGCAGGTGCCATGAGCTTCCAGTAAGTACCAACACAGACACTGAATTGAGCTAATAAACATGAGGCAGACCTGTCATTCTAAATTCAAGGAAATATAATTAAAATGGAATAAAAAAAATTTTTCTCCCATTAAAAATTGAATAACATCAATATGTTGTAATACACTGTCATTTTCCAGTTTAATAATTAATAAACATATGTATTTTATTATATTTAATACATTAATTTGAACTAAATTTATATTTTTTTAACCATAATGGATGAACACTTATTTCCAAATGATTTCTCTTATTTAAGTATTTATATAAATCCAAACATCAATATATAAAAAATAGATTAAGATTAGTTGTCAATATGAGTTTTTATAAAGTAAATGGACAAAAGTTATTAGTCAGTTTTGAGAAGTATCACACAATAAATATGCAGATATGGTTCACATCATTTATATATTTTTTTGGGTAAAACTAACAGAACAATACGTTTTTGTTAGCATTAGTTTGTTAACATTAGTTAATGCATTAACTAACAATGGGTAAATATATTTCTACAGCATTAACCTTTGAAAATGTTTCTTGATAAACATATTCATGTTAGTTCACAGGTCATTAAAGTGCCCCATTATGATTTTTTTTAAATATTCCCTTTCGTGCAGTGTGTAATATATCTGTCTGTGAATGTAAACGGTCTGCAAAGTTAAGTCAAAAGTGCACAATAAATAAAGTTGTCTTCCAAAAGAAAGAATCAACTCTGAACCGCCTAAACGAGTCGTCAGAAATTCGAATCCCAGTCAGTTACGGCTATAGGTCACTGGATAACACATTTGCATAATGTTCCCCTGTTCTACGTTGTCTGCTCGCAAACACCCTGACCTGTCGTTCAAGGCGGGATTCGCAAAATGCTTGCCCTTGATAGATGGGTCAGTACCCAGTTTATTTGGACCAGCTTGCTCCTCAGAATCATAAGCTGCAAGTATGAATAATTATTGATGTACTGTATATTTCTACCGGGTGTTCAAAATGCGTAGTTTTAAATTGTGTTACCGGCTAACTCACGTTATTACTCTTACTGAGGCCACTTTTACATAAAACTTAGTCTATTAATGCAGATTGTCTGACGTTTTAGGTAATAATGGCCCACAGCTGCTTAGCAGAAGTATGTCAGTAAGACAGTAATAACTAAACTTGAGTTAAAGGTGCACTATGTAGGATTTTTGCAGTAAAATATCTAAAAACGTCTTCTATACTCACGTAACCAATGTTCTCTGAATAGGGAACGAGACGCTGTTTAGTGATGCATTTGGGAACGCCTCTGGGTGTGCCGATTGTCTGAAGCCCTTATAGAATCACGCCAATTCATTGGCTGATGGCGTAGCGCCGCCCCTCGCTCAACTCCTTGAGCCTATACCAGCGCGCGCCATCTTATCTCCAGATTTTTCTGCTGAAAAGACAGCCTGTCGGCAGTGCAAAGAGCTTGGCAGTGTATGCATCGTCTCGTTTCCTATTCAGAGAACATAGGTTACGTGAGTAACCTGAGACGTTCTCTTTCATAGGTTCACTTGACGCTGCGTAGTGACTCATTCGGGAACGGTATACCAAACACGCCAAGCTAACGTGCTGCCGCATCTGGCACAAAACGCCAGGAAAAACCCTGCATGACTGGATTTAAGCAGATAGAACATGCAAACCCGGAGCCATGTCAAGATCCAAACTATAAAACTTGACAAATGTGTGCGGGGAGGACCATCCTGCCGCTACACAAATGTCCTCTAAACAAACTCTTTTGAAAAGAGCCTGAGAGGCGGCCACACCTCTAGTAGAGTGTGCCCGAACGCTTAGAGGTGAAGGAAGCCCGTGCACCTCATAGGCCAAGGAAATAGCCTCTGTTAGCCAATGCGGAACTCTCTGTTTTGAAGCGGCGAGCCCACTGTGGCCGGCTCCAAAACATACCAGTAATTGGCTAGACTTCCTCCAACCACCCGAACGGTCCACATATATCTTCAATGCTTAGACCGGACATAACAAATTTAACCTTTCGTCCTCCAAAGAGGTGAAAGGCGGGGGGAGGAAAGAATGGAGGACAGTGACCTGCGTGATTCCTGACTGGAATCTCCCAGGGAGGGGAGTCCAGAAGAGGAATCAGCTCTGAAAACCATATCTGGGACGGCCAGAATGGTGCTACCAGCAGGAGAGAGAGACCGCTCTGTCGCACCCTGTGCAGGACCGCCGGAATCGACCGGGCGGAAATGCATAAAGTTTCAGTCTTGGCCAAGGATGAGCGAATGCATCCAGTCCCAGCAGAGCTGGAGGGTTCAAGGAGAACCAAAGCGGGTTCAGGATCCCAGGAACATGGACCGCCCTGAGGGACAGGAACTTGTCCTGAGCCCAAAGGAGAAGGTGCATGCCCGTCCAGGGTGCGCGACCGCGATCCCCCCTGGTGATTTACATAAGACACCACCACCATGTTGTCTGTCCTGACAATGACATGGTGCCCTATGAGGAAGGGTAGAAAGTGCCCAAGGCCCAGGAAGACCACTCTTAACTTCAGATAGTTTATGTGCAGGTTAGAGTCTCCCCCGTCCAGACTCCGCATGCTGGCCGGCCTTCGAACACCGCACCCCAACCGGTGAGAGAGTCGTCCGTGGTTATCATCTGACGACAGAATACAACCCCATGCTGACACCTCTCTGGAGAAAAAGAGGGTCTCGCCACACTGGTGTTCACTCTTAGGCCAAGAGACTGGACATGGCGAAGCACAATGTCCCTGTGGCAGTTCGCCAGCTCCTTGGACTGAGCCAGAAGGAGCCAATCATCCAGATAGTTCAGTATACGGATGCCCTGGAGCCTCAGCGGGGCCAGCGCGGCATCCATGAACTTGGTAAATGTCCTTGGCGCTAGAGCAAGACCATAGGGGAGTACTTTGTATTGAAAGACCTTCCCCTCGAAGGTAAACCTGAGGAACTTCCTGTGTCGCCGAACAACCTGAATATGAAAATAAGCATCCTTCAGGTCTATCAAAACGAACCAGTCCCTGCACGAACTTGTGGTATAGTATAGGCTGCGGCAAAACTGAAGTGTGTAGCCGACCGAATCGTGTGAACTTCCCATGGTGGTACCCCTGGCAGACGCTTGAAAGAAGTGAGACAGAGGAAGCGGAGTGGTGAGGTGCAGTGAGCATACCTGTTTTGCTGAGGTGATGAGCTGGACCTCGGTGGGGAACATCTGACCGCAACGGAGAGCCCTTGGCGTCCGGATGCGGAGAGAGAACTTCCCTGACCTGGGTAGATGAAAGACGCTGCTCTCCTTTTTCTGACCAGAGGGTAAGGAATGGCTCTGGGGAGCCGGAGCCTTCTTGGGTCTGCAGGGCTCAACAATAAGGACTGCCCAATGGTCCGGGGCCAGCGTGAAAGACACTCGGGCCAGATGACGGAACTGTCACTTGCCCGCTCGGGCCAGTGCTTCAACTTCACTGAAAGCACACGTTCTGCTGGATTTTTCCTCATGACAGTGGGTTAGTGTTAGTGTGTGAGCAGTATGAATTTCGCGTGGGATTGCACGTAATTTTACTAATCCCCGCAGATTTCGCACTCACATCAGAAGCGCGCACACACACACACATACCGTAATAAAGCCGCCTCTGAAATACATATGCAAACATTTGCTTCTTTTTACAGCTTATTATTGGTCAAATTGAATTGGCGTGATTCTATAAGGGCTTCAGACAATCGGCACACCCAGAGGGCATTCCCAAATGCGTCACTACGCAGCGTCGAGTGAACCTATGAAAGAGAACCACTAGGCCAGTGTTATATATATTTTGTTCAGTTGAGTTCTTACAATATCCCAAATGTTTCCAACTATTTGTAAATCATAAGAAATTGCTATTTTAACCAAGGAACCGGTATGTGTGAGGGAGTTGCCTGTCAATTGCGTCATCTGCGTAAACCCTTGGTTTCCGGTTTTATTTGGCAGAAACTTTTTACTCTTACTGGAGTGTGCAACAAGTGTCACAGCAGCCGCTGAATGAACAGACAGAGTAACGTCATAACATTTTAAACACACTCAAATGTATCTAATATGATAAACAGAGCTGCGTTACCTCATACTTGTGACCGGAAAAGTGGAAATGTCGCTGGCGACTGTCCTGTCCTAATAAAAGTCCCGCTGCTCGCGAGTCATGTGTTGCGTAACAATCGCTCCGGCGGCCTTGCTCAGCTCTCTCAACACTCGGCCCTGCTCTGCTTCATACTACAGTAACGTTAATAACCGCATCCATTTAAATTGAATTCTGCCCAATTCCTGTCCCGATTCTTCCCCACCGGCTGACGTGAAGACATCATGTCCCAAGATTCTGCGCTCAAACTTGGCGTCATCAAGCTACGCATTTGTTTTGAATAGGCGCCCTCTAGCAGACGAAAAAGTTACATAGTGCACCTTTAAATAAACACTTAACTTACCCTTCCTGTGTTTGTTTGCCTCTTCACGATGCATCGCTTGCTGCTGTATTCCTCATTTGTAAGACACTTTGGATCAAAGCATCTGCAAAATGAATAAATAAATGTTCTTACTACTTTGAGTAAAGATAAAGGCTGGAGCAATATTTTTTTTTTAACCAACTTTAATGTTACATCAGTCATTCATGTTAGTGCTGGGCTAACGTATGCGCTGTTGATAGAGTTCCCGCATGTGATACATTAGAAATATACACATGGGTTTGTTGATGGACATTCTCTTGTTGCTGTTGCCGATGGTGAGGAATTACAGCTGCAATATCTCATAATGTACCTCAGACTGAGTAGCGTATCACTGAGAAACATCCTGCTCATGTCGTCCTTGCAATGGAGGTTCGGGTTGAATAACTAGATCTTCCAATGTTTCATCATCGGACTTGCAATCAGATTGATATGGTAAAAATCGACATCATCGTTACTGTCTTTACAGCGAGTACAATCACTGAGCTTTAGGAAGCCTCCGGATGGAGCTGAAGTACAGTTATGGTGATAGGCGTTTAGCTTCTGACATGTGCTCTAGGAACGTTCATACGTTCTAGGAACACTAGAGTAAATGTAGACAAAATAATTGTAATGGTTTATTGTTTACATACAGTCGCACTTAAATGCATTCATTCTCTCGACATGTTTTAAAGATGATGTCTGATGGTATAAATACATTTGTTTTTAATGAATCACAAATTACCAGCTGATTAATGGTTGGAGATTTAGACCACAAGGTCAAAGTCATCCCGCTGAAAGAACATACATGTACAGTTATGGTAATGGGAGTTTGATTCTGATGTGTGCGTTGTAATCGGTAGACCAATCACAACAGACTAGGCCGTCTGGCCAATCAGAGCAGAGTAGGCTCTCGGAAAGGAGGGACTGAATCGTTGACAAGTCCTTTGAGAATCATTAAAAAAATGTGATGTGCAATGTATATTATGAGAGAATTCATGTGTTTTCGTACCTTTGATGCATGTAAACCTGTTAAAGGAGACATCCAAAACAAAATCAGTAACCTTTAATATAGCATAATAGGGACTTTAACTAATGTTCACAGATTTAACTTGTGATCTTAAAAATGTATTAAATGTTGAGATTAATACTAGCTTAGATTAATACATGCTGTAGAAGTATTGGTCATAATTTATTTAATAATAAACAATTGTGTGAATTGTGTGTTTGAATTACAGTTGAATTAATAATTGTTCCTTTCAGCCCAATTAAGATACCAATTTCAGCATCCTGTGGGACGTGTGGCCAATTTAATTCAGATTGACTCGTGAACCTGAAAGGGGGCCAATTTTCAAATTCAGAATTTTGCCCAACTCTGATAGATGATCATAGAGTTTGTGGTTTATTCTGGTTCTTAAACCCATCTTGTTTTCCAGCTATATCATTGAGAAAGGAGTGTGTTACTTGGCCTTCTGTGAAGCAGGATTCCCCAAGAAATTAGTGTTTGGCTTTCTGGAGGAACTGGAGCGAGAATTCAATGATCAGTATGGGGCAAAGATACTGTCAGTGTCACGGCCGTATTTTTTTATCGAATTTGGTGAGAAAAATCTTAATTATATCAGTGCAATTAGAATGTATAATTTAACTTGCTCAAGGTTTATATACACTACTGTTCAAAAGTTAAAGGATTAGTTCACTTTAAAGTGAAAATTAGCCCATGATTTACTCACCGTCAAGACATCCTAGGTGTATATGACTTTCTTCTTTCTGATGAACAGAGTTATATTAATACATATCTTGATGTTTCCAAGCTTTATAAATGGCAGCGAATGGAGCTCACAAGTTTGAACCAAAAAAGTGCATCCGTCCATCATAAACGTACTCCACACGGCTCTAGGGGTTAATATAGGCCTTCTGAAGCGAATCGATGGGGTTTTTTAAGAAAAATATCCATTGTTTTTTTCAATGGATCCCGTCACTGCCATTTATAAAGCTTGGAAGCATCAGGATATTTATTAATATGACTCATATACAGTCATATACACCTAGGATGGCTTGCAGGTGAGTAAATCATGGGGTAATTTTTCATTTTAAAGTAAACTAATCCTTGTATGGAAGTCTTAAGATTTAGTTTTATTCTTTTAAGAAACTTTTTTTTTTTAGCAAGGATTCATTCAATTGATCAAATTTTACCGTAGCATGCGCATTTTATTAAATAAATGTGCCCACTCGATTTTTTTTGGACCACAAGTTTCCCATTTTTCTCCAGACACATACATTCAGAAAACCAAAAGGTTATACATCGACGGCAGAGCACGAAGAAATCTGGGCAGCGTCAATTCCGAGTTACACGATGTCCAGAGGATCATGGTTGCTAATATAGAGGAAGTGCTCCAGCGTGGAGAAGCCCTATCTGGTGAATGAACACTTTTTGCATCCTGCTTCAGTCTCAAAATACTATTTGTATTTGTAAAAGCATTATGTATTCTTCCCTGTTTTAAGTGCGTTGTCTGCCTTATCTTTCTGTAGCCTTGGATTCCAAAGCTAGTAACCTGTCCAGCCTGTCTAAAAAGTATCGCAGTGATGCCAAATATCTCAACACACGCTCCACCTATGCTAAAGTGGCCGCCGGCGCTGTCATTTTCATCACGCTCATCGTGTATGTGCGTTTCTGGTGGCTGTGATTATAACAAATTCAAGCAGAAATTCTCAGGGCCTTGCTCACAAAAATGGTTCGGACACCAAAGAGTCTGTTCTGGCCTTAAGGTTGTGTCTGTTTGAGACACTGAATGTAGCTTTTGTCAAGTTCATAATGATGTCTTTTTACAGCTGCACCTTGCTTTATTTATAATCAGTGGAGGGTGTTAATGATGTACTTGTTGCCTTGTATGTCTTCAGTATGTTCATAACCCAGCTATGCAAAGTATACGTGGGTTTTATAGATGTTAATATCACATCTGTACCTGGTGGTGAAACAATTGTGCATCTTTGTTGGGACATTTTAAGAGCCTACTATGTCAATAATATTTTTCATTTGTGATTCATTTTTAAAATGTGATGGTGGTTTTCTAGTAACACCAGAGTAAATGTAGACAAAATAATTGTAATGGTTTATTGTTTACATATGATTCATGCAAAATACAGTCACATTTAAATGCATTCATTCACTCAACATGTTTCAAAGATGATGTCTGACAGGGTATAAATCTATACATTTGACTTGACATTTGTTTTTAAAGAATAACAAATTACCAGCTGCTCAATGTATTACCCAGTTCTGTTTCAAATCCAAATTGATGTTTGGAGATTTAGACCACAAGGTCAAAGTCGTCCCGCTGAAAAGAACAAAACCAACATTGTGATGTTAAATTAGCAATAAGTTCAAAAACTTATTTTTAGTTTAGACATTTCTTAACAGTGCAAAATCAGACGCTTATGATACACTATATTTAAACAATTACATTCTACACATTTTAGAGTGTTCAGAGAACATGTCTCTGGTGTCAAAACCTTTAGCCCATACAGGGAGGTATTGATTAAATATGAAAATATTTTCCTGAATTCATTTGATTAAGCTTTGTGTACAGTAATGTTTAAAAGTTCAGGGTCAGTAGGATTAAAAAAAGACACCATAAATTGATCAAATGTACATTTGTAATAAGATTTCTATTTCAAATATATGCTGTTCCTTTGAACTTTCTATTCATTAAAGAGTCCTGAAGTACCACAATATCCACAAAAAGTATTAAGCAACTGTTTTTTTAACTTTGATAATAAATGTTTCTTTATTTTACAATAGAAAAGTTTAAAATTGTAAAAATTTCAGAATATTACTTTTTACTGTATTTTTAGATTGGTAAGAGACTTCAAAAACATTTTTAAAAATCGTATTGACTCAAAACATGAGTACAGTAATATATAAAGTCTAATGGACGATGCTCCTAATATTCTTTGACATACCTCCTCATTGTAGTTCATGACATGTTGTTTGATCTTGGATGAGTCCACCCATGTGATGAAGTCTTCCATACTCCTGTAACAATATAGCAAAATAACTACACATTTCAGTTGCTGGAGACTAAATGTCAATGTTGAAATTAAAGATGGGCATTATTCCAATGGGCATCAGAAAAAGGTATTGATTTTCATAACTAACCTTGTTACAAGAAACGCAGGATCGGTGATAATCTCAGGCCCAACCCGAATATCTGTTGCTCAGTCAAGGAGTATTTTGGTGGCAATTAAGCAAATTAATTTGCAAATAATATTTTCTTCACGATATTGCATCTTAAAATGAGATGAACATCCAGTATATTCAGGAATTAAGTACATGTAATTATACAAAAGTAAAAGAAATGAATTATTGATTCTGCCACTAAGTAAAAAAAAAAAAAGGTAATTTGCGACTCATCTCAGAAAGACTATTTCATGGCAATTCCGAGTTTACAATTTGGAGATAAAATTTTTTTACTCATTTGTTTGACTATATATATATATATATATATATATATATATATATATATATATATAGAATACACAAAAATATCAGGATTGCCATTTGGAAACTTACAATTAGAAGTTTTTACCATGCAGAAAATGTCAAAATTTTGAGAAAATTGAGATATACACATTTTCCCACTGGTTAATCGACACGTGACAATAACGGTAGGGGGCTTTTAAATGGCTATTCTAAACCGAAAATAAAATGCACAGGGCCGCTCTGGGATTCATTACTGTACGGAGAAGTGCGAGTGTTTTCAATTAAAATATTCCATAGGAATGAACTGAAACCGCACCAGTGTACATGCACCGTGAATGACAGTGCGGCTGGGAACAAACAACAACGAATACAAAAACATTTAGTCCTGGTCTGCTTAGTGCTTAACACTGGCATTTTAACACCGAATCTAATGATACCAAACCTTTAGGCATAGGGATACGTTCACATCCTGATTGGTCGGCTTTTATATTTTGTGAGGGAACTTACTAGACTGGGTAAACCCAGCCTGATCTGCCGGCGATTTGATTTCGCCCTGCAACTCAGTCTGGAAACCCGTACATTAATTTCTACTGCTTCTGTTCCACTTTTGTGGGAACCAATCACAGACCGGCTTATCCACCTGGCGCGCTATTGGCGGGTTTAACACGATGATGGATAGAGAAGCGATGCGTCGTTGCCTGTTGATCACGCCTCTTGTGGTCTGATTGATTGAAGGACTATCCAATTGCATACAGAGTCATTCGAAAAAATCTAATTTATCACGCCTCTTGTGCAGTACAAAAATACATAGCAGACTCCCCAGACCAATGTTCAATTTTAAATTGAGCTTGTTCTGGTGAAAGCCAGACAATGAACTTACCAAACATTTAGCCCTGTGTGCAGGGCTAAATGCGCTCGTTGTATGTGCGTAATCCATAAATGACAATTTTGACCAGCTGAGAACTCGTGAAGAGCTTTTAAATCGCGTAAAGGCGTCAAAGCAGCGGCACACACACACAAACAAAGATCTGCTGCGAGGAGACGTGGTTCTGATGCCTGTAATGAAATGTGATGGACAACATCACGACTTTGATGAGACAAAACAGGAATGAGCATTCTGTCCTTTTTAAAAAAATGGTAATTGTGACTTCGCAATTATGACTCTCCCTCACAATTAAGATTTTGTATCTCACAATTCAGACTTTTCTGCTCAGAATTGCAGGAATTGTTTATAGACTTGCAACTGCGAGTCAACTACTAGCAATTTCTTGTTTATCTTGTAAACTCTTATCTTTTAAATGGCGCAACTTTTTTCTTCTTTTTCTCGGAATTGCAAAAAAAACGAATTGAGATAGAAACCTTTCAGAAACAAACGTCTATACACTAAGGGTGTGTTCACAATAGGCATGTTTGGTTCGAACCCTGGTGCAATTGCTCTGTTAGTTTGATTAATTTGAATAAATGTTAACCCTGCCATCCGAATCTAACTTTGGTGCGGTTTGACTGAAATATGAACGCAACACGGACCAAAGACAAGTAAATAAACCAAAAACAGGAAGTAGAGCCCCTAAAAAGGACAGAATGCTCACGCATACATATTTTTCCTTGTCATAGTCGTGATGTTGCCAATGCCATCAGTTCGGTACAGGCATCAGAACCGTGTCTCATCGCAGCAGATCTTCGCTTGTGTGTGTGATGGGAGAGATTCCAGCCGACTCCTTTTAAGGTTCTCCACAAGTTCTCAGCTGTTAATAAATAATCACATACAACGAGCACATTTAGCTCAGAACACAGCATTGCAGCAAAACAGCATTGTTTTGGATGTTCAATCACAAAATATATGTAATAAAAATCAGGTTGTGAACATATCCCAATGGCTTTAGGTTTGTTATCTTTAGGTAAGGTAATAAAAATGCCAATGTGAACAACAAGCATACCAGGATTAAACGTTTTTTGTTTTGTTTTTTTTTGGTCCGGACCAGATTAACTAAGTGAACTGAACTACAAGTGTGAACAACAGCCTAAAACACTATAACACTTAAGAATATCAAGTACACATTATATACACAGTTGAGTGTCATTTCTGACTGAAGGATACGGCCCTGCTCGATGAAAGTTGTGGCAGTCTTTAGGCTCGGAGCCATACGCAGTTTCAGCATGATTGTGGGAAGCCGTCTCCTAAAGAAAACAGCAATAAGGGAAAGAAAAGAACAAATTTTAACTGGCAGAATGAACAAAACTAGTTTTATCCAACAAAAGACAAAGAGAATATCACACTGCTATTGAATAAAAAAAAAACTTTAATACAGTAGCTTTTAATCAATGTATATTTTATACTGAAGACTATGTAGTGTTTTAACTTTACATTTATTCAATTTCATACTTAAATGCTGCTGTACAGCTCTGAGATGTAAATCTTTATATATTTATTTTATATTATACAATACACTAGGAATGTGTACAAGGTTTTTTTTAAATAAGGTTCTAAGTTTAAGTAAGTTTTGTCAAGTCTTTTAAGTAAAATAAAGAAAGAGTATTGCACTAAAAAAAAATTCTCCTCATTCGGTTCTTGTCGTTTAAGAATAGAATAGCAAAAAAACCAAACCGAACACCGTGGTTAAAAACCAAGGTATGTATGTGTATATACAGGTCCTTCTCAAAAAATTAGCATATTGTGATACAAGTTCATTATTTTCCATAATGTAATGATAAAAATTAAACTTTCATATATTTTAGATTCATTGCACACCAACTGAAATATTTCAGGTCTTTTATTGTTTTAATACTGATGATTTTGGCATACAGCTCATGAAAACCCAAAATTCCTATCTCAAAAAATTAGCATATCATGAAAAGGTTCTCTAAACGAGCTATTAACCTAATCATCTGAATCAACTAATGAACTCTAAACACCTGCAAAAGATTCCTGAGGCTTTTAAAAACTCCCAGCCTGGTTCATTACTAAAAACCGCAATCATGGGTAAGACTGCCGACCTGACTCCTGTCCAGAAGGCCATCATTGATACCCTCAAGCGAGAGAAATTTCTGAACGAATAGGCTGTTCCCAGAGTGCTGTATCAAGGCACCTTTAGTGGGAAGTCTGTGGGAAGGAAAAAGTGTGGCAAAAAACGCTGCACAGCGAGAAGAGGTGACCGTACCCTGAGGAAGATTGTGGAGAAGGACCGATTCCAGACCTTAGGGGACCTGCGGAAGCAGTGGACTGAGTCTGGAGTAGAAACATCCAGAGCCACTGTGCACAGGAAATGGGCTACAGGTGCTGCATTCCCCAGGTCAAGCCACTTTTGAACCAGAAACAGCGGCAGAAGCGCCTGACCTGAGCTACAGAGAAGCAGCACTGGACTGGCGCTCAAATTTTGCATGTCATTCGGAAATCAAGGTGCCAGAGTCTGGAGGAAGACTGGGGAGAAGGAAATGCCAATGCCTGAAGTCCAGTGTCAAGTACCCACAGTCAGTGATGGTCTGGGGTGCCATGTCAGCTGCTGGTGTTGGTACACTGTGTTTTATCAAGGGCAGGGTCAATGCAGCTAGCTATCAGGAGATTTTGGAGCACTTCATGCTTCCATCTGCTGAAAAGCTTTATGGAGATGAAGATTTCGTTTTTCAGAACCACTGGTAAATGATTAACTGACCATGGTATTACTGTGCTCAATTGGCCTGCCAACTCTCCTGACCTGAACCCCATAGAGAATCTGTGGGATATTGTGAAGAGAAAGTTGAGAGACGCAAGACCCAACACTCTGGATGAGCTTAAGGCCGCTATCGAAGGATCCTGGGCCTCCATAACACCTCAGCAGTGCCACAGGCTGATTGCATCCATGCCACGCCGCATTGAAGCAGTCATTTCTCCAAAAGGATTCCCGACCAAGTATTGAGTGCATAACTGAAAATAATTATTTGAAGGTTGACTTTTTTTTGTATTAAAAACACAACGCTAATTTTTTGAGATAGGAATTTTGGGTTTTCATGAGCTGTATGCCAAAATCATCAGTATTAAAACAATAAAAGACCTGAAATATTTCAGTTGGTGTACAATTATTCTAAAATATGAAAGTTACATTTTTCTCATTACATTATGGAAAATAATGAACTTTTATCACAATATGCTAATTTTTTTGAGAAGGACTTGTGTGTGTGCTAATCCCTGTTGCACAGAATTCAAAATACTGGTATAATTTCTATGATTAATTGTTGAAGTGCGTCTTACCTGCAGAATGTCGATGCAGAGACTTCATTTGCCAGGGCGAGATTCTGTTTGGTGGGAATCAAACCGATACTGTAACTGCAAAAGAGAAACACACACACACACACACACGCGATCTTCAGACTCCACAGCAGCTCAATTACAATGAGGCACCCAGTGAGCATTCAGAAGTCCCCAAAACTTACAGTTTTTCCAAGAGAATGGTTGTACTTTGAGCTCTGAAGCCATCTTTTTCGCCCAAGTCCCGTATTTTCTGTGCCAATTCTCTGATATTTCGACTAAGTTTGTTGTATCTACAGAGAGCGAGAGAGAGAGAGAGAGAGAGAGAGAGAGAGAGAGAGCATACACGTATTAGATTCGTAAGTCAAGTTTTGATCATGCGTCTCCTCTAAAATACGCATGAACATGGACGTCAAAGATATACTAGCTTAAAAAATATACATCATAAAAGGGAGTCATATTTACTATATGTACTATTAACAGTGATTTTCTTTACTCACTTGGTGTAATCTTCCCTCTTCTCAATACGATATCTCCTCAATATTTTAACCTCGTGTAGATTGTTGTCAACCTCCCAGTTAATAAAATCAACTTTCTTCAAGAGTTTCTGTTCGTGGAATTTCAATTTACGAACCATTTTGCGAATAAAAACGACTATATTTGTCGCTAAGAGTATTATTTGTCTGTAGTGTTCATTATCTTTCACACGCGTGCTTTTCATTCACGTTTGGTTTTCTGTAAAAAAATTGTGCGGCTGTTGGACTCGACACTGGCGCCCAGTGGTCAGGAGGAGAAAGACAACAACGTTTATATATAAAAAAATACATTTTCACAGTAATAAAATGACTGTAATAAAGTTAAACTGTTGGAATAATAATATTCATAATATGTAATGAATACGTTTTATTTTATATCGTTGGATGTCAGTAGCCCATATTTCTAATTCTATTTCTAACTTTTATCTTGATTATTGTCAAATCCCTGTATTTTTTTCAAAACTCGAGCAACTACACACTGACATTCTGAAAACAAGGCAAATACAAGGCAAAAACACCTAAATATGCACATTCCCATATTCAATCAAAAATTTGATGCAGAATAACAAACAAATTCATATCTACATTATTTCTATGCCAAAAATCCCTGTATTTATTAAATTAAGCAACAAACAATAACACGTACATTATCCAAAAATGTCATAAAAAGCAGAACATTTGGTACATTTCATACACTATTGTTATTCAAAGTGCTTTAAATAAATTATATTAAATAAATAAATAAAATAAATATAACCGATGAATAAGAAATTAAATTATATATAAATAGTAATAATAAAAATATATAACTATTTCTTTTTTTTCTACTTAAAGATGTCTTATCCATAAAAATTTCACACCGTGGAGTACCCTTGCGTTTTTTTAAACAGATAGGCCTACCGTAGTTTTTATTTTTTATTATTATTTGTTTTATACAAATTAGGGCAGATTACATGAACTAAGATTTTTCTTTCAGATATTATTTTTTTATAGCATACTTTTATCTTCTGGGTAAAATACATCTAGGCCTACACAAAGCCACAAAACCTAATTGTTTTGCTGATGTGAAATACCGTTGTATCTCGAATATCAAAACCTCAGAACATCAACTGTCATAATGAAGAAGAAGAAAAAAAATGATTCGGAATTTTTTTGTTGTTGTTGCAAACAAGGAAACACACCGGTAGATGTCAATGTAAGCAAATTTCCAATCTTCATTTGAAAAAAGTTTTAGGGAAACTGAGATACGAGTCACGACCTAAACATGAGTGTCAAACATAGTTTCGCTTTGACAGAACGTGTAGTAGAGGAAGTCATCGTTTTAGTAAATGCATCAAATGCATCATTCAGGGCTGCTCTGCACACCTGCTGTGTCTCTTGGACTCCGCGCTCACTTAGCACAACACATCTGAGCTGCACTTGTGAGTGACCAGGTATAGTGCAAACTACACATCTTCACACCCTTCACACATATCTGATTGTTTTAAAATTGTAACGATAACGGAAATGCGTACAGCTTTCGGACGTCCTGACGTCAAGAGCTGTCTTTGGTTTGAACATTGGTTGCGATGTCAACTGTGCAGGGTCCCAGGGAATGCTCTCTTTGTGATATTATTTATTTGATTTATGTGATAGCACCTGGCTATAACCTTCTCAGTTTGACAGAATTATCTACTTCAAGCGCCACGAGAAGTCAAACTGATGATCTGAAAAAGTAATCTGGCAAACTGAATGGTGCGTGTCAAACAACGCGTCACTACAACGGCAAAACTCCGCTAACTGCCACGCTCACGCTTTGGCTTTGGGTGTAACTCTGTGGGGAGTGTGTTTAATTTGTTTCCTTTTTTTCCAACACACGGACAATCATCTATAATAACAATGAAAGCATCAACTGTACAATATTATAATATAGCCTATAATCATTTAACAAGCTGGGTGTTTATAAATCATGCAATGAAAATTTTGCCTTTCACTCGAACCCCCCCTTAAACCCTCCCCTGACTGTGACGTGGTTAAATCAGGTAACACAGTCAAAAAAAACCCTGTGTTTATGGCCTCGCCCACTGATCTGGTAACTCCTATTACTGTCCTGCAGAGACCTCGGTTCCACTCCACTTTTAGACACGCACTTGCGAAATTCCCTACGCGCACTTCCCCTCGGTGGAATCCCTGCCGCCATTTTGAAGTGCGTTCCCCTTTTTGAAGTGGACGAGGGAAGTTTATATGGACAGACCCTCGCTCCCTCGATTTTGACAGAGGGAGTGAGTCTACTTCATATGTACACTTCAGGCTGCTCCATATACCACAATGCTTATCGGTTTAATTTAAAATAATAACCCCACCCAGTGGCGAGACTCTGGGCATGCAGGGTTTTCACGCCCAAATGGGCCCTGGTCAATATTGGGCCCGCCCATGGGTTAACTTTTAATTAAAACGAGGGAATTCATTTTTAATTCGTGGACTCGTTTCTCTGTAATGACTAATTTCTCTGTCTTTTCTTGTGTTCGCGTTATTATTTTTTCCATCTGGCGTCAATTTCTCAAAAACTCCCATATATAATTACTGTAGCCTACTCCCATATATAATTACCCTACTGTAGTTAAGACATATATTGAAGAAATGTGTTAAAAACAGAAAGACGCTATAGTTCCAGTCTTACTCAAAGGCCGCGGAAACAGGCCAGGGTTCGTTACGCACGTCAATACATTTTCCAACGTTCTTGGATTACTTCTTATTTATTAAATATAGGTACAGGCATTAGGTATTAGTTCATGAAATATTGATTAAAATTAAAAAACAATTTATACAAACGAAAATCACTTTAAAGGTACACTATGCAACTTTTCCATCCGCTAGAGGGCGACTGTTCAAAACAAAGGCGTAGTTTGATGACGTCAAGTTTGAGAATCTTGGGACATGTGGTCTTCACCTCACAGCCGGTGGAAAAGAATCGGGACAGGACTCGGGCAAAAATCATGTTCATGGATGCGATTATTAACGTTACTGTAGTATGAAACAGAGCAGGAGTGTTGTGGGAGCTGAGCAAGGCCACTGGAGCGATTGTTACTCAACACATGGCTCGTGATGACTTTTACACAGTCGCCGGCGCCATTTCCGCTTTTCCGGTCACGAGTATGAGGTAACGCAGCTCTGTTTATCATATTAGATACATTTGAGTGTGTTGAGAATTATGTTATGACGTTACTCTGTGTGTTCACTCGGTGGCTGCAATGACACTTGTTCACACTGCAGTAAGAGTAAAGCGTTTCTGACTAATCAAACCGGATACCGAGGGTAACGCAGATATGAAGCAATTGACAGGTGACTCCCTCACACCCATCCCGGTTCCTTAGTTAAAATAGCAATTTTCTCAGGAATTACAAATAGTTGGAAACATTTGGGATATTGTAAGTACTCAACTGAAGAAAATATACAACACTGGCTTGGTTTTGGTATTTTACTGCAAAAATCCTGCATAGTGCACCTTTAAATAAAGACTTTCTACAAAAAAATACTCAATGAAGTGTTTAAAATCATGTCTGACCCCACTCCATGTCTCCAGACATATACGCATATTATAGCCTATCTTGCTCATGCTGCTCACTATTCATAATCAACATTTGAAATTTAAAAAAATTATAATAATTATATCATAGGCTAATTTTTAAACATAGCCTAACTATGAAACTAAATAGGCCACCACGGTTTCTTTAACCCATGGTCGACGAAGATGCTTCTGATGGAGATTTTCCTTTATGTCAGCGGATATAACTCACAATACTCCGTAATTTTTAGCCATACAGATAATGTCCTGGCGACACCCCAGTCCTGCACTTCCTCATTTATCACACCTGATTCAACTCATCAGCTCCTTAGTAGAGAAATTGGGTGTGTCTAATAAGGGAGACATACAAATTATGCAGGGCTGGGGTGCCTTCAGATAGGGATGGGTAGGTCGACACCCAGTGACACACATCTCGAGTTTTCGACGCACTAGTGCTTCGAAACAGTGATTCGTAGCATTGCTTGAAATGTATAAAGCCAGATCAGTCTCAAAAATAATACATTTACAAAACAAAATTCATAAATGCACAGCACAATTCACATTTATAAAATCTGATTCGTAAATTCAAAACAAATTCATAAATGCACAAGTAAAAGCATAAATAATTCATCAAATGCTGCAATTAACATATGTAGGCCTAAAAATTAAAAGCTCACCACGATTGGCTAAACAGAACATCCTCCAAAAAAGATATTTACGATTTGTAACCTGTCGATTATGTTTTGTAAATGTATTATTTTTTAGGCTGATCTGGCTCCATAGAAATGAGGCTGACACGTGACACGCGTTTCTAAAAAAAAATTCTAACTGATGGGTGTTTAAAAACCATGCAATGAAAATTATCCCCTTCACTTGTTTTTCAGATAAATGAAAAAACAAGATTTTGGATAGATTTTTCGATCAGAAGTAGAAAAATGAATAAACAGTTTGAATATTTGATTTCTAAATGAGGCGGGAATTATATGCCCCTTTCTGCTGATTTTGGTCTGCCCAAGATCAAACTATACCGTGACCGTCATCAGTTCTTCTTCAGTTCCACACAGCAGAATTATAGTCCTGCACTGCTACAGCTGTACAGATTCTTAACGCGTTTATTGCAGCTACATTTAATATTTTTTCCCCATCAAACCACCAGACTAAAGAATTAGAAGACTTTTTAAGACCCTGCGGGTACCCTGTATAGGGTTAACCCTCATCCTTCTCCCAGTTGAGAGTTCATTGGAGT
The DNA here is from genome assembly GCA_023029165.1 of Gobiocypris rarus. Lineage (NCBI taxonomy): Eukaryota > Metazoa > Chordata > Actinopteri > Cypriniformes > Gobionidae > Gobiocypris > Gobiocypris rarus. The sequence continues at coordinate 31,290,966 of CM040915.1, read as the reverse complement.
TGTCGGACTTGAACCACGAATGCACAAAAACAAAATGTTCTGGATTTGAGGAGTTTTGTGGTTGAAATTAAATGAATGAAATTTATGTTTACGTGTTTGTTGAATTCGCATAGAGATCTGGTGAAATAAATTCATCATTTGTACATTCAATCAGCTCCTGGTTACACACAAAGGAAGTTGTTACATTATATTTTAGACTGAGGTAAAACTCCCCACTATCAAAAGCAGGTACAGACTGCACTTTTTTGGGTTCCAATGGTGCAGTTGCTGGAGCTGTTGACTTGTCGCTGAACAGAGCAGAATTGTGTGTTTGACCCCCCTCTGCTCAGCCTCTTCTCTGCATAAGGCAGCCTGTGTGCTCTGTGTGTGCCCTGGCCAGCCCACCTCACCTCAGCTTTCTCAATCACACCCAGACCTTCTGTTTGCAAGTCTTATTTGCGTTAACGTAAAACTAGCACTTTAAAACTTTCACCTGTTTTTCAATGGCCTAAATACTCCATTTGTCACAATAAAGCTGGTCTTGTGTAAATAGTCGTTTCTTTTGTGGAAGCAGAACTGCGTGAAAATATAGCATTGCAACACTACATCACATCCTCCTTCCATCCGGCTGTGTGTCAGCGGGAGTGGCTTACGTTGGCTGTCTATGCTTTCTGCACTGAAAGGAGCTGTCACTTTTGAAATATAGCTGCAGGAAACGACAGAATGAATTAAGCAATCTCAGCAATGACATCGCCATGATGATTTTTACTGGGGTGAGTGAGGATTATTGATCTGTGAAACTTTCAGAGTTGGTGAACGTATATTGTAAAAACTATCAAAGCATGATGCATGAGTGCTTATTTAATTCTGTATTGCATGAATATGCATGAGCGCTGAAGGTAGGTGGCATTTTCTTCATGGTGAAAGCAAGATTTTAGTTCAATGTTGAAATGGAACAGAGGATAAATTAAACAGTTACGTGATTTTTGTGCGTGTCCCTTGAGGTGTTAATAGTCAATTATCTTTTAGTAATAACTCTGTAATGGTTTGGAGGCATGTGAACACTTAGAAATGCATTAGTGATGCATTATGGTTTTATACCGAGTAGATATACAGTGGGGCAAAAAAGTATTTAGTCAGCCACCAATTGTGCAAGTTCTCCCACTTTAAAAGATGAGAGAGGCCTGTAATTTTCATCATAGGTACACTTCAACTATGTCTGATTTTTGAAGAATTTATTTGCAAATTATGGTGGAAAATAAGTATTTGGTCAATAACAAAAGTTCATCTCAATACCTTGTTATATACCCTTTGTTGGCAATGACAGAGGTCAAACGTTTTCTGTAAGACTCCACAAGGTTTTTACACACTGTCGCTGGTAGTTTTACCCATGTAGATCTCCTCTAGAGCAGTGATGTTTACATTGTTACCTGCATATATTGTTTTATTGTATTTAGATGTTCAGTTCTTTTTGTCATAAGAAAAAGGTATTCAACTTTTCAAAGCGAAATAAAAGGGCCTATTTAATTCATTTCAGTTTTTCATTAAGAATAATAGGATAATGAACCCACCATTCAAACGACCTGCCCCCGAATTGGCGCTGATTCTAAACCAAAAGAAAAATGAGCATGGCCGCACTGTCATTCATTCATGGCTGCACTGTCATTCACTGTGCGTGTCCACTGGTGGGTTTTCAGTTCAGTCCAATGGAAGCTCAACTTTGCTTTGCTTTGCTCTGCTCCTTAATGAATGCCCAAGTGGCCATGCTCTTTTTACTTTCGGTTAAGAATTAGCATTTTTAAAAGCCCCCGCCAGTGTGGCAGAGCCAGAGGGGTTTCCTGGGTGCCACCACAAAATTTTGATCGCTACTTTCAGTTTACCTCCTATTGAAAAAAGCATATATTTTAAAGTTGCGGCGGCTCTGCACAATGTTCCCATATTAACGTTGAATATTAAGAGAATCGAACAGACATTTATAATAAAGGGGGTCGCGCATAAGCACAGAGTTGTTCAAAATTCTCTCGTGCCAGTCACATTGTTTTACAATAAACAACACAATTTGTCTCAAAACGTTGATATAATATACATTGCCCTTTCTGTTACCGTTGTGCAGTTCTTACAGCAAAACACATCAACGGCAATTTTTTCATTCTTGAAGTGAACTTTTTAGCCTAGGCCTATATGGTGATTACATTCAGTGTTTTGCATTGCCTCCTGGAACATGAAAACGCCATGCGTCTGGTCGCGGCATATGACGCTTCATCAATAGCGCAAAAACAATGCATAAAGATGCCAAAAATAGTGACTATCTGGACTCGGGACAGGAGGCTGGAGCCATCACTGGACTCTGGTCAGGGGCTGGAGACCCCTCGGGATGTTGGAAGGGAGACGGATTCCCCTTGGGACGCTGGTTGTGAGATGGCGTCCCCTCGGTACTCTGGACATGAGACGGAGTCCCCTCTGGTCTCTGGACGTGAGACAGAGTCCCCCTCTGGATGTGAGACGGAGTCCCCTCTGGACTCTAGACGTGAGACGGAGTCCCCTCTGGACTCTGGTAGTGAAACAGAGTCCCCTCTAGACACTAGACGTGAGACGGAGTCCCCTCTGGACTCTAGATGTGAGACAGAGTGTCCTCTGGACTCTGGAAGTGAAACGGAGTCCCCTCTGGACTCTGGACGTGAGACGGAGTCCCCTCTGGACTCTGGAAGTGAGACAGAGTCCCCTCTGGACTCTGGAAGTTAAACGGAGTACCCTCTGGACTCTGGAAGTAACATGGAGTCCCCTCTGGATGTGAGACGGAGTCCCCTCTGGACTCTAGATGTGAGACGGATTCCCCTCTGGACTTTAGACGTGAGACGGAGTGGAGTCCCCTCTGGACTCTGGATGTGACTAAATTGTAAGTTGGTGCGACCAACTGAGAAAGTTAGTCGCACCAGAGCAACCAGTGGGAAGAATGAGCCTAGAGCCTTGTTCTTTAAATAATGTGATAATACCGTATACCGTGATAAAATCTTCAGCAATTAATTTGAAAATTTGATACCGTCACATGCCTAATAACAAGCAGTGAATGTTAATTCTTTACTCTGTATTGATGCATTTGTCTGAAATAATGCTTTATATCATATATATGGAATCATATATAGGTGGCAGTGGCTGGGTCTGCACTGGCTCAGTGGTTCATGTAGGTTGTCTACAAACTGGAATGTTGGTGGTTCGATCCCGGGTTCCACCTGACCAAGTGTTGATGTGTCCATGAGCAAGACACCCAACCCCAGCTGCTCCCGAACAAGCTGGACGGTGCCTTGCATGGCTGACACTGCCGTCGGTGTGTAAATGTGAGGCAACATGTAAAGTGCTTTGGATGGCCATGGGTCTGTTAAAAGCACTATATAAATGCAGTCCATATATGATTGTTGATTTTTATTCTTTTTATATTTTGACTAAAATCTTGTCATTGTTATTTGTCGGCTACCTAATTACTTCTGTATTTTTTTTTTTAAGATTTCTATTTTTAATATAACTTACATTACTGTTCCAATGTTTCGTGAGAGTATGATTTAATTGGTAAGAAATTAATACTTTTATTCAGACAAACAGACAGTAACAGCTTTTTATTCATCAGAGAATCCTGAAAAAAGTATATCACAGAAATATGAAGCAGCATAACTTTTTTCAAGTTCACGTGAAGACTGGAGTAATGATGCTGAAAATTCATCTTTTTCCCATCACAGGAATAAAGTACATTTTAAAATATATGAACAACAGTTATTTTAAATAGGAACATTTAAATTGAAATGTAATAAAACTTAACAATTTTACTGGTTTTACTGTATTTTTGATCAAATAAATGCAGCCTTTGTGAGCATAAGAAAAAAAAAAATCTTGCTGACCTGACACTTTTGAATGGAAGAATTGAAGAAACAGAAAAAAACGTAGACAAACTAAATCCAGAAGAACTGCAGCAACGTTTTCAAGATGCTTTTCCAAGAACGTTTACAGCAAAGCTATCAAAAAACTATGTGCAAGTGCACCTGGACAAAAGCGTTTTTTAAACACAAAAGGTGGTCACACCAAATTGGTTTGATTTATTCAATATAAGTTAATTGACAAATAAATATGACATTATTTTTGAAAGCATCCTCACTTTACAGCAAGTGCCTAAAACTTTTCACAGTACTTGCAGGAAGGTTTCTTTAAGTGTCTTGGAGACGTTGATGCAGTTCAGATGGATTTAGTCTGTCTCAGGTTTTTTTCTGTTTTTTAACAGATGGACTTGATGATGATGAGATCAGATCACCATGTGGATCACACCGGCTGTTGTCAGACTCACTGGATTATTACAATTAATAGCAAAAGGAATGTTTGGAAATAAACTGATATTTAGAGCAACTGACATTACTGACACACTAGAGCAAAATATATAAATAACTGGCTTTAAAATAACCTTTTGTGTGTGTGTGTGTGTGTGTGTGTGTGTGTGTGTTGTCTCTCTCTCTCTCTCTCTCTCTCTCTCTCTCTGTTAGACTAAACAGGGACACTCATCCCTATCCCCTATCTCTGTTTCAACCTGAGGCGTCCAGTATGTCCATTTCTCCCACCTCATCACAACTGAAGTATGTATCTCTGGGGGTGCTGGTACTGCAGACTACCTCCTTGGTGCTGACAATGCGTTATTCCCGAACGCTGCATTCTGAAGGTCCGCGCTACCTGGCTTCGTCTGCTGTAGTGTGTGCTGAAGTTCTTAAGATAGTTGCATGCTTGCTGCTCGTCTTCAGAGATAACAGTGAGTTCTCTGATCTGACTATATTGATGTTTCATTTCAGTAAGCCCAACCTGAATTTTAATGTGTAAAAAACTGATGTAATTATTTACTTAATTATACAGTGTTCTGCAGTCTGTAATGTTTTAGATCTCTAGATAGCGGTTTCTTTAAATCCGGTTCAAACTTTGAAATCCGGTTCAACGACACAAGAATTCTCGTTCTTGTCAGGAGCAGTGGAGGAGTTTTGCCTCACTGTATAAGCTCACGGTCTAATGTGCAGTGCTGTGTGTGATTCTTAGGTTTCAGTGTTCGTGCACTGAATCGGGTGATGAAGGAGGAAATAGTCAACAAGCCTCTGCTGACGCTGAAGTTGGCCATTCCCTCAGGTATCTACACTCTGCAGAACAACCTGCTCTATGTGGCTCTGTCAAATCTAGATGCAGCTACCTACCAGGTGAGAAAACATAAATCCAGAAGAAGGATCTTTTTTGAAAGCTTTCAGATCATAAGTTTAGTAAAACATTTTAGATCAGTTTTTATTAAGGTACATTGTGTAAAAAAAAGTTTAACAAACCTACATGCTTTTTGCGGAAGAACATTGTTTTGGTTGTGCTTCGGCTCTGTGCAGATGAATATGACCCTTCTCATCAGATGATGCTTTACAACAGGGGTGGGGAACGTTGATCCTGGAGGGCCACTCTCTTGCAGAGTTTAGCTCCAATCCTGAAAAAAACACTCATCTCCCGGTAACTTTAGTAATCCTGAAGACCTTGATTAGCTTCAGGTGTGTTTGATTAGGGTTGGAGCTAAACTCTGCAAGAGAGTGGCCCTCCAGGATCAACATTCCCCACCCCTGCTTTACAATGAACTCTCTTAGAGAGCTACATATGGCAATTTATCTATTCAATAAAATATCTTACCTGTTGAGTAATAAAAATGCCATCTCCGCATCTCTTTTACGTTTCAAATCCCTCAGTTCTCGCCATCTCCAAAAAGTCAAGCTAATGTTGATTCTTGTTTTATTACAAGCTATTACACTCTTTTTGCCAGCAGACTCTCCTTGTTTCTGTGTTTTTTAAACGGGTGATTCCCTGGAAGTTCGAGATTTAGCTGCTCCATGTCAAGCTTTCTCACTCGTTGTGACAACTAAACTGTCGCTCCCACACAAGCAAGTAGCCGGAGCATTTTTTCTCTATTTACAACGAGTCGAGACACGCACAGGCGAATGCCGCATGTAAGCAAATTGGTAATTTTGAAAAAAAACCTTTTAAAAGTGCCTTTACTTTTTTTAATTGGCTTTTATTTGTAAATATTTTTAGTTTTCTTGTTAAATTTAATTAGTCATTTTCATTATATGCTTTTGCCATTTTTATTATTATTGCTTTATTTCTATGTAGGTTTAATTATTATTATTATTTTTTTTTAAATGTTTATTTATGTCTAATTCATCATTTTAGTGCTTCAACTTGCCAAGGCAACATTTCTAATTTTCGTTTAGTTTTTCAACTATATATATTTTATTTTATTTTTTAGCTTTATTTCAATTAACATAAATGTTTTTAAATACTTTTAGTTCTAAATAGTTAGTTCTATATGGCACTTTTAAAAAAAAAGTTATTGCTTTTATCGAAATTTATTTTATTATCCATAAACGTGTTATCATACAATGCAAGTTATATCCAGAAATTTAATGTGATATTACTAATTAGCATTTGAAATTCCAGATACATCGACACAGGTGTCAAAAATGTCTAACTTAGATCTTCAAAATGGAATCAATATATAATCAATAGTCAAATATAATAGCTGCTGATGTTTCCATGGAGATCTAAGAGATTTGTGTATGTACACCAATTTGTTTATGTTTTTGAAAGAAGCCTCTTATGCTCACTGAGTCACCGTGATCAAAAATACAGTAAAAACTATTTATTTGATCAACCATCAATATCACTTTAATGCATCAAATTGAATGCATTGTTGCCAAAAAAGTGTGAATTTCTTAGAAAAAAGACTTACTGACCCCAAACTTTCGTCTTTATATCTAATTTACATTCCTATATTGGTTTTCCAGGTTACATATCAGCTGAAAATTCTCACTACAGCCCTGTTTTCTGTGTCCATGTTGGGCAAAAGACTCGGCATTTACCAGTGGCTCTCACTAGTCATTCTGATGGCTGGCATTGCACTTGTCCAGGTAAGGATATAGTAGTCTTGTGATTTATTTATCAGGTCACCTTACTTCAAAACCTGCAGTAATGTAACAGCTTTGTGCAGTTTTGTGACTGTTAAAATAGAGCATGACTTGGTTATTTGCTTTCATTAACGAGTAGAACTCTGACTAAACTTTGAGAGTTTGCCTTTAGCATGTTGCTAAGCTAACCACGTTATACTCCAATAATCATAAAAATAGAAAGCATACACGGATATCATGCTTTTTGTGTGTTTTTCCTGTCATCCTTTGGCTTGTTTTATGCCATTATATGACCACGCATTTATTCATGCAAATGCTTTTAAACCAATCACGCGCAATAAGAGATGAAAGAGAACTACTGCATTACTACTGGCGGTCTGGCACGCGCATCTGTGTGATACAGACACAACAAAAACAGTCTTGCATGACTGACAGCACTTTGTCACAGGTCTGTTGCTCTTGTAGAGCACGTGTGGGTTGGTTCAGGTTTAACTGATGTCATGTCTGGTTCCTTGTTTACCCCGCCCATCTTGTTACCTGGTTATTGTAAATGTATCCCACCTGTTTCCTCTTGATTGTTATCCTTTAATAGCTCCTTGTGTTCTCAGTCTCGTGTTGGATTGTTGTCGTGTTAAGAAGTCATCTGGTTTTCTATTTTCATTTCTTTATATTTAATGTTTATTAAAGTTTGATTTATGTTGTATTATATTATGAGTTATAATAAATTGATATATATATATATATATATATATATATATATATATATATATATATATATATATATATATATATATATATATACATATATATATATATATAAACAGGTCCTACTCAAAAAATGTGCATATTGTGATAAAAGTTCATTATTTTCCATAATGTAATGATACAAATTAAACTTTCATATATTTTAGATTCATTGCACACCAACTGAAATATTTCAGGTCTTTTATTGTTTTAATACTGATGATTTTGGCATACAGCTCATGAAAACCCAAAATTCATATCTCAGAAAATTAGCATATTTCATCCGACCAATAAAAGAAAAGTGTTTTTAATACAAAAAAAGTCAACCTTCAAATAATTATGTTCAGTTATGCACTCAATACTTCGGGTCGGGAATCCTTTTGCTGAAATGACTGCTTCAATGCGGCGTGGCATGGAGGCAATCAGCCTGTGGCACTGCTGAGGTGTTATGAAGGCCCAGGATGCTTCGATAGCGGCCTTAAGCTCATCCAGAGTGTTGGGTCTTGCGTCTCTCAACTTTCTCTTCACAATATCCCACAGATTCTCTATGGGGTTCAGGTCAGGAGAGTTGGCTGGCCAATTGAGCACAGTAATACCATGGTCAGTAAACCATTTACCAATGGTTTTGGCACTGTGAGCAGGTGCCAGGTCGTGCTGAAAAATGAAATCTCCATCTCCATAAAGCTTTTCAGCAGATGGAAGCATGAAGTGCTCCAAAATCTCCTGATAGCTAGCTGCATTGACCCTGCCCTTGATAAAACACAGTGGACCAACACCAGCAGCTGACATGGCACCCCAGACCATCACTGACTGTGGGTACTTGACACTGGACTTCAGGCAGTTTGGCATTTCTGGCACCTTGATTTCGAATGACATGCAAAATTTGAGCGACAGTCCAGTGCTGCTTCTCTGTAGCTCAGGTCAGGCGCTTCTGCCGCTGTTTCTGGTTCAAAAGTGGCTTGACCTGGGGAATGCAGCACCTGTAGCCCATTTCCTGCACACACCTGTGCACGGTGGCTCTGGATGTTTCTACACAATCTTCCTCACGGTCCGGTCACCTCTTCTCGTTGTGCAGCGTTTTTGCCACACTTTTTCCTTCCCACAGACTTCCCACTGAGGTGCCTTGATACAGCACTCTGGGAACAGCCTATTCATTCAGAAATTTCTCTCGCTTGAGGGTGTCAATGATGGCCTTCTGGACAGCAGTCAGGTCTTACCCATGATTGCGGTTTTGAGTAATGAACCAGGCTGGGAGTTTTTAAAATCCTCAGGAATCTTTTGCAGGTGTTTAGAGTTAATTAGTTGATTCAGATGATCAGGTTAATAGCTCGTTTAGAGAACCTTTTCATGATATGCTAATTTTTTGAGATAGGAATTTTGGGTTTTCATGAGCTGTATGCCAAAATCATCAGTATTAAAACAATAAAAGACCTGAAATATTTCAGTTGGTGTGCAATGAATCTAAAATATATGAAAGTTTATTTTTTATCATTACATTATGGAAAATAATGAACTTTTATCACAATATGCTAATTTTTCGAGAAGGACCTGTATGTATATATATATATATATATATATATATATATATATATATATATATATATATATATATATATATATATATATATATATATATATTATGAAAAACAACATTCTAAATAAATGATTAATAAAAATGTGTGTTTCTGTTTGGCCCGAACCAACAGTGGCCAACTGAATTCCCATCAAGCACCCAGCAGAAGGATCTGACAGCCAGCTCTCAGCTGATGGGACTGCTGGCGGTGCTTGTGGCCTGCGTCTCCAGTGGATTTGCTGGCGTGTATTTTGAAAAGATCCTCAAAGAGAGCAAGCAGAGTGTCTGGGTCCGTAATATTCAGCTAGGTCAGCAGATTTCTTTTAAGAAATATATGTACATAGAAACCACCCTGCAATCCACCGTATTCTTTTAAAGAAGCAAAAGTGTTTGTAGTCTTGGTAGCCAATGTTTTACAAGTTTCTGCTTCAGGTTTCAGGAAGTGTGTGTGTGTTTGTGAGCCATCATCTTTATTTCTTTCGTCACACTTGTTCCCTCTCATCTCAGGTTTATTTGGACTTATTTTTGGTCTTGTGGGAGTGTTTGTATACGACGGAGAAAGAGTGCAGGAGAATGGACTCTTTCAAGGGTACAATAATGTGACGTTGACTGTGGTGGCTCTGCAGGTACATTTTCACTTCCTCTTTAGAATAAAACAAAAACGTCCATACATACGCAGACCTGCATGTCACATTGTTTGTTATTTGTGTTTTGTATTTGCTTCACATACCTCTGTAGGCTTTGGGTGGGTTGGTCATTGCAGCTGTAATTAAGTATGCAGATAACATCCTGAAGGGCTTTGCCACATCCATCTCAATCATTCTGTCCACCCTCATCTCTTATTTCTTATTGGAGGATTTTGACCCTACTAGGTAATACAGTTATTCCAAAACTCATTGATTGTATTTGGGTCTTTCTCAGGAAAACTGTGCCATGTGTGTCCTATGATTTCCTACTATGATTTAGCTACTGAGTATTCCTGTGAATTACCAAAGTGTGAGCACAAGACAGGATTAAGCAGTCAGTGAAGAAATGACAACTGTTGACTTTAGTGTAAAGGTGACTTAATATCATCCCGCCCTAAGCTCACACCAATGGGTGTGTCAATGTTGCTGTGTTGTAGTGGTCGGGATGCTCAAACAAGCAGAGCAATGTTTTGATAGCGCCACAGTGTCTCTTCGCCCTCTGAGGGAAATAAATTCACATTTAGGTTAAACTTTATTTGGTAACACTTTATTTTAAGGTATTTAAGGTAATATTTTAGTCACGTTACTACATGTAGTTACTATAGTAATAACTATATGTGACTCGTGCTGGCAATGAGAATTTTTTAAAAAATGAGTTAATTTATTAAATCTATTAAAAACCCTTCAAAATTATGTATGGTTTGTTTGAATCGGACAATTGTTTGAAATCGATAGAGTCAGCCAATTTAATTGAGAAAAATGTTTAATTGAGAAAAAGTTTTCTTACGGTTCCAAAACAAAATCTCCTAGCAACCACACCTTAAAATCCCTGGAAATAAAACCAAATTTGCCACACATCAAAGTCAAAATCAAATATTTATAGGAAAAATTTATGTTCAACTTTTTTCCATCATACCACAATTGTTTGATTAACATTAATGATTAAATTATTTTTGGTTGGCAGGGTCGCCGCTAGCTTAGCTTAGCATAATGAATGGAATCCTATGTTGCCAGCTAGCATGTCCCGAGTAAAAGTGAAAAAACCCCACCTAATTACTTCTTGTGGCCTGCGAATTCACAACGAGTACAAATAGCATTGCAGATTAAGACTAGGCGATTTCCTAGGCAGATATTAATTTGGGACTATATTATGGGGAAGCACAGGCGAAGCATTGCTACTTGGGTGCAGAGATATCACACAACACAAAACTTCCGTCAACATACATGTCATGTGTTGTGTGATATCTCTGCACCCAAGTAGCAATGCTTCGCCTATGCTTCACCCTAATATAGTCCCAAATTAACATCTGCCTAGGAAATCGCCCAGTCTTAATCTGCATCGCTATTTGTATTCGTTGTGAATATGCAGGCCACAAGAATCATTGGATTCCATTCATTGCTAAGCTAGCAGCAACCCTGCAAAACTAAAACAATGCATACACTGAGACAAAAATGCATTTGCCCACATATCTAAATGTAGGAAAGATCTTGAATGAGCCCTATTTCTAAAAACAGTGGAGAGGTCCTTTAACCAAACATTCACATAAGACTCGCCTAGACAGATATTTTGAAGTACTGTAATTCTGTGTGTATAAAACAGGATTGTGTGCTATCAGATCTGTCAGTCAGCGCGAGTGAGTGTTTTTCATGGACAAAGGAAAGCGTACAAATAAAGATACTTTTAGATGTTTAATTGCTATTTGGAGCATTTGGATCGCTAGACAAGGGCTTAATGAACAAATTTTTGTGAAAACCTCAAAATCGTAATTTTTCACTTGTTTTGCCTATAGCTCAAACTTATCCTGTGTACATTACGACTCCTTTCTCCAGCACGCGTCACATATATTGTGCATAATTACAAGTAACTAACCCTTAACCAAACCAAACCCTAAGCCTATAGTAAGTACATGTAGTTAATTAAAATTACTCAGTACTTAAATGTGTAATTAGAGTGTGTAACGATGAGTCCACTGAATGGAAGTTGCAGAACCCAAGTGCAGTTTATTTACATAAATCCTAACATAAATCCAAACATGAAAAAACTTGACTTGAACTAAACTTGAAACATGAAATCAACATAAACATAAACCTGGACTTAAACAGCAGTTTACACAAACAATACTAGATCATGGCAAACATGAGGGCTTTAATACACACTAATGACTAACAAGACACACCTGTGAATAATAAAAACAATGAACCAATGACAAAACAGAACTGATGAACACATGACAAAAACAACCATTAAGAACATAACACATGAGGACAAGGGAATCACATGACAATGGAGCACATGGCAGGATCACATGACAAAACCAGGAACATGTCAATGGGAAAAGATAAGAACATGAAACATGAACATGAAACAAAACCAAAACACTAAACATTACATAGTGTAACAAAGGCACTTTAAAATAAGGTGTATAACCCTTAATTTCATGGTACTTATTCAAATAAGTACTGAGTAATATTACTAATTTTTTACTATAGAGTTATGGTTAGGGTTTGGTTTAGGGTTAGTTAATTGTAGTTATGCATAATTTACTGTTATTACTATAGTAAGTACATGTAGTAATATATAACTATGTCACCTTAAAATAAAGTGTTACCCCCATTTTTTTATTTAGCAGATGCTTTTATCTAAAGAGACGTACACTTCTGAAGGAGTTTTTTTTTTCACGTAGATCCACAGGCAAGTATTTATTTTGTACTGTTTTACTTCATCTCTGTTTGTTAAATGCATATCCTGACTAGAGTAAACAATTTGTCCATTTACATTTGTGCTATTTTACATGTTCAAATTATGCTATAACACATTAACATTTCCTTTGAACAAGCCATCAAACAGTCCTTTTATACCACGGGTGTCAAAGACATGCATTTCCAGAGAAACAAATCAAACATTTGTGTGAATTCATTATATTGGTAAGATATATTCATAATATTCTGTTTTTATCTGCAACAAAGCAGATAAACTCTGCTTTTCCGAAAATTATTGTGTCGCCTGTTGGAGCTGGCAGTGATAGTCTTTCTTTTACACACACAGTATTTGCGCTTCTTACCTGAAATAGGATCTGTGGGTGATACAACTGAGAAACACACTACAGTTTCCCACTTTGAATGTGCAAGTTACTCAATAATGACAAGATAGAGAAGCTCAAGGGAAAAGTATTAGCAGTAGAAAAGTCAATTTCACAGTTTGCGTACCACATTTTTAGAACGCTGTGTCATGTAAAAGGTTTTCAATGGAAAAGCACACTGTAAAAAAATAGTTGCGCTAACTTAAATAAGGCAACTTATCGCATTCAACTTTTGAAGTTAACGCAACTAATCAACTCCAGTTAAATCAACTTAAATACTTTTGTTCATCTAATGAGTACCAGGTAATCTTTTGAACTTAAAACTTCTTGTCAAGACAAAAAATAAATAAAAATAATTTGAGCCAACTTGAAAAAAAGAAGGCAAACTATCGAACTAGTAATTCAAACAAATAATTCGCTCTAAGTAAAGTCAACTTAAAAACTTTTGTACGTGAAATGTCTTTTGAACTTAAAACTTGTCAAGGCAACTAAACAATGTTTAGAATTTAGCAATGCCAGCAGCTACAGTCCTTTTTTCCCCCCTCTCCATATTTTATTTTCAAAGTTATGGCAGCAGCAGCATAAATCAAGCTAATGCAATAATTTTTATATAATAGTTATTTTTGATGTGCCTGCTGCCTCTTCAGTCTGTCTTGCACACAGTGCAGTCAAATGCGATAGGTTGACTTATTTTTTTAAAGTTAGCTCAACTCTATTAATTTTTTTACAGTGCAGCGCAGTGGAATGCAAAAACGTGTTCTGTGTGAACGGACCCTAAAAACACAACATTCTAAAGATGTGGCGCTCAAGTTAAAAAGGTCAACTTTTAAAAAACATGTATATGAACCTTGCTTTTATTTCATTCCACCACTCTGCATCTTGCGTTCACATTTGCACTCTGCAGCTTTTCCATTGCTTGTATGTAGATGTGCGCTAGACGGATGTGTTTGACTGTTGCATTACATCTTGTGCCTAACACATATTCAAAAATAAAAATCTAAAACCGCTCAAGTTCAAAGAAGTTCAACTGTAGTAGCCAGTCACACAGAAACAGATATGCAGACAAGAACAAGTTTTTCCATTTAAAAATTAACTCAGGGCAGTGGAATGAAAGAAGGAAAAACAAAGTTTTGAGATGAGGGTTTTCAAGTAAGACCTGGAGGGTATTCCAGAAAGCAGGTTATGTGACATACCTGGGTATGTTTAAGAATAAGTACGTGGATAACCTTAACTTTCGGTTCCAAAAACAGAGGTAACTTTCAGGGTGTGTAAGTAGCCATAGCAACCCACAAAATCTGCTCTGGACCAGGATATGTTTTAATAACTAAATTTGTTATTACAAATATTATACAATATTATTATGAATGAATTCTAAAGCACTATTACAACAAGGTAATGTTTAAATGTTAATTCAATTAAAATATATGTATTATTTATTTTATTGTCATCTCACACATGGATCTTCATTCAATTCCTTTGCATTAAACAAACAATATAATCCTTATTCTCAGTGAATAAAGATTACTTTTTAAATGAAAAGATTGAAAATGTGTAAATCACCATTAAACAAAAGAAGAAGGAAGTAGGCACACTCCATCCAGTCGCACAGAACAAGTTTTGGATACAAGAACAAGTTTTTGCATTTAAAAAGGAGCCTCAGGGCAGTGGAATGAAAGAAAGAAAAACAAAGTTTAGAGATGTGTCATCTGAAGACCTGTCAGGGGTTGCCGTGATCTCTGAAATATTCGTAAGAGGCTGGAGATCCAAGCTTGAGCTGGCATAGTTACCTCGGGATGGGCAAGAGAAAAGCAAATGGAAAATAATTAGCCTAGCTGCTGTTCATGTGAAGCAAAATGATAATCATGTGCATTTCATCTGATATAACTGGTTATGAGATGTATCAAGGTTATGAGGTATCTTTAATCTGGATTTAAACTGGGAGAGTGTGTCTGAGATGGATAGTTAGATATCCTAGGTCAGGGCTATTCAAATCTTACCCTGGAGGGCCAATGCACTGCAGATTTTAGTTCCAACCCTGATCGAACACACCTGAGCATGCTAATCAATGTCTTCAGGATCATTAGAAAATGACAGGTAGGTGAGTTCGATTAGGGTTGGAGCTAAACTCTGCAGTGCATTGGCCCTCCAGGGTAAGATAGCCCTGTCCTACACTCTCAGAAAAAAAGGTACATTGCTGTCACTGGGCCGGTACCCTAAGGTACAAAACCGAAAAGGTACTAATATGTACCTTTAAGGTATTAATATGTACCTTTAAGGTACTAATACTCACTCTTAAAGTACTGATACGTACCTTTTAAGGTACTACTATGTACTATTTAGAGGTGAGTAAGGTACAAAGATGTACCTTTTCACTTTTGTACCTTAGGGTACCGCCCCAGTGACAGCACTGTACCTTTTTTCTGAGAGTGTAGGTAATACCAAAAGTTTTGTGCCTCTATAGAACGTGATGGATTGTAGAGCAATTGGAAATCAGCTAAATACACAGAAGCTCAACCATTTAAATGGTAATTGGACTGCATTTATATAGCGCTTTACAGACCCATGGCCACCAAAGCGCTTTACATATTGCCTCACATTCACCCATTCAGTCTCATTCATACACCTACGGCGGTGTCAGCCATGCAAGGCGCCATCCAGCTTGTCTGGAGCAACTTAGGGCCTTATAGGTCAGTAGCAATACTTTGTAATCGATACTGACCTTAATAGGTAATCAGAGATGATAGATTTGGAGTTATCTTGACCCGGTAAGAACTTTAGCAGCTGTATTTTGTAAATAACTGTAGCTTGTTTATTGAGGTTGCAGGACAACCAGCTAGTAACGCATTACAGTAATCCAGTCATAGAAGTCATGAATGCATGAACTAACTTTTTTTGCATCAGAAACAGATGTTCCATAGCTTAGCGAGGTGGAAGAAGGCTGTTTTTATAACGTGAAATAGAATTTCAAATATGACTTTTAACCTGAATGCATCCACCTAGTGCAGGTTTACATAGAAAAACAATGGAAAAGCAACCCAAAGGAATGCAAAACTTCTGCTGGTCATTTGTGTCTTCCGTTTGTTTCCCGAGCCTTTATCAGTATTTATATATAGTCTAACCAAAAATTATTCAGACACCAGATTTTTTTTTCAAGTGGGTGCAGGACTCTATAGTTCATTTATGTAAGTGAGGATAGCAGAATAAAGTAAACTGTGACACCCAAACAATCTTCGTACAGTGAAAAGTTTGACCCAACCATGTTTTGCTTAAGTGTTTTTTTCTTTAATCGCTAATGTGACCTTTTAAACCACAGACTGAAAAAATGAAGCATTGCTTGGCCATTGGTTGACCTAAATTGATATTATCTAATTGTGTACTTAAATTTAACAGCTGACAGCTGATTGGTTGATTGTAATCCATTACATACCTTTCAATCAAAATGATCTGACATTATCAAGATGAATTTGTTCTTACACAGTATAACTCAGAATTCTTGTCATATTTTATTACCATTTTCTATAAACTATAGCGAATAAACTATGATAATGTGAGAAAATCTTGAAAGTGTCTAAATAAATGTTGGTTTGACTGTACATTCATATTTATTGTTTTATTTATAATATGTGATTTGTCAGGCAATTTATTGAGTTATATATTTCATATATTTCATATATGTTTTAGGTTACGGATTGCAAACGTTTGTTGACAGGGTTGAAATAATCTGAATATTGTGATGATAACCTAATGTCTATGGCAGTTATGGCCTGGTAATTTCGGCCTGAGATGTGAAAATAGGATTTCTTGAAGGTTCAGCAGTAACCTTTTCAAAATAAATTACTTTAAAACAAAAAATCTTGAAAATTTCTGGCATAAATGGCACTGTTTCTTGGGAATGACCCACTTTGTAGAACTTCAGGAAAAAAATAAAGCTTCTTTCTTTTGTAGTGTGTTCTTCCTGGGTGCAACGCTGGTTATCGCTGCTACGTTTCTCTATGGGTTTGAGAGCACACCTGCGGTCAACCCCAGTAAAGCTTAGAAGACTGGACTGGAAATGAAAAATGACCCAAAACAGTCATCAGGAGCGTCTGCTAAGATGTTCTGCTTCAGGTGAAGTTCAGGACAAGAGAACCAGTGATATTTTAAAGATGCTATTACAAGGTAGCACAAAAAAATCCAAGTGAACCTAAGATTACAACCATCGAGAACTTGAATTTACCCATATCGTTTCATCATAACACACAGAACCAAAAATGTAGAGCTATGATGAGACCACAACTGCTTCAGGCCGGTTAGGTGGCAGGATTGTTTGTTACATTCAGCTGAGGACATTTAAGGACTTCATTTGAAATGTGTTTACATATAATGAGAGATCTCTGACAGAGCTTCACAAGTTTCACATGTTACAGTTTGCATATTTATTCTGTGTGCCATACACTGGTATATGGGAAACGGGATTGTTTTACTTGAATGTATCCTTTGAGAAATATCATTTTCTTAAAGCCAATAAAACAGTGTTCCTAAAATGTCTCCCTGCCATATTCTGGTAATAAAAACATGTTCAATCTCAAATGTTTAACCATCAGAATGCACCGACCGCATTTCGATTTGGTGGAATAATCCTGCATTGTGGGAAATGTTGAGCTTGTGCTTAAGAGATCAGACCCTTTGAGATGCTTAGTGCACTTTTATTAGTCCTTGAATGAACAATGTGAACTGTCAGACCTTGTTGCTCTTTGCCGGGGGTTTCAATGGAAATATATATGTTGCATCACAGTTTGTTTTATGCAAAAACGACTTGCATGCAAGAAGAGAGGTGAAAAATCCCTTCTCCCCCTAAGTGGGTCTTTCTTGCCCATAATGCAATGCTATGAAACTTTTCCACAGTAAACTCAGTCTCTTCCATTGCATAGACTCGTTTTGCAGTGGGAAAGCATGTGGATATTTTATTCCTCATTTCGGCACATCCTGTTTTATGAAATGCTGAAATCTTGACGTAAAACCACTTATGTGCTGCTGGTGTTCATGCATTTCCAGATACCAGGTTCATACGTTTTAATGTATCTTTATTTATACGATCATCTTGAGGAGGAATATGGCTTTGACCGAGATACAGAAGATGTAACTGAGGAATGATAGAGGGAGATGAGGTGAGGTATTTATCATATTACAGAGAAGGAACCCCATATGATCTGTTCAACCTTCGTCTAGATCAGTGCTCCGAGCTTTAGACGTACTGCATGCATCTCCACTTCCAACGAAAGACTATCGTTTCCTTGGAAAGTGATTTAGGCGAAGAATAAATGCTCTGTTAGATTCAAGAGTTATTAGTCATTATTTTCTGTTATATGTCCAGACTGGATATCACCTCTTCATTTCAGACCAGTCTAATTCAATGCATAATAAAACAATGCCATTCATTAAATTAAAAGCATGCAAATAATGAATAAAACTATCAAGTAATTTATAAGTAGTAAATTTAGCAAACATTTTCTTGTGAAAGCAACAGCCACACACTTATACTGTCTTGATGTTGGTTGGTTGGTCCCTCCACCCGAGCAATTTGCTCAAGAGAAAGATTCAAAAAAATGTTTTTTTTAATCAAATTTAGATTTTTTTTCTTGATATTTTTCACTTTGTAAACAACTGCTAGCTTTATATAAATCTTTAATTAAATATTAATTTGCATTGCGTGCTAAGACTGCAATTTATTTATTTTGGTTAATGTATCATTACCGGTATTTAAGCAGCCCTGGATAACATTTTTGTGACACATGCTACTTTATTAGCAAAAGCTTGATTTTGGAAAAGAGGATTTATTTTCCATAAAAAATCAGTGATTGTGTCATCCTTATCAAAAGCAACCTATTTCACCATTTTGATTGTTATACAGTATTGGCTATGTGGCGCATTAAGCACGACTGACCGAAAAAGGGATAGTTCAGCCAAACATTAAAATTTTCATTATTTACTCAACCTCATGTTGCTACAAACTTGTAGAAAATGTTTCAGAGAATGTTTGTGGTTTCTTTTTGTACATAAAATGAAAGCCAAGGGGATACACTGTTGTTTTGAACCCTGGTGACTTTCATTATACAGACAAAAACCGTTATCTTTTGCATTCTACAGAAGAAAGAAAGTCAATGACAAAAGGGTGAGTAAATAATGAAGGATTTTTTTTTTTATCCCTTTGACATTTGTAATGGAAACTCCATTTCACCTGTGTCATAATAACCCAAGGAGTGTCAGTGGGAGAGGACGGAGTGAGACAGCTTGAGAGTAGAGAGAGGGAGACGGTGGACGTGGAATGGCACAGATGGAGTGTGTATGGCATGTGACTAATATGGTGAATGCCTATGGTGCAGCACCCACTGCGTAAACTCAAACGGACTCATGTGCGAGCATAAGCAAAAAGTCCTATCGACTCCACTGCCAGGATGTGTCTGATTGTATCGGAGTGTTACCTTGACATTACTAGATACACTCCACCTCAACTGGTGGAAGTCTTCATGCACTCTGCGGTCTATTCTGTCTTACAGCATGTAAAAGATTTTTGCTAGCATTTGAAATGAAGTCACAAGTCTCAATCAACTGATAGAAGTTTCAAAGAGTTTTGCTGGTTGTCCTACAAAGCAAGTTTTTACTGCAATGGTTCCATTGGATCTACTTTGTGTGGTATGGGACCAAACATTCAATCTCTTTCATGCATTATATACCAACCGTCCTGAAAGTTTAGGGCCCTGTTGCAAAAAACGCTTAACTTTAGACCCTTAGTAATAATTGTAAAGAGGGTTAGTGAAAATCAAAAATTCTGTATTATTTACTCACCCTCATGTTGTTACAAACCTGTTTGACTTTCTTTTCTCTGTGGAACACAGATATTTTCGAAGAATGTATACGCTGTTTTTGCCCATATTTCGAGACCAATGAGGTTTGATGTTTGTTGACGTTTGAGGTTTGCGTCGCCATATTTGATGTAGTCTATGTTTAACCCTCAGGTTTTAATCACACCACTCAGAGCGGGATTCAAAGTGGCATTTCTGGCATGGGAGACGGGAGCACTAACAAGGACTCTGAAGATCGCAGTTGCTAGTTCATCTGTCAAAGCCAGCAGAGTGGCGTTTACTTGCACCGCTCTAACTAGCTGGCCTCCATTACGTAAGTATGCCTGTGTTGACCAACGATTCGCTTTAAGTGAATAAAGGCGTATATATTTTTATTCAAAGTGATCATGCTGCTCCAGAGGACTTAAAGGAGCAATATGTAATTTTTGCAGCTAGATGTCGCTTATTCGAAACAAAGGCATAGCTTGATGATGCCTTGATTTTGCCGAATCATGGGAGTTGTTGTCTTCACCTCAGCCGGTGGAAAAGAATGTGATGGGACTCGGGTAGAAATCATATTCATGGTTGAGTTCATTTGTTAAAGATTTATTACGTTACTGTAGTATGAAGCAGGGTTGGAGTGGAATGAGGGTGCTGGAGAAATTGCTAATGAGAGACAAGCGTGACACAAGGCTCGAGAGCAATGGAGCTTTTATTATGCCGCAGACGACCGCTTCGACTTCTTCCGCTCATGCGTATGTGGGGTAACGCAGCTCTGTTTAATCATATTAGATACATCTGATTGTGTTGAAAGTTATGTTATAATGCTACTCACTGCATTATCTCGCAGCTACTATAAGACACTTGTTGCACACTGCAGTAAGCTAGATCGATATTAGGCATGATAAAACATGGTTCTCGCGGTAAATCAAGAAAACGAAATTTAAACAATAAGACTAACTGTGTTGAGCTAACAATGATTTGTTTTCTGTCGATGAATGTATCCAAACAGTTGCTCACCTGTCTAATAAAACACATTCGCACGGACATGGTCTGTGTCCTGGTTAAAATTGCTTATTTCTCTGGATTTAAACATTCTTGGAAACATTTGACATAATGTAAGTACACAAGTCAACAAAATATATAACATTGTTCTAGTTGTTTTGGGTATTTAAAATATTACATATTGTGCCATTAATATCAGTTGAGTTGTATGATTAATTTTATGGTACATTTATGCCCTGTTTTGAGATTTACATTTTAGACCCCATTGACTTTCATTATATGGACAAAAACAGCTGAAACATTTTTCCAAAACATCATCTTTTGTGTCCCAAAGTGGAAAGAAAATCGTATGAGTTTGTAATGACATGAGGGTTTTGGGTGAACTATTCCTTAAACTTAAGGGATTTGTTCCAACTGGCTGCTCATTATTCAGTACTAGTTACTCCCAGTCATTTGAAAACCGACCAAGTACTTAGAAGCTGAAAGGTAGTCAAACTTCATGGTGCACACAGAGAATTCCTTTCTCAACATTCTAGTTCAGAGGAATTGGGAAACCCTACAAAAGCTGGCATTCCACAGAGCAGCTTGCGATTTCCCAGAATCCAGTGTCCAAACAGTGCATGCAGTCTTCAGTGTTCTTCAGGCACTGTTAAGACACGTCTATTTGGGTGGTATAACCACCAGAGGTTGTCCTCCTGGGCCTCCACATCAGCACCTGGGCATCGTTGGCATTGGGCCTGCCCAGCGCGTTGGGAGGGATAGGCTCATTGTTACTGAGAATGTGTGGCTGTTCCTGGTGTGGTCGTCCCATGAGTTTGGCACGAGAACCAAGCGGCATGGAAGGCTCCACCTCAATGTCTACCCGCATACGCCAGCGTACTGTCTGAAGAACAATGCGCTCTTTGGTGTCTGCGTTTAACGCCACCAGCCAGGTGATGAAGCTCTGGTCTCGGGTGATGTGTGTGAGCATGGGCGTGTTGCTGTTGCTGATGGGCACCGCCCAAGTCACACTGGGGTAGAAGTTGTCATTCATGCTCACCGTTAGCCGGGATGGCTTGGACGTGGGGCCTGAGAGGGTCACTGTTTCGGTAGTGTTACCATACCAGGGATAACTGACTCCGTCAGAATCGCTAATGGCCTTTACCCGTCCTTCCCGAAGCTCTGGTAATTCCCAGCTGGACCTGTGGATGGAAAAGAAGATGAACGGTCAGAAAGGATAAAAGAGGCCAAAGAGCGGCAGTTCCTTATTACATCAAATGGGTGAAGAGGGTAAGTAAATGGAGATGGTGAAGGTGGGTGAAAGGACCTGCTCAATACAAAGTGCCTCATACAAATAATGAAAAACAGTGATTAAAAGACACAGGGCTGTGAATGAAATATTCATGAATGTGTTTTTTTTTCTCAGTTAGCCTTCCCACTCATTTTAATTATCTCTTCCTAAGCTTTCTTTCTCCGCTTTTCTCCTACTCTGATGGTCTCCTTTTTGCCCTGGATTTTAGGGTTAGTTTTAAAGCTGGGGCTTAAAAACCATAACTTTTCTCAGATTTAATGTGTTGTTAATGTTCATGGTAAGACACCCTGTTAGGACAATGTTTGAAATGTTCTCAGAGGAGAACCAACAAACTATCCAGGAACACATCCTACTTGGCAAAATCATGTCCAATACATTAGGTTTGGGGAAAATTCTAAATTGAAGAATTGTCTATCTTTCAATTTGTGAGTAGAAGTTTAAATTGAAGTTGAATGACAGGAAGAGAAATTTACTCAATTGTAATTTAAAAAATCTATATAGGTAATACAGTGTGGGTTAAAGGGATAGTTCACCCAAAAATGAAAATTACCCCATGATTTACTCACCCTTAAGCCATACTAGGTGTATATGACTTTATTATTTCAGACGAATACAATCGGATAATAAATAATGTCTTGGCTCTTTATAATGTGAAAGGATTTGATTTCGCCCAAAAAAGTGCATCCATTCATCATAAAAGTACTCCACATGGCTCTGGGAGGTTAATAAAGGCCTTCTGAAGCGAAGTGATGCTTTTGTGTAAGAAAAATATTATTTAAAACTAGCTTCAAGCCAGATGGCCATACGCATCAATTTACGGCGAAAGAGTGACCTCTGACCCGATTCATGGCGTATTGACGAATGCAGAAAAACAGAGGATAGAGCAAAACAAAACTCTGGTCACGCATTAGAAGCCTAAAAAGAGAATTTTTAAAAGAGAAATGTCAGAGAATTTTGATATAAGAGAAGAGGAGCTTAAGTGTGTTGCCCAGCCCTATTTGTTTGAACCGCTAGAGGCGTCAAAGCTTACACTACTCCTACATTGCGTCAGGGTCACTCTTTTGGTTGGAGTGGACTTGAGTAGGCCGTCTGTCAGAAACTAGTTATTTTAGTTTATAAAGTGTGAAATATAGATCTTGTTCTGACAAAAACGCATAATTTAGCTTCAGAAGGCTTTTATTAACCCCCTGGAGCCATATGGATTACTTTAATGATGGATGGATGCACTTTTTGGGCTTCAAAATCTCAATCCCCATTCACTGCCATTATAAATCTTGGAAGAGGACATTATTCAATATATCTCTGATTGTATTCATCTGAAAGTCATATACACCTAGGATGGCTTGAGGGTGAATAAATCATGGGGTCATTTTCATTTTTGGGTAAACTATATCCCTTTAAAATACCTTAACCTTCATACTTCAAAGCTTTAAAAACGTGCTCAAAACTTTGATCCAAGACTTTGTCAAGCCACTTTTAAAGTTTATCTTAAAGTGTAAAAGATACAGTGGCACAAATTTCTTTGAAATGCGGTTCACTTTATTTCTTTTGCATTCCAATTCGAATTTCAATTCTGCACTACCTCAATTCCAATTCAGGAATTGGAGTTTTGAAAGCATTCTCAGTTTCTAAATTCTAAATAGGCTACACAGCCCTGCAGTAAATATTACATACTAATAAAAAATTCTATAAAGATATGTAGAGATGTCAAATTGCACAACATTATACTCACTTATTTGTCGACCACTGATGACCACAAACTCAACAGAACGACCAATAAAACATACTGACACTTGAGCTTGCCGTTGTTTGTTTGGATTATTGATTACTCACATGCCAATATCACCATATGTATTGAAGAACTCCATTTGGGTGCACGCCTGAATCCAGCCCACAGTCCATGTTTCGTTTCTAGGAACCGGGGGCATCACGATCCCAGCCGATGCTCTGAAGTAAGGGGTCTTGTATCGCAGGACGATGGGCGAATTCTCCTCAATGATGGTCGGGCATTGGTCAATGGAGGCTGAGACCTCATAGACCACTATGTTCTCCCGTCGGATGCGGGGCTTGCAGGCGATGCTCTGAATGCAACCCATGGTCCTGCTTATTAGGGGTGTCAATGTGGCCAATGACGAAAAAAAGAGGATTTGTTTAAGCAATATATTCATTGGCACTTTTTGCAACCCTTGAAACGCTGACAGATCCTCGTCTTCATTTCCAACTCACTATATCCTCGATAAATCCTCTGGGCGAAAGCAATAAAAAGCATGTCTGCTATAAAAAAGACATGTTTTGCTGCATTTCAGAGTATCCGTGTGTTGTTCTAGTACATCTTTGAGACAGATGGAGATGTGTAACGGGAACACAGCGGTGTTGTGAAACTACGGGTGTGTGGATGATCCGTGTCGCCTGTTTCTGAGGCGCTGGCGTGCCGCACTGCCCTTGATGCTCGTCCCCAGCAGATGTGATCCGGCCTCCACCGAATCGGACACCCGGTGAGCGCCTGTTTCCCGTCCTCCTTCCAATTGACGCGTCCGGCTGTTTCTCTGAGCCCTTTGATCCTGGTTTTTCTGCTGGGCGCGGGCATGTCAGTGCTGAAGAGGGAGCCGGTGCTGCATAGAGAGTGTGTGTTTGTTATTTTTCCTCCAGGTGAACGACCTACCCAACATTTCGTTGATGCGGCTCCTTTTGAAAAGGGAGAAGCGACACACAGACGGATCCGACCAGGGAGGGATGATCAGTAGGCTATATCTGATTAGGCTACAATGCAAACTTGGGTCACCTTTACAAACGCGATGCATGTCATGGGCATCACTGGACTAATTTTGTTTTTTTCCTTTGTGTGTTTCCATCCCTTACATCCATAGCGAAGACACCCTGTGCAAATCTTTGGAGAACACAAAGATAGTGATGATAATAATAATAATAATAAAATACACAGCGAATGCAATCGCCCTGCAACATTATATAGCGCAGGGATTTTTAAATATATTCCTCCAATGAAAAACAGCAGAGCATCTTAACGCAGACATGTGCTTATATGGTCGCTGTTCAGTTGCAGTGAGGTGCTGATCAGTGTTGCCAGATCGCGCACGAAAAACAGGCAACCTGCTCTGGTTTACATAAAACCTAGCATAGCATTGCTAAATTGCAGATGATTCTTTTATAATAGTAATAAAAACAACAAACAAATAAATGCAATCTACATAAACTAACACTTAGCTAGGCTACATCTCTCGTAATTAGTACTCTATTTGATAGACTATTAAAATATGCACTTTAAAGTCCACATTAAATGTACTTTTAGCATGCATATGTTAGCCTTGCTGTTATCTATAAGCTAGTGTGCTCCAAAACAATGACAAAATTCGCATTTAGAAGATACAAACATTCAAAACCTGCAGTCTCACTTCTGCGAATATGGATCAATGATTTTGATGACATCACTTTGCACTTCAGCTTCTCACCAGATTTTCTGTCCAATCAAATGCTCTCTAGAATCTGAAGCGTCCCGCCCACTGATTTATATAGATCAGTGGTCCTGCCCAATATACGCAGAAGCTAGGACTGAAATCGGTCACTTGCTCATACATTCGTTTTTTCTACATGGTGAATGGCACATACAGGGCACTATTGTGCACTATATAGGGGATAGTGAACAATTCAGACAAATATGCTTTCTATTGGGGCGAATGAAGTCTGGTTTCAGGTTACTGTCACATGAACCGCCGCAGCGCGCACAGTCTCCAGTCCGCTAGCACAGTGCGGATCATATGCGCGACTCGGCACAAACCAGGACACGTATCGTAGCCTCCCCAATTGAATTCTACACAGAATTCAGAACAACATTTTGTTATATAGCCAACAAACAAGTTGAACTGGTTAAATTAAGTATAGTAAAATAAAAAAATTGCCAGAGTACGCTATAGGCAAATAAAACATTTTTTAATGTTGCTGCTCATATCACACTTGTGTCAATATCATTTATATTGAGACAGTATTGCGAAAAGCACTATACAAATAAATGTGAATTGAGCTGAATATTTTAATTATATGTAATAACATTACATTATCTAGTGTCAAGACAAAAAAAATTCTTAGAAAAGGCAAAACGGGCGATGACCAAGTTTATTGTGCTGGATTATATCAGCAAACCTGAAGTACCGGAATATATTCTGTGCAAAGGCCAAACCCCGGGAATTATTATCATATTTATAAGCAACTTTAAAAGAATAAAAACAAACACGATATCACTTAGCATATAATAAGCAGACATGGCAACACGGGTGCTGATGCTGTTGCGCGAACCCCGGGCGAGGCGAAGGAGGGGTGCGCGTTCAAGAGAGCGTTCAGAGCTATGGGCGTCCTTTAAGTGACGTACGTGAGTCATCTGCTCTCTGATTGGTCTGACACGTGTACGGCGGAAGTGGAATCTGCCCGGCGCACTTCCTTGACACGCATCAACCGGTCATTCAACCAGCTCAGTAGCCGACTCCCAGGGGTCGATGGTCATTCATTGAGTGCAACTATCGCTTATCTTGACGGTTTATGATTGTGGGTTTGCTGCTCAGGCTGTCGGAGAAGCTTCCACGCGTTGTGCACAGAATCAGTGTGATGATGAAGCCGCAGGTTGTGTTTGTTTTGGGCGGGCCTGGAGCGGGGAAAGGGACACAATGCGTGAGAATCGTGGAGGTAAGAGATGCAGCGCATTAGTCGTTTATCATATTAGCTGAGAATACCTATTTAATAGCTGTATATAAGGCAACAAGGCTTTATTGGGCTTGTAGTGTGTTAATGGGTTCAAGTTTGCTGCACCTTACGTGGTTCATTTCCGCATGTCCTCTAAGACATATCATAAGGAAAATGCCATTTTCAATGCCAGTTGGTCCCATTAACAGTCGTACTACAGTCCACCTGATATTATACCATAATCATTTTGATGGAAAAATAATTATCTCTGAGTTGTAATAATTCCACGGAGTTTTTCCAGATATATCCTGTTTATGAACAGGACCTCTGTTCAAACAGATCCCACACCCTGCTGTCTGCTGAAGGGTTCGGTGTTTAGCTGTCATGATTTGGCACCAGCACTGGGTAGAAGGGCACATGTGGCTCACATCCATAAAACGTAAATCTGACATGACTGTAATTGATTTATTATTGTATTGTGTGTGTATATATATATATATATATATATATATATATATATATATATATATATATATATATATATATATATATATATATATATATATACACACACACACACACACACTTCAGAATGTATTCACATATTTTAGATTTACTGATGCTTGACCTTTATTAAAGCACCAACCACTCAACAGTTCTGTCTGGTGTTTCTGCCTGTTAAGAAAGGTGTAATGAATGTTAATTATATAAATGTAAAATATATTGACACAAAATGAAGAAAGATTTTCAAAAAGTTTTATCATAGCCTACCACTATCATAGCACTATACAAATAAATGTGAATTGAGCTGAATATTTTAATTATATGTAATAACATTACATTATCTAGTGTCAAGACAAAAAAAATTCTTAGAAAAGGCAAAACGGGCGATGACCAAGTTTATTGTGCTGGATTATATCAGCAAACCTGAAGTACCGGAATATATTCTGTGCAAAGGCCAAACCCCGGGAATTATTATCATATTTATAAGCAACTTTAAAAGAATAAAAACAAACACGATATCACTTAGCATATAATAAGCAGACATGGCAACACGGGTGCTGATGCTGTTGCGCGAACCCCGAGCGAGGCGAAGGAGGGGTGCGCGTTCAAGAGAGCGTTCAGAGCTATGGGCGTCCTTTAAGTGACGTACGTGAGTCATCTGCTCTCTGATTGGTCTGACACGTGTACGGCGGAAGTGGAATCTGCCCGGCGCACTTCCTTGACACGCATCAACCGGTCATTCAACCAGCTCAGTAGCCGACTCCCAGGGGTCGATGGTCATTCATTGAGTGCAACTATCGCTTATCTTGACGGTTTATGATTGTGGGTTTGCTGCTCAGGCTGTCGGAGAAGCTTCCACGCGTTGTGCACAGAATCAGTGTGATGATGAAGCCGCAGGTTGTGTTTGTTTTGGGCGGGCCTGGAGCGGGGAAAGGGACACAATGCGTGAGAATCGTGGAGGTAAGAGATGCAGCGCATTAGTCGTTTATCATATTAGCTGAGAATACCTATTTAATAGCTGTATATAAGGCAACAAGGCTTTATTGGGCTTGTAGTGTGTTAATGGGTTCAAGTTTGCTGCACCTTACGTGGTTCATTTCCGCATGTCCTCTAAGACATATCATAAGGAAAATGCCATTTTCAATGCCAGTTGGTCCCATTAACAGTCGTACTACAGTCCACCTGATATTATACCATAATCATTTTGATGGAAAAATAATTATCTCTGAGTTGTAATAATTCCACGGAGTTTTTCCAGATATATCCTGTTTATGAACAGGACCTCTGTTCAAACAGATCCCACACCCTGCTGTCTGCTGAAGGGTTCGGTGTTTAGCTGTCATGATTTGGCACCAGCACTGGGTAGAAGGGCACATGTGGCTCACATCCATAAAACGTAAATCTGACATGACTGTAATTGATTTATTATTGATTGTGTGTGTATATATATATATATATATATATATATATATATATATATATATATATATATATATATATATATATATATATATATATATATATATATATACACACACACACACACACTTCAGAATATATTCACATATTTTAGATTTACTGATGCTTGACCTTCATTAAAGCACCAACCACTCAACAGTTCTGTCTGGTGTTTCTGCATGTTAAGAAAGGTGTAATGAATGTTAATTATATAAATGTAAAATATATTGACACAAAATGAAGAAAGATTTTCAAAAAGTTTTATCATAGCCTACGTTGACAACTTTTATTGTTTTGAATTATTATTTTTTTATCATTTAAACTATTACTCTTTGAAAACATTGTTTTATATATATCTAGCGTAATTGACTGTTATATTCAAAAAAAAAAAAAAATATATATATATATATATATATATATATATATATATATATATATATATATATATATATATATATATATATATACTTATATTACGGGTGTAACAATATTGTCACAATATATTGCAATAAAAAAATAAAAAAATGCATCAATATGTATCGTGGATGGTGAAAATCTGTATTGTGTAGTTCTCCCAAAATGAAAATTACTGTGAAAAATTCAAGTTTACTGAGTTTTAGTGTCAGTACTACATTAAACTATATATAATGTTGGGTAACACTTTATAATAAGGTTGTATTAGTTAACATTAGTTAACATAAACTAACCATGAACAACACCTCTGTTCAGCTTTAGTTAATCTTATTCTTTGTTAACGTTAGCTAATAAAAATACAGCTGTTCATGTTAGTTCACAGTGCATTAACTAATGTTAACAAGATTTTAATAATGCAAATTAACATTACCAATGATACATAAATGCTTTAAAAGTGCAGTTCGTTATTAGTTCATATTAACTAATGAACCTTATTGTAAAGTGTTCCCAAATGTTGAATATAATGTATAATAATGCAATGGGAGAATATTTGTGGGTCCTGATAATGCCAAATGTCTTATGTCACCTACATTATTTTAAATATATCTAGTCAAGCAGTGTTGGGGGCAACATTACAAGTAACTTGAGTTATGTATTCAGATTACTCTTACAAGTAAATAGTAAAGTAACACATTACTTTTCAAATGTATTGAATGACAGCTCTCCTGTCCCCATGTTGAGAGAAATCGTAAGTGCAGAAGTGTTGTGTGTAAACATGATTGTTATTGTAGTTCTAGACTAAATGTGAGCATGTATTTACTAACCTCACTTGCACAAAAAGATTCACTTTTCCTCAAAATGAATAAAATCACTCAAATGCAAAATCAGAATTCTATGCAAATTCATTGACCAATGTCTTGATCCTTCGATGATTCAGTTAAACCATGAGCAAAAATGACTAAAGTTGTTTTGTTTTTATTGTGGTAAGTAAGTTTTAAACTTTCTCTTCCTCCTGCGTCCGATTATTACATTATCCAGAATGGAAGCACAGCTGAAAGGTTTGTTTGAGCTGCGCCCTGTACTAAACAGGTGTGAATTTGCATTTTTACCTCCGCCTCAAGCTTATTTCAATTTTGGTGTGAAACGGTCTTTTCACAATTTCACAAAAATAGCACTTTTTTGTTATTAAACCAAAAACAAACAAGCCCAGCTGAGAAAAAGTAGCGCAATATTGTAATGCATTAATTTTCAAAGTTACTTTCCCCAACGTTGCTAGTCAGTGACTGAGTGCAAGCATATTTGTCTAAAATAAATCTGTATTTTCAGCTTCAGAATCATTAATATTTTTATTCTGGAGTCACCATTGTCCTTTGCATTGAGTTCCCAGCACCAAGACCAAGCCTATTAATTTGTACTTCCAATGTAATACTAAATTTGGCATTTAAATCAACAGTACATTTTTTGTTAACCTTCTACTATGTCTTGGTGTATCGCGGTAATATCGTGATATGTATCGAATCGTGACATGAGGGTGTCGTTACACCCTAAAAATATAAATAAAATTATATATATATATATATATATATATATATATATATATATATATATATATATATATATATATATGAATGTAAGAGCATATTCTATTTACAGTAATTGGAATTTCACCATTTTTAAGTTTTAATAGTTGTTTAAAATAGCTTAATATGGAGAATAACATGTCATGCCACAGCTTTTTATGTAAACTACTAATTTTCTATAACTGCATTGTTAGGCTGCAGATACTGAAAAATCTTGACCCCTGTTCTCATTTTTTTAAATATTGAGTCAAGTGTCTATGTCGAGTGCTATAAAAACCCTCTCTGTTGGCCATATGGCATCTAAACCAGTTTCTTAAATGAGTCTTTTGTATGCTTATGATGTCTACACACACAGCAGGCAAATGTTTGGACACTCAATTCGTGTCTCATGATTGAAGTTGTAGACTGCTTTTGCTACAAAGCTGCCTGTTCATTTACAACACACACCTTTTTCTCTCTCCATTCATATAAATGCCATCTGTCATTATCCGTAATAAAAAGCTTTTAATCTTCCGGGTTGTGTTAACTTTGATGTGCTGCATTGAAGTTCCTAATGTGTGATGTTTTTGTTTAACACGCTGCGCTCAGAACTACAGCTACACTCACCTGTCTGCCGGAGACCTCCTGAGAGAGGAGCGCAGCCGCACAGGCTCGGAGTTTGGTCAGCTCATTGACAACTACATCAAAGAGGGCAAGATAGTTCCTGTTGAAATCACCATCAACTTACTGAAAAAGGTGCTTACACTTGTCTGGCCTGTTTTACAAGCCCGTGCAGTCCAGTCAGAGTGATTGAAGAAGGGAGCTGGAACAATAGCAGTTGACATTTTCAAACAGATTGACAAATATTACTGAGAGTGAACTTGATAACAAACATGTGCAGTTTTACTATCAGGGAAGGAGAGTTCAAAGATCGTTTCATAATAGGCATAAATCATAACTCCACCGATACCATTACAAAATGGCCAAGCCTCTTTATGGCAAATTTCTAATTCTGATTCACCTTTTGTGAGTCGAGTTGCAGATTAGACATTCATTTTATCTAAAACTCTTTCAGATATTTGTTTTTCAGTTTTTGGTTACACTTTATTTTCAGGTTTCTTTATTACAGTGTAATTATATGTTTAAGTACTGAGTAATATTAATTAACATAGTGTTCTTTACTATAGGATTAGGGTTAGTTGCTTGTAATTATGCATAATTTACTGTTATTACTACAGTAAGTACATGTAACAAGGACACAAATAAAGTTTCCTTTTTTGTTGTAAATCTCTACATTTGGCAGGCAATGGAACAGACTATGAAAGTTGATGAAAAGAAGTTTCGCTTTCTTATTGATGGTTTTCCACGTAACCAAGACAACCTGCTGGGGTGGAATACTGTCATGGATGAGAAGGCAGATGTCAAGTTTGTTCTTTTCTTTGACTGCAGTAATGAGGTGAGGATGAACATATTTTCAGGGTGTTTTTGGTTTATTTATTGTTCTACCATTACGGTTGATTAAAACGACATCTTACAAGATGTATAAATTTGAATGATCTTTGACATGGTCATGGAAAAAACTTCTAAAATGAAATTAAGTCAAACTTTTTACATTATCTAAACAAAAATATGGAATGTCATTTCAGCTAGTTGTGTATTTCAGGTGTGCATTGACAGATGTTTAGAGCGGGGAAAGAGCAGCGGACGCGCTGACGATAACAGAGAAAGTCTAGAGAAAAGGTGCTTCCTCTCTATAATAACTTGTATCAGATATATTGCCATGCATGCATGCAAAGTATATAGTGACCTCAGAAATTTGCATTGTATTTGGAAAATGTCACCATAGGTATATTGGCATTATGTGGAAATGGAAGGACGGTTTCTCTTTTTCAGTGACTTTGAGTTGCGCTTTTCATTTGCCTTAACTTTTCCTACAAATTCTTGTTTAATTATCAGGATCCAGACTTACCTTCAGTCCACACGGCCTATTATAGAGCAGTATGAGAAGCAAGGGAAGGTGCGCACTATTGATGCCTCCCGGTCAGTGGATGAGGTATAACTGATCTTTTTTTTATTCTTCAAATACAAATAATTTTATTATTCTTTATTAACTTATAAACTTTTATAAAAATTCCCTAATAAAAAAATATTAAGGACACAAGGATCCCAGCTCAATTGGTATAGGTGTACTCACAATCCATAGACACCAAGATTACAAAATTAGGCTTCTTTTTTCAGATCTCTTGACTTGTAGTTAGTGCTGCAACAAAATTTGACATGTACACTTAGATCATGGTGCAAATGAAGCGTACCAAGTTTCATTTCAATAGATATAGATACAGCCTCTCATCCAATTTTGGAACAGGATAATTAACTTTTCATCATTTTAACTTTTGATAAGATGTAAAAACAAAACAAAATCTGTTTAGTAATTTCTGTCTTGGGACAAAAGGAGGAGTAGAATACATTACATTTCAAAATAGCGACTACTGTAATTGGCGGAGTCTAAATGTAGGACATTGATTTTAATCAGCATGAGAAGAGTAATCAGTAATCAGTTTTGTTTTTATACCAAAGTTTTCAAATGTTATAGCAAAAAGAAAAGTACATTTTTGAACTATGGATGGTGCTATGGAGTAAGTCGTAGAGACCGCAAAATTGTTCAGATTACTGTTCTGCATCCAAATTTCAACATTTTTGTACAGTTGATAGGGCTGTCATAGTCTCTTATTGTGGAGGAATAATATTAAAGTGCCCTTATCATGGTTTTTAAAAAAGTTTTAGAGGTCTCCTACAGCAGTTTTACTTGCATCCAAGAGGAGACCTATGCGGGACAGGTTTTTCCCACTCTTGCCTGCAACATTCATGTTTTGTCCCGCTCCCTCTTGCAAAAGACCACATAAATACATAAGTATAAATGGATTTTTTTTCTGTACGTCCATGAAATAGTTTCAAATAATTTAAAGCTACACTGTGTAACTTTTTTAGTTTATTCTTAGCTAAAAACACTTAGTTCTTTCAAAAATATATGTGCTCATTAATGTATATTTACTTCTTTCATGTAATAAAGTATTCTCGTAAGTGTATAATATGCCATCGAAAATACATAGGGGTGAGGGGTTTGAATGCCAGTTGCCATGTTGCCCCTCCATCTTGAAAGTAAAGTAGCCAAAGAGGGACATACCCGCAAATTCAAGCTTTGCCTTTCGCGTTTTAACACTCGATGGCACTGTGTCGAATGTGAAGAGGGGGATTGCTTGAGACTGATATAGCCTACAATGTAAACTTTGCCTTACGCTAGTGATGTCATACAATATACAGAATAACGATAGCACTGATAAAAGTTACTTTACTAAGATTAGCTTGCATTCGTCTGGGAACCTGATCGCTGATGTTAGCAATTAAATGGTAAAAAATAACAAAAAGGTAAAACTATTATTCATTTTACATTGATGTTATAACCTACATGTTAACTGACAAATTAAATAACTGCAAATTATAATAGTTTTCTAAAGTAACCTCATCACTTGATCGAACTGGAAGCCATATTAATCTTGGACTAAATCAGCCACCGTAGGAGTTAAAACGAAATCGGAATTGAGAGGAACAGAAACTAATATTCACTGGATGGTCATATACCTTTTCACCGCTAGATGGGGGAAAATATCACACAGTGTAGCTTTAACATAAAAGCAAGTGCATGCATGGTTTGGCATAGCCCTTAAAGGGTTAGTTCATCCAAAAATGAAAATTCTGTCATTAATGACTCTCCGGAACACAGTTTAAGATATTTTAGATTTAGTCCGAGAGCCTTCTGTCCTTCAATTGAAAGTGTGTGCACACTCTACAGTCCGTGTCCAGAAAGGTAGGAAGTAAGGTATGAAAAACATAATCAAAGTAGTCCATGTGACATCAGTGGGTTAGTTAGATTCTTTTGAAGCATCGACAATACATTTTGGTCCAAAAATAACCAAAACTACGACTTTATCCAGCATTGTATTCTCTTCCGCGTTTCTTTGAATCCGCATTCACGAGTCCACAGTGACACTGCTGATGTAAGATGCAAAGCGTGCGTCTCCCTCAGACTACATGGAAGCCAGGTAACGCATCAGCAGCGTCTTACGTCAGCAGCGGGATTCAAACAAACATGGAAGAGAAGACAATGCTGAATAAAGTCGTAGTTTTTGTTATTTTTGGACCAAAATGTATTGTCGATGCTTCAAAAGAATCTAACTAACCCACTGATGTCACATGGACTACTTTGATGATTTTTTCATACCTTACTTCTTACCTTTCTGGACACGGACTGTAGAGTGGGCATACACTTTCAATTGAAGGACAGAAGGCTCTCGGACTAAATCTAAAATATCTTAAACTGTGTTCCGGAGATGAACGGAGGTCTTACGGGTTTGGAACGACATTAGGGTGAGTCATTAATGACAGAATTTTCATTTTTGGGTGAACTAACCCTTTAATAATTCCTAAAAAGTTGACATCTGTTCATCGAGATCTCACAAAGCTCCGTTATCGATGAAACTGTCTGCATAATGAGTCTTTCATAATGTCTACAGTTTCTTTGTTATAATCAGAGGATTTGCTAACATGAAGAATTTAGCATCTTAAATACATCTGATTGGTCGTTGTGTTCAATAAATCAACATACAGTATATGTCTGTGATTGGCTACATTGCACAATACAGCAAAAACTTGCTTTCTCAGCACTTGATACACAGTGATGGGAATCTTAATGATGGCATCGTTTTTTCCGGATCAATTCCAGCATGAGTCCTTATGAAGTGCAGCAATGTGGTTTCACAGTCCTTAAAACTCGACATAAAGACAACACGAACCAAACTCTTCCAGGCCTCAGCTACAACTACGGTGTTAGAGGGCGGGTCAAAGTAGACGCTGTTTACGGGCAGCCAATGAAGAACATAGGCTGGCATTATGCAAATGTGTTACATTGTTATATAGGTATACAACAAGTGAGAACTTTGCAGACGTTTTACATTCTCAAACAGCTATTACACACTACATGAAAGGGAATATTTGAAAAAGCATAACGGGGCACTTTAATAAAGAAGCCGACAATTACAATTAGGGCTAAAACACCTTTGGCGCTCGGCCCCTAAATTACACTGCTGTTTACTATGCCTTAGCGCTGTAGAGGTAAATGTAGGAATAATATACATTCTTTCATCTTCTTGGGTTTCATTTTGCTTCCTTTTAACTCTTCTTGCAGGTGTTTGCAGATGTGAAGAACGTTCTGGATAAAGAAGGCTAAACATGTCCATAGCAAAAATCCAAATTCTTGAAAATTAAGGTGTCTGTTTATTGATGTTGGCAGTGCTATGCCTTCTTCTTGTATCAATATATATATATATATATATATATATATATATATATATATATATATATATATACATATACATACATTTTTACTCATTCTACAGTAAAATCGGTGTTTGTTTTTTTTAGACACGAGAGAGTGTGTGCTTATATCTGTGTTTGTAAGTCTTAAAGGAAAACACTTTGTTGTCAAGCAAACAATCCATTCTTGTTCAATATTACACTAAAGAGGAACAACATTTCAGTAGAGAATAAGGCAAGCTTGAGCAATAGCATTCAGGGCACTTCTATAGGAACAAAACATGCACGCATTTGCTCTTAACTTGAATATTATCTTTCTTATCATACGTGAGAGATATGCTTAGAAACGTCTACCATTCAGTGTATAAAACACAATTAGAAATAAGCCAAGAATAGGTTGGAAAATGCTTCTGCACTTAACCACTTCATTCTCCAAGCCATTGAGTGATTATAAATGACCAACAGGAAGTAAGAGCATTTTAGAAGATTTCAAGGCCTGTTTGTGTTATATTTGGTGACATTTTTCTCATTATTTTGCATAGTAATCCACAGCAGGTTCTGAGGACCTATTGCTGGCTACCCAAGAATTGAGAACTCAATTTTAGCTGTACATTTTCTTTTATCATATTGTGGCTGCTGTATTCCAAACAAATGCCATCTTTGCTCAGGCAGTAGATTTTAAGATGTGGGGACTGGGGGCTCATGTTTTTATTTGATTTTCTCAGCGTCTTTGGCATCGTTCATGAATAAACTGAATTTGTCATATTGATGTGACGGTTTAATCTGTTCAGATTGTGTCAGTAAATAACTTAAAACAGTATATGAAATATCAAGGATGTTTGATCCCGCTGGAGAAAATAAAAGGTTCTGATATTGAATGTCTTCTGACTATTCCAGTTGAATGCCTAATTCGAATTTTGCAAAATTTTTACCTCAATATTTAAAAATTCTGCACTACAGGAGGAGAAAAAAGCCTTCCTGAAGTAAATGCTATTTTCACATGGAGGCACGATTATATGCATCATTAAAAGTTTTGTTCATGAAATAAACTGAAAATGTTTTTCGATGACCGCTTCTTACACCATGTAATGACAAATGTTTCAATGACAAATTAACTAATTAACTTTTTTGTTAAAAATTAACAAAATTAAAATAATCAACAATCTTTCTTTCAAAACGTGCTTTTGTCTTAACCTGATTCATTATGGTAAGCCTACTATAAGTGTTCATATTTCAGACTTGTCGGGATGGTTTTTGTGGGAAATTGCATGCATACGTCTCATGCCTGTGTGTGTCTTGTAATATCTGTAAATAGAGAAAAGTTGGTGTATAGCTTGGGAGTGGAATAGGTTACATACAAACAATAGTATCCAGCTACAGTGTGAGAGCTTGACATGGAGCAGCTAAAGCCCAATTTATACTTCTGCGTCGTGTGTACGCCTTAGCTACGTCGTAGGCTGTGTGTAGCACGCGTAGACTACGACGTACCCTGACATGCACCTCTCCAAAAATGTGACAACACGTCAGTTTGACGCAGACAACAAGCACTGTGATTGGTCTGCCTGTATCCCTCCCTCAGGGGTATCATGCTACCTCTGCATGTGTAACTGTTGCCATGACAGAGCTTGCAATAAAACAAGAATCAACATTGGCTTGGCTTTTCGTAGATGGTGAGAACTGAGGGATTAGAAATGTAAAAAAGATGCAGAGATTATGTTTTTATTATAGTTGAGTAAGGTACTTTCTTGAACCGATACCATATGTAGGTCTCGAACTTTGTAAAACATCACCTGTTGTAAAAGTTTATATTCATTGTCACGCAGAGCCGTAGCACAACCAAAACAAAGTTCTTCCGCAAAATGTATGTACTTAAGGTTTTTTTTTTTTTGCCAGAGGGAATTAGTGTACCTTTAAACTATTGCTTTGAAGTTTGTTAGATCCTAGCAATCCTATTATTTCAACCTTGTCACAATACATTTGTAATTGATAACTTTGTAATAGCCTACAGTTTTATTTTAAAAATTTTTTATAAATTACATAATTGAATCCTTAAATGTATGTTTTAAAATAGTAAGAAGTTTTTAACATTGATAATCAGAAATGTTTATTGAGCATCAAATCATCATATTAGAATGATTTCTGAAGGGTCATGTGATTGAAGACAATTATGTTGAAAATTTCCATCACAGGAATAAATTACATTGTAAATATATTAAATTAGAAAATGGTAAATGTTTTGTTGTAATATTTCAAAATATTACCAAAAGTTTTCTTTTAGAATTTTTTTTTTTTTTTGTATGAACTTGAATAGGTTAATATTTAGTCAGTTTGTATATCTGTCTATTAAGAACGGTTAACTTTAAGCTAAAATTCTGATAAACATATTTAAACATGGATTTAAAGTTTTATTTTAAAGTGTATTTGGATTGCATACAACATGGTCACACCTCTTAAATACACACTTTGCATTTTCTGTTCTGATATTATCTCAGATTATTTTCAGTTAGCCTACTTTCAGTAACCAGCAGTCAAAAAATACTAAAAATGCCAAATTTGTGAATTCCTATTCTTTCACACATTATAATAGAAAAGATAAAAACAGATTCTTACATGTACAACCCATTGTTTGACTATTGTTCACATTTAGCGGAGCTAGTCATGGACATGGTTCAGGCCCTTTATATTAACTGAATGTAGCCTAGTATAAATTTATAATCCATGTCTGTGAAAGAACCTCTCATGTTTCAGCTAGGGGTGTCACGATTCGAAATAAATCGCGATACTGAACTCACGATGCGAAATGTCCAATAAAGAGGTTGAAAATGCTTTTTAAACCTTTTTTAATAGGCTATTATTAAAAAATATATTATTATTATTATTGTAGGCTATTATTCTCAGAACCCACAAATATTCCCCCATTGCATCATTATACATTATATTCAACATAGTCGTTTAATGTAATGTCACTCTAAACTTTCTTTTTTCCCCTCACGCATTACTTACACTATCTCCCACCTCTCCTGCTATTAATACATGCACTATAACATATACGAATATCCCATCTAAAATGCGTTGAATAATCATACTACTAAAACCAAATGTGTTCTGGTGATTAAATGATGTTTGCGCTATGACTTTGAGGAGTGTTCTGGTAGGCAGCGCGTCACAGTTCTAATCGCAATGGAAGTGTGTCAAAATGACTATTCCCAAACTGTAGCCTAAATGTTTAGTTCATCCAAAAAAAATGTATTCTGCATTTACTCAATCTCATGTTGTTTTCGCGCATCCCGCAAGCATTTGAACGTCCGTGTTTAGGCTGCAGTTCGTCCGTCGTGGTAAAACTTTTAGTTTTAATCATATAAACTGGATTAGTTACGATGTCTTAATGACATTTGTTGAATATTTTAAAGTTAAGAGGAATGGAGGGACAGAAATTTCTCTGGTTTAATAAATATTTTTATTTGTTAAGTTAAACGAAACAACATGAGGATAGTTTACATTTTTGGGTGAATAATATCGTAATAGCTACAGAAAGTCTTATAAAACAACTATCGGGCATCATATCGTTTACATAAACGATACATCGTCGCATTTTTATGTCGTGACACTCCTAGTTTTAGCACAACAATATGCCTTTTTTAGACTAAGTACAGGCACAACTTGTTTTTCATTTGTGGAAGGACCAGGTGATCAACAAGCTTGAGCTTGTATAGTAACCTCACTTTTGTAGATGAATGAATCAGCGTGACACTTCCACCATCTAGTGTTAAACCATGTGGAAATACTATGGATGATTTTAGGTTCTCGTTTTGGACATTACATGTAGCCTCTGTATGTAACTAATATGCCTGAACAAACCACTAGTTGATATTTAACATATTCATTTACTTGTCTTTATTCAACATAAAGATTTTAGGTCAAAATGTATTTACATTTAGAAAGAAAAGTGTATATTTTATGTTAAGTTTTTCATGTTATTCACCTTTTCAACCTTTTGGAACCTTTACAATAAGGTTCCATTTTAAGTTGGTTACTGCATTTACTAAAATAAAAATACTATTACATTATTAATCTTTGTTAGCGTTAGTTAATAAAAATGCAACTGTTCATTGTTAGTTCATGTTAGTCCATTAAATAATATTATCAGATGTTTGTTTTAATAATGTATTAGCAAATGTTGAAATTAACATCAAATAAGATTAATAAATGCTTTAGAAGTATATTTCATTGTTAGTTCATTTTAACTAATGTAGTTAAAATGTAATATATATATAATATATTATTGTAAAGTGTTACTGCATTTTTAAAATGTTGTCTTCTAATTATTATCTCATAAAACCATGTATAATAGTAATAATAAAGTACTGGGGGAAAAAATCGTTAATACAGCATTTTACACCACACTGGAATTGCTTCAGATGTCATGTCAACTACCTGACAATACAAAATAATGTCTACAAAAATGAACTCTTGAGAAGTATGTATTTTGTGGCATGAAACTGAAAATAAATTAATTTGAGAAATGTAATTTCTGCAAAGCTAAAATCTGTAGAATTCAGGTTTTTCTAAATCCACTTAGGTGCACAGTTATTTAGACATGGGTCTATATGTGTGTAAGATTTTTAAATACAGTATGTGGAAAAAAATACACATTGAATTTACACTTGTTTGTTTGGTATCAAATATTTAATAGCAAGGACATTTGGCCCTCTAGTACCAAAACAACTGTACAAACACATGTAAATACAATATAATTGTCAGACAGAGCAGAGCTTCTTTAAATGTACCATTTGATAAAACGTTTACATTGCAATTGCATAATTCTTTTTGTACCAATCTTCCTTGTATATTTTATATATATATATATATATATATATATATATATATATATATATATATATATATATATATATAGTGCATAGTTTGCCAGGAGAGGGAGTGAAATAGCATTCTTAAAAAAATAAATAGAGATCAAATTATGTTCAAATATGTCTAAACTTAAGTACAATACATTTAAGTCAGTATTTACATTATTATTAAAATCTTAACAAATCATCATGATACCCGGCTGAAATCATGAAGTGTGAACCAGAACGTGCTGGTGCACTAGTCCTTCATATTTCAGAAATAATATGTAACTTCACCATATGAGTAAACACAGGCATCACAAAGACCTATGCAGACCTATTTTCTGATGGCTTTTCTTGTGGCAGTACCAGTAAAGGATCGAGTCTCCTTTAGCAGAGCTTTACTTGAAAAGGTTTTTGTGAGTCTCTGAATAGCTTGAGGTTTTTTCAAGAGGTCACGAGGGAGCTGGCAGGCAGGTCTGTTCTGCTTCTGCGGTGCTGGACCTTGGTGTTGGTGATGGCACCGTGCTTCTGCCGCAGATGCAGACGCAGCTGACTCTTGTGACGGAAGTGCAGGTCACAGTTCTCACACTGAAATGAGAAGCCAGGATGATTTCATTAGGACATGTACCCCTGTTTCACAGATAAGGCTGTTTCAACTGAAAGCAACTTCCACTGACACATCTTAAAATATGTGTTTTGACTTAAGATGCACACCAGTAATGTTTTTTTTTTTTCTATGGCACGTTTATAAAAGATTCTTACTGTCCTAACTGAACCTAGGCATAATCCTGGCTTTATCTAAGACCTGTCTGTGGAACTGGGCCTAAATATTTTTTGGTTTTAAATTAACATTCAATACTGGCGAAGAAACTAGTGGTCAACCAATATATCGCCTCAGACAATATTTGCCATGTTTTAAATATCGGCATCATCAACTGTAAAGTATGGAAGCCCATTTCCAGCACATAAGAAAAGTCATAATTATGACATACTACCACTTTACAATAAGGTCTCATTTGTTAACATTAGTTCATGTATTAACTAACATGAACTAACAATAAGCAATACATTTGTTACAGTATTGTTAATCTCGGTTAATGTTGTTTAATAAAAATGTTCATGTTAGTTCACAGTGCATGAACTAATGTTAACTGAATCATGTATAAATAAATATTGAAATTAACTAAAATTAATAAATGCTGTAGATTAATTGTTCACTCTTAGTTGATGTTAACTAATGTGGACTAATGAAACCTTATTGTAAAGTGTTATAAAAAGTCATAATCATGACATCAATTCACAATTTTCACTGTCATAACTATTTCGACTATAATCCCATAATTATGACTATTAAAGTCAGATTCTCCACTTTTCATCTCATAAATTATCAAAGCATTATGGTGGCAGAATTTGGCTCAAAAAGATAAAATAATCAATTTTGACTTTATCTCAATTATAACTTGTCTTAGTATTTCATAATTTTGACTTCTAATAATTTCATTTTTTGTCAAAATTATGAATTTTGACATCATAATGACTTAATGTCAGAATTTCATCTTATAAATGACTTTTTATCATAATTATAACAGTAACACTTTCCAATAAGGTTTCATTAGTCCCCATTAGTTAACTTCTTTAGTTAACATGAACTGAGAATGAACAGCACTTCTACAGCAATTATTAATCTTAGTTAATGTTCATTTCTATATTTACTTCTACATTATTAAAATCAAAAGTTGTATTTATTGATATTAGTTCATGCACTGTGAATTAACATGAATAGTTAGGTGTTTTTTGGCTGCTAAGTGTCAGACAGCGTTGAGAATGCAACAGATGCACAGGAGCTCTCATTCTCCATCTTCAATAGTTTATCTTTGTTTTACAGTTATGTCTAAAATTGTCTGTTTCAAACTATACTTTAAAATGCGACATTTCAAACTACACTGTGGTATATTCAGTTGGCTGCTACAATGTGCACTGTTTAACAAATTTGAAATGTCAAGTTGATGATGAGAAAATGCTCACATGATAAGGCTTCTCGCCTGTGTGTATTCGTAAGTGACTCTTCAGCGTCTGGAGGTGGCGGAAGCGCGTGCCGCAGATGTCACACGGGTATGGTTTCTCTCCAGTGTGGATCAGTACATGAGCCCTCAGATGAGCCACCTGGGAAACCAGAAAGTAGAAGTTGAAGCGTCTCAGATTTACACGGTCCCTGTACAGACACATGGTCTGGAGTTTGTTTTCACCTGAACAAAGCGAGAGCCGCAGGTTTCACATTTGTATGGCTTTTCTCCTGAGTGGATCCGTGAGTGTGTCTTCAGATTGGCGGGCCTGTTGAACTGAGCTCCACATACGTTGCAGCGGTACGGTTTCTCCCCTGTAATTATAAAGCTTTCAGAAAATGTACAAATGGCAACGCACAGGTTTTAGAGAGTGTAACTTAAGAATATTCTTTCTTTGTTTACCTGTGTGAACGGACTTGTGGCTAGCTAGGTTTCCTTTAAAGCAGAACATGGCTTGGCAGCTGTCACACTTGTATGGTTTTCCGTCCTGCAGCCACTGTGGCTTCTCTGCGTCAGATTCACTTTTGGACTCACACTTGTTACAGTAGAGTCTTTCCCTCTCTGCCAAGACAATCAAAACAGTTGTTAGGCTTAGTCCACACAGTCTGCATACTGTAAGTGATTAAATCAGATCTGTCTGTTGAGACTGTGTCTGTTAATGATGGTAATGATATAGGCGTCAATAAGATGCCAACAAAACCTTTAACAGCAACAATTAAGAATAGCAGATATTGTGGGGGAAAAAAAGTTGGCAAAAGTAATGGAAGTACTGCTGTATTTTTCACATTCATGAATATGTTGCTAGTTAACATTATTAACCATTAAAACATTTAAATATTTTAATTTTGAAATGGGTATTAAATCAGTAATTTATATAACACACATATATAAAATGTAATACCTAAATATGAACGTATATTATTTAATATTTAAATCACATATACATCACTAATATATATCAAATACTTAAGATATTAATACATTTTCTTAATTACAAAAATATTTAAATTAACATTTCATATTATATTAAAAAAAACTGAAACAGATTGGGGCCAATAGTTTTATACATAGTTAATAATAATAATAATATTTAGGTAATGTATTACATTATACATATGTATAAATATTTAAAGCATCATATTTAGGAATAGGTATTTTTACACACACACACACACACACACATGTTTGTTTTTGTGAAATGTGGGGACATTCCATAGGCGTAATGCATTTTATACTGTACAAACCGTATTTTCTATCCCCTACACTGCCCCTGCCCCTAAACCTACCCATCACAGGAGACTGCGCAGTTTACTTTCTGTGAAAAAACCTCATCCTGTGTGATTTATAAGCATTTTGAAAAGTGAGGACATGGGGAACGCCCTCATATTTCACCCTCTTTTGTAATACCTATGTCATACCCATGTCATTATACACATTTGTGTCCTGATATTTCACAAAAACATGCCCACACACACACACACACACACACACACACACACACACACACACACACGTCTGGTTCACTATCTTTGTGAGGACTCTCCATAGACGTAATGGTTTTTATACCGCACAAACTGTACATTCTATCCCCCTACACTGCCCCTGCCCTTAAACCTACCCATCACAAGAAACATTCTGTATTTTTACTTTCTCAAAAAAACTCATCCTGTGTGCTTTATAAGCCTTTTGAAAAGTGGGGACCGCTGGCTGGTATATATAGTATATATATGGTATATATGGTACAATAAAGGTGATCTCAGGTTTTACTATCCTTATGGGGACATTTGGTCCCCACAATGTAATATAAACAAGGACACTCACGCACACACACGTCG
Source organism: Gobiocypris rarus (assembly GCA_023029165.1). Lineage (NCBI taxonomy): Eukaryota > Metazoa > Chordata > Actinopteri > Cypriniformes > Gobionidae > Gobiocypris > Gobiocypris rarus. Next base: position 31,246,092 of record CM040915.1, on the reverse strand, counting down.
ACCTAAAAAAAATCCTATTCCACCCTAGATGATGAAAAAAAAAAAAATGATCTGAACATTCTGACTGATGCTCCCAAAATATGAAATGCTTTTAACCAAATTTCAACCCATGTAAATTTAGAAAAAAAGTGTATTCACCTGGTCCTGTGGGTCTCATGCTGCTCTCCTCTGTAAAAGTGTTGGGAAGTGAAGAGCCACACTCCTCTTTTTTGATGCAATCATCTTCAGTTCTAAAAACACATGACACCATGTTTACAAATACTGCGTCAGATGCTAATGCTTGCATTGGCATCCAAGACTTTCACTAGACTGACCTGCTATCCATAATGAGTTGCCCCTCATTGTTCTTTTTGGTGGATTCTGTAACTATGTGGGATGGAGTTAGGGAGCTATTGTCAGTCCCTCCATCGGTGGCGTTCAGCACGATGAACTTGTACTTCTTCCAGTTGTGGACCTTTGGGTGACTGATGGAGCTGGGAGGAGACGCCGCCCCTCGACTGCAGCTGCTGGACTCTGCAGGTGAGTTGGGTTGGCAGTCTGATCTAAGAGGGCTCTCGGGACCACTGGTGTGACATGGTTCAGTGTTCTCCACCTCTGAATGCAGAATCGGTGCCTTCCGCTCTCCCTCAGCTCGAGCTGAACAAAAGAGCACAGATGGACGGTTCCTCTCTTCTCTGGCTTCCGTGGCTCCTGCATTAGTCATCGTCCTAGCCGAGACTCCGCTGTCCGGCAGGGAGTGCTGTTGACGGGCTATTATGCCGGTCTTGGGGATCTGCCAGAGGGGGTTTGTGGTATTGGAGGTCTCCGGCGGGAGAGGTAGATGTCTGTAGAAGCGAGTCGGGCTTTCGGTAGAAGTGCTTACCGCATAGTGCAGGTTGGGAGGGCCGTAAGTGCTGAAGTTAACACTTGATTGGCTGTTCAGTGCATCTCGAAGGATGAAGGGATTTTCTGAATTTAAACAGCCGTGATTAACCAGCATCTTTGCTCTGTTCTGCTTCACACACAAGCCCCTGTGAGAAAACCAATAGATGTTGAGTCAGTGATTGAGTCCAAGATAAAGAAAAGGAAATCTTCTTTAAAACATATGAGTCAAGTTCTGTAATTTGTGTTGGTTTCATATTGTTCATATCGTATATCTATCTATCTATCTATGCTTTTGTGTGTTGTTCTAAGCACTCACCTGGAGTCTATGAACCTCTGGCATGTGTCCATCACATGGTCCATCTGTAAGTATGTGGCTGTGTTGAGGGTGGCTATAATGAAGTTATCTTTAAGAGTGAGGCAAGACGTATACATGAACTCCAACAATATGGCGAAGCCATCTGGGTCCACCTTTGAATCTAAACTTATGAAGTTTAAGTTGCTCTTATGATTGTCTGCAAACATGGAGTAGAAGAGGCCGCTGGAAAAAGACAAAATGGAAAACAGGTGTCACTTATAGTGCTAATCATATATTTGCTATTTAAAATCATAAATCACAGCACTTACCTGCATGCCATCAGAACTGTCTTATGGGCCTGGAACTGCTGCCCACTGACCATTATGGTAACATCAGTCAGGATGTTTCTGCTGCGCAGACGGTTGAAGTTGAACAGCACGTCACAGGCATGCCGAGTGAATTTAACGCAGCCGTCTGCTGCACTTGACATATTGTTCACCTGCACAGAAATAGTTCAAAATATAGTAAAACATCTGCAAAAAAAAAATCTTTACTTGGTTAACAAACCTAAAATCACTAAAAACATTTGTTATAAAATAGACTATATAAAATGTCAAAATTGAACTAATGATGAACTGCATTTATAAAGCATTTATTTATCTTTGTTAATGTAATTTCAACATTTACTAATGCATGAATAAAATCTTGTTAACATTAGTTAATGCACCGTGAACTAGCATGAACAGCTGTATTTTTATTAACTAATGTTAACAAAGATTAACTAATGCTGAACAGAGGTGTTGTTCATGGTTAGTTCATGGTAACTAATGCGTTAACTAATGTTAACTAATAACCTTTAACTTTACAACCTTATTGTAAAGTGTTACCAACATTTGTTATAAAATAGACTATATAAAATGTCAAAATTAAAGATGTGCAAGTTTAGTCAGATGAACACTAGATGTCCACAAAGTCACAAAGTTACAAGATATGAGCGACTTTTACATTTGACCTAAAATATTTTATATTAAATGTACTTTGTGAAATTTGTGTCCCTGTAGTCATCGTTTGCTTCGAGTTTGTTTATTTAATTTGCTTTTGATTAATTATTTTGTGAAAAATAGGGCACCAAAATAAGGTATTTCTTCTACCGAATCTACTATATTCATATTTTCACATTTGAGAAATGCAAAGTGTGCAGACAAAATCTAGTGAGCTGCCTAGTGCCTACCTAGACAGCATGTTTGGGACAAACAATTTCAAACAGCATTATTTATGCTTTTATGCCACTGGATCTCAATAACTACGTCTTTATTTTATATCATTTTCTGAAACTGCACAATCTGAAAATCTGACATTCCCTTGCGTAATGTCAAACATCACTATATAGTGAGCAGTAGGCTATATGATTTAAGACACCAGCGTGATGCAAGCATGAGGCTGTTCCCGTAAGTGACACTTGTTGAACATTATGCATGCTGGTATATCAAACCTCGTGTGATATTGACGTATTAAGTTTTATGACAGTATACAAACAAAAGTCACATGAGTGGACTGTCTGTTACAGGTGTTTGGTGTAAAACTAGTGTTTCGCTTTGATACGTGAATTTTGCAGTGTGCAACAGATTACAGTACACATAAATAATCTCATTAACGTGATTGAATGCTGACGCAAATGTAACAGAGTATAATATACATGTTCGAAATCTGGATATATTAACCATTGATCATTTATTACATTTTCCATTAAATTAAGCATGTTGAGAGTTCACCAGCATATAAGCACATAAGCACATGCGCAAGGGCAAATGACAAATTCAGAGGCGAAATAAAAAATAATGTAACAAATACAGTGATTTTGACATAATATAACGTATATATTCTATACGCGTCTACTGTTTTTTAACCACATAGGCTTTTCTAGGTAATAAACTTAGTTTCCCACCCATATAAAGTTGCGCAAAGCTGTCTTTATTATACAATGCCGAGTGAGCTTCCTAAATCAACTTAACACACTATCTAATGCAACTTTATACAACAGAGGGAAACTGACATAGGAGACGAATAAGATTAGTTATTCACGCAATTAGGCCAACAAAAGTCGAGTTGCGTAATTAACCCGACACATCTAAATACAAGAAAATAGTCTGGTTTAAAACTAAATAAAAATTAACTAACAACTCGTTTTTTCTCTAGAGCGTCTCATGTTTAGTCTAGGCTTTTTGCTAGATAGAAGAAAATCACCTGGTGTATTTTTCTTGGAAGTGTCCACCGAAGACAGTTCTTGGAAGAACTCTTCTGAGAAGACGCAGTTCGCAATTCTCGGAATTTTACCAGTGGACTGAACCACTGTCACACGAGAGGGGGGATTCAAAGCTTTCGCTCTTCACGATTCTCTAATGCTAAATTACTGCTTATCAAAAATATCATACAAGTCCTTCTAAATGCTTTAAAACTAACACATGCACTTCGTTTTATTGATTTTGCCAGCTTAGTTATTAGCGTTGTTGCAGTCATTACAATCCGCTTCTCTGTGTGTAGTGGATTGCTCCGGAGACGCGGTCATAATCTACGTCACTCTTTCTACCCTTTCACTGCTGTACAGATTCCGCAGAAATGATTCCTCGCGATATGACCCCTCCATTATTGTGTACATTATGTCATGTCAAACTTGCGAACAGTGAGCCACTGACTCAATGTATAGTCATCAAAGGCCATATTATCTTATGAGACAGATCTATGCAATCTATTTCTGTCTGTCTGAGATAAGCAGACTAGTTTCTCGTGATGTCAGATGTGTAACAAGGGAACAATGTTGACATTAGCTATTTGTTTTTCTCCACTTCTAGATTATTACCTATGATAATAACACAATATTATTATTTTACATTTTATGTTTATGGTCTATATATTATGTTTATATTTTTTTACTAACTGTACGTGGGTGCCTTTTTATGATATATTTAAAATAATTAAACATATATTTCTGTAAAAATGTATCTATTTAATTTAGTGCTGCCAAATCCAAAATAAAAGTTTGTTATTACGTAGTATATGTGTGCACTGTGTATAATTATGTAAATACACACATGCATGTATATATTTAATAAAAATGTGTTAACTATATATATATATATACTATGTAAACACAAACTTTTATTTTGGATGTGATTAGTCACGATTAATTGATTTGACAGCACTCATTTAATTTAATTATAAATCATTTGCATATTTCATAAAGGGTTGAAATATTTATTCTAAATCAATGAGCTTGTTTTACATTTGAATGGAGTTTTGCTCAATTTAAAAAAAGCTCTAACTTTGACCTATTGAACATAGATAAATTCATAAAAATGAAAGATGAACTTGTCAAAGACTTCTCACAAAATGTTTTCGAATCCACATTCATTTTCAGGGAATAACATACAAATTTACTACAATTTACAGACAAAACATTGTGTAATATTATGGCAAACAGTGCTTTTTGATACTTTAAGCAGGTGTTATTTATACATTTCTGAATTTTCATTTTTGGGTGCACTTTCCCTTTAACATTCGCCTTTTCTAACTGCTCTCTAAAGTAACATCACAAGATCTGGGAGGTCACAGATTGATTACAGCATAGAATTAAGATGGCAAATGAGGCAAATAGGTTCTCTCTCTCTCTCTCACACACACACACACACACACACACACACACACACACACACACACACACACACACACACACACACACACACACACACACAGACACACACACACACACACACACACACACACTTAAGCTCATGACTGCTTCGGCAGTGTAACTTAACACTCAACAAAGCAGCTATTCAGGACCATAACGCAGAGCACTATTTATACATCAGTCCCAAAGAGGTACTGGAAACACGCACATTAGGTTGCACAGAGCAATCTCTCTCCTAACACATTCAGGTACTCCAAGAGCAGAACTAATAGTCAATTATGAATTCCCTTATGAGATACTGGGCCAGAGGTCAAAATACAAAAACATTCGTAATAAAAGTATCGGCTACTGAAGTCACAATAGGTCTGATGAATTATTTTAGTTGTTTCATGCATAATTTGACATCTGGATTAGCCTTAGTTCATTTGTTCAAAATGTTATAATAGAAAATGTTTTTTTATGATTTGAATAATAGCTTAAGAATACCGTATTATTCTATCATTTAAATGAGAGTATTTTAACAATTATTTACTAAATATGTTGTCAACACAATATAATGTTTAAAAGGCTTAAATGGTTTAAGGTTAAATATTTAAGATTTTAATTTACATTATGAAACCGATTAGCTATGGCATACTTTAAGAAATTGACCTCATTGCCTTCATTTCCTATTATGATATGTGCAGTGTATCAGTGTTGGGTAAATGAATGTAGAAAGTAATTAATTACTAGCTACAAATTATTACTTTAGATTACTGTACTAATTACTCTCTCTAAAGTATTGCATGACTTAATTATTATTACTATTATTATTATTATTATTTTCTAAATCCCATCAACCTCGACCAGTTGAACAATACAAGGATGGACATGAAATGGACTGCTCTTTTAAATTTTTTCCCCCACATAAATAATATAAAATTGCATAAATTATTCTTGAGCTGACCAAAATATTTAAAGGGAGAAGGTTACATTAAAAACATACATTTTAACATTCAACATACAATTTTGATGTTAAATTCACTATTGTTTTTTTTTTATTTTTATAATTCATTAATTCACATTTATTTTTGTATATTCAGAATACATATCGTTTCAAAGCAGCTTTACAGAAAATGCATATGACTACATCACAAATTAGAGTGATCTTATCAGAGGTGACTTCGTCCAAATTATGTATTTAAATAATGTACGCAGTTAGCTAACAATGTATTTATTTAAGGCAGAAACAAAGCACTTTGAGGTAATGCATACATGTTAACAAATTATTAGGATATATAGAAAATTGTATCATTGGTGCATGTTGATTCAGAGCTGGGTCATCTAAAGTCCTCTCAGGAGCTGGAGTCAACTCTTCACAGGTGTTGGAGCATCTGAAGAATTGTAGAATAATAGAATTGTTCTATAGAATTAATTGTTCCGTTTCTCTAGTCTACACAACCAATTAAAGGGTTAGTTCACCCAAAAATTTTAATGATCCCATGATTTACTCACCCAAAAGTCATTCTAGCCTAGGTGTATATGACATTTTTCTTTCAGACAAATAAAATCGGAGTTATATTAAAAATGTCCTGGATCTTCCGATTTTTATAATGGTAGTGACTATTGGGTAATTTTTTAAGTCCATAAAAGTGCATCTGTCCGTAATAAAACTCCACACGGCTCCAGGGGGGTTAATAAATTACTTATGACTTAAAAAGTAAATTGTCTAGCTAACGGCGAATAAAAAGTGTAGCGCCCGCGCCTCTCGCAGTTCAAAATGCCTAATTTTCATTTTTGGCTGAACTAACCCTTTAATGAAATTATATCATAACTGTAATTAAATGACAGAAAAATTAAGCATTTTTTTTCTTTCACTTTACTTTTTCAAGAGAAATTAAATTACAGTAATTAATCACTTAATAATGCATTAAACCCAACACTGTATGTAGGCAATTAAGGCAATCAAGCATATATAATTATTACACACACACACACACACACACACACACACACACACACACACACACACACACACACACACACACACACATGTTTGTTTTTGTGAAATGTGGGGACATTCCGTAGGCGTAATGCATTTTATACTGTACAAACCATATTTTCTATCCCCCTACACTGCCCCTGCCCCTAAAGCTACCCATCACAGGAGACTGGGCAGTTTACTTTCAGTGAAAAAAACCTCATCCTGTGTGATTTATAAGCATTTTGAAAAGTGAGGACATGGGGAACGTCCTCATATTTCACCCTCTTTTTGTAATACCTATGTCATACCCATGTCATTATACACATTTGTGTCCTGATATTTCACAAAAACATGCCCACACACACACACACACACACACACACACACACACACACACACATATTCACAGCCACTTTATTAGGTACACCTGTTCACTGATTGATAAAACAATTATCTAATCAGTCAATCACATGGCAGCAACTCAATGCATTTAGGCATGTTCAAACTGTAGTTCAAACTGAGCATTAGAAGGGGGTAGAAAATTGATTGAAGTGACTTTGAATGTGGCATGGTTGTTGGTGCCAGACGGGCTGGTCTGAGTATTTCAGAAACTGCTGATCTACTGGGATTTTCACACAGAGAATGGTCAGAAAAAGAGAAAATATCCAGTGAGCGGCAGTTCTGTGGGCGAAAGTGCCTTGTTGGTGCCAGAGGTCAGAAGAGAATGACCAGACTGGTTCAAGAAGAGAAACTCAAATAATTCAAAAGAGCATCTCTGAAAGCACAACACATCAAACCTTGACGCAGATTGGACTAGATATGCAGAAGACACACCGGTGTCACTCCTGTCAGATAAGAACAGGAAACTGAGGCTACAATTGGACAATAGAAGATTGGAAAAAACGTTGCTTGGTCTGATGAGTTCTCTTGGCACACTTTGGGCCTCTTAGAACCAATTGAGCATCATAAACGCCACAGAGTTGTTGCTGACTATCTCCAATCCTTCATATCCACAGTGTTTCCATTAACATGCCATGTCACAAAGCTCAAATCATCTCAAACTATGATCGCTATGTGCTGGAATGGGGATTCTCATAATGGATGTGCAGCCGACAAATCGTCATCAACTGTGTGATGCTATCATGTAAATATGGACCAAAATCTCTGAGGAATAATTTCAGCACCTTGTTGAATCTATGACACAAAGAATAAAGGCAAAAGAATCCAACCTAGTACTATAGGCTTACACATGAGAAGAAACATTTGGATAGTAAAAAAAAAGTAGCATGCTAGAATTGAAGACAGTAACTTCTAATCAAACAAAGAACTGAAAGACTGGCCTAGAAATGTCTGCCATGCATGAGACAATCATTAGAGCTTTTATGTTGTACATCTTGTTCTGTATTTCTTCTGTATAGGAAATAGTTTTTGAAGTTCTTTCATTGTGAAAGGTTGGCAGCTTGTCATATCTCCTAAAGCTCATTGTGAAACTGCCCCCACCTCTCTCACACATCCAAACACACGCTTCCTCTTTCTTTAGAAGAGAAAAGTGCCCTATCGGAAATAAACGCTCAAACGTCGTCACAGATCTCAATTCGGATGGACAATGACTTTTTCTAGAGAAATTTTGCGTTGCCTTACATTCATACGGCTTTTCATACGGAGAGAAGGTCATCCTTTTCTTCAGAAACATGCACACATAATATATTTATTATGGATTTATTGATCAATCATGCCACACCCAGGGTAATATACCTGTTTGTTAGTGCCAATTTTTTTATGACTTACCCTGAAAAATCTTTGGCCCAGCTTATGTGGTGTCAAGTCTGTTTATTAAACATTTCTACTTTAATTAGACCACAATGCTTTAGTTTGAATGGTAAATCAAGGTATTTTTAACAACATTGTTTTACATACATATCACTAACACGTATCTGTCACACAAATCAATATACCTACCAATGGCAAAAATGCTGTATCTTTTTTTACTCATCACTATCACACATCAAAGACACAGTTCAGAAAGTTGAGAGGCTGTTCCAAGAAAAGCATTCATTTACAGGCCATAGATGACTCAATGATATGGTTATGAGTTCACTCTGTGCTTTGGTTTTTCAGGTTCTTACATGGTGACCGGCAAGGTTGCACCTACAGAGGTGTAAAACGTTCCTCATTTATTCACGCTTGCCTTAACATAAATCTATATATTTTTTTCTGATAAAAAACTAATTTGTTTTGAAATAAGTGTGAAAGACAGAAACAGAAAGAGCTTTATTGCCAAGTGTAATTACACACAAGGAATTTTCCTTGGTTTTGAAAAAGGTACCACCCCAGTGATAGCTTTTGTACCCATTTTTTCTGAGGGTGTAGATATTACTGAAAATATAATCTTTCAGCAGAAACATTCAAATTTGACAGTATTTCTCTTCCGAGAAAACAGCACAAAAATACTGATGAGTCATCTTGCACTTTTAATTGCACCCAATTAAGGGGGCGTTTACGCGACATCGTTTTGAACAAAAAAACTTAAACTTTAGTAGGCCTACAATTTTTATGCGCTTTGGCCATTCATTTAAACGTCAACGGCATTTTAGTGTGTAAACTATAAAATGGTGAATATTTGAAATGGTGATGTCCTGCGCATGAGTAATACTTATTCAGTCTATGGCGCTTAGTGTTCTTTTTTTACAAAGTAACATCACTATCTACTCTCCTGTCAGCAGAATACAGCATAATAAACACTACATAGCCAACACAACTCCAATACGAGACAAATGGTGTGTTCTTCAAGTCCTCCTGGGATGTTTGTATTTACGAGGTGAGAAGTCGTGTTTATGACATCATGTGCGTCACTTTGGTCGGATAAAGATGGCGGTGTACCTTATTTTAATGAATTTCACGAAAATACAGCAATGTTTGTTAACTCTGCTTATAGAAAAGGAAGAACAAAGAATGCACATCAGGTGAGTTTTAATCTTTTATGTTTTTAATTAATCTATGAAGCCACTGTAAATCGTTATATATTATCTAATTGTTATATTACAATGCTAGCTTACTTTGTTGTAAATGAAAAAGGCTGACAGTGTCACTGCTAAATACCTGTTATATTTTACTACAGTTGCATCCATTGATTCCGCCATGTTTATCACTGACACAACCAAAAACTCGTACAGATCGGTGCTTAAAGAAAATCCCGAACTTCCCACTGGTATTTACTTTGTGGTGGTGTTCCTGTGCATTCAACTCGTGACTTGAACGCACCAAAAGACCAGAGGAGAACTCTGGGTTTAATTGCACAGAGGAAGCTAATTAACTGAAACAGAACAGGTGTGTACTTAACTAAAAACCATGGAAACAAACTAGGGCATGATCAGTAACCAAGAAAACTAACAATGAATGAGAACACAGGCAAACAGGAATAATAAGAAACTAAAGACAGAAATATCCCTGCCAATTTAGATATAAACTTAAATCATATTAAGTGCTAGTTATTCAACCCAAACCTCCATCGCAAGGACGACTTGAGCAGGACATTTCTCAGTGATGCGCTACTCTAATTTACTCAGTTTGAGGTACATTGAGATGTTGCAGCTGTAGTTCCTCACCATCAGCATTAACAAACCCATGTGTGTTTGTGTTTCTTATTTATTTTGCGTTGCACATGGAACTGTATCAATAACAGTGCATATGTTAGCCAGCATTAACGTGAATGATTGATGTAACAAAATGTTTGTAAAACAAATCTTGTTCCATCCTGTATCTTTACTCAAAGTAGTAGCAACAGACAATCTGCATTAATAGACAGTTTTAGGTAATACTGCAGCCCACAGCTGCGTAGCAGAAGTATTTCAGGCAGACAGTAATAACATAAAGTTAGCCGGAGACTTATATAAAACACAAAACTACGTATTTTGAATACAAATCTGTTATCCAGTGAACTGTAGACGTAACTGATTGGGATTCGAATTTCTGATGACTCGTTTAGGCAGTTCAGAGTGTAACTTTATTTATCGTGTACTTGTGACTTTACAACTTTGCGGAACATTTACATTCTCAAACAGCTATATTACACACTGCATAAAAGGGAATATTCGAAAACCCAAAATAGGGGCACTTCAAAGTCTGCATGAAACGTAATTTGCAATAGTCTTTTCTTCCCTATTGTACGTATATCTGAGTGAAATGGCTTCTGGAACAAGAAAAAAATGTATTGTGGGACTTGATGTCATGTGAGTGACAGGTCGTCCCACCCTCATTGCAGTAAACACATCATCAGAGAAGAGAAGTCGCTGCAAGAGGGAGGGGAAGTTATTTTGATTAAAGATTATGAGGGCACATGAATTAAAAATATATATAACTATGTGCATGGATAAATAATTTATAATAAACACTGAAATATTCCAAAAATCAAGAATGTCCAATTTTATGGTCACTTTAAAAATTATATTGTGTCAAATGATCTTAAACAGTTTATTTTAATCTATTGAATATTAAGTTTTAAAGTAATATTAACTTTATATTTAAAAAACAGCAAATCATTAAAAAACAGCCAAGTAGATTTTGTAGCACATTTAAGAAGTCAAATAATGCAGAAACAACAAAAATCATTCAAATAACTCACATTATTGACTAGAGATCTTAATGAGTCTTAAAGGAACTGTATGTAAGCAATATATTTCAATTAATCTCGAAATGGCCCTGATATGTCACTAGACATTAAGAAATCATGTTAATTTCAAATACTTATATCACTGACAACAGTAGTCCGGCCAGGATATTGTCATTTTAAAAGTGAAGTTGCAGCCTGAAACTAATGTTGATGTTGACATGTTGTGTTTTGAGCTGAAGCGCCACCCTGCACCTATCTACCAATCGCGAAGTCAGTAGTGTTTCGGCATCTGGGTTGCCAGTTCTGCTCTCATTACCCCAGTTGCAGCTACAAACTTTTTGGATAAACATTTTTTAACTTTACAAAACCTAAAAGACTTCTCATGAAGCATAAACATAATTAACAGAAGAAAAAAAAAACGTACTGTGTAGGACTCTCACTTGCCATTGAAAGCTATTGTAGCAGCCTACGTTCCTGCCGCCTATCTGGCAACCTCGAGTCAGGGGGAGAGGGGATACACTCTTCAGTCATTTGAAAGTGATTGAAGTACCAGTTTTGGCCACAATCCTACATACAGTTCTTTTAATAGACAACTTTCATATAGGCCTAACATTTTCTATATAACAATAACTAACCTTGTTTTGCTGTTCTGGTGGCCGGTTGTCACATTTTCAGCAGTTATCTTTGCATTTAAGTAACAGTATATTGGTCTCACTTGAACTTTCCTGTCCTGTAAAATAGTGCACGTCATTTACTTTAGCATTGGATCACTCCTGCACACAAACCATCCCATCCTATGAAATCAAAGTTATCACAGTTACAAACGTCATGTCATGTCAAGTCACGTCATCTGTGCTCAATAGCAACCGATAAACTAATTTGATGAGCCCTTCAATATGTTCCTGTTTCAATAGGAATACATTTCAACATATTAACACGGCAGAGAAAACTTTGCTCCTCACATGACTTCATTGGGTCTTTAAAGTGTAAGTCCCCATGCTGGATCAGTCTCATGCACACACCTGCACAGATATGCACTGCACTTTGCACCTGCATGTACTTTCAAAACATGTGTGTCAGTTTTTTTCTGGTCAGGATCGATTCATTTAGCACACATGACCTTGCACTGGAAACATAACTCTTGCTTTGCTGTGGCAACCTACATGACCAAACAGATCCAGAAGTCCGGAAGTTCCACTGAGTATGTGACCTTAGCCTCAGGGCAACAGTACAGAATGCGTGAGAGGTCAAGTACTGGACTAAAAGTCAACTGAAGTGCTATTGCCTTTAGAGCACTGATCGATGATGTAACATAGGTCATAATGCTGACTTTACATACAGGGTTACTTCACACAAAAATAACACCATCATCATTTACTCGCCCTCATGTCATTCCAAACCCTTAAAACTTTTGTTCATCTTCAATGCACAAATCAAGACATTTTTAATTTCTGTCCCTCCACTGAAAGTCCATTCCACCAAAACACCATAAAAGTAATCCATATAATCGAGCAGTTAATTCTTCCCAATCACTTTATATGATTTAAAGGGGTCATGAACTGGCTTTTTAAATTTTTTTATACTGTTGTCTGAGGTCAACTAATGACGTTTGTGTGGTTTTTACATTCAAAAACATCATAATGAATAAGTAATAGCACTGGAGACTTGGAAGTAAACGCCCTTGGCAAGGATTGGATAAGATTTGCATATTTAATGAGCATCAGCTCCCCTGTCAGTTCAGTTCACATTAGGGAGGGATCGTTTTGAAAGCGGCAACCGGACTGATTCTCTCGATCACAGGGCTCGTAAACTTCTTTATCAAACAAACACAAAGATTTATTTCTCATCCAGATTGATTGGAATATTTTTATGTTTTACATAGTCCAGCCGATCGGTCGATAAGCACGAACCGCACACACACACACAGACACACACGTGCGCATGCTCAGATCAAGAAAGGAATATTATTTCACTATTTGAGATTCATAGGTCTAACGACCATTACATATAAAAAAGACGTTTTACTCACATAAGTTTGTTGCACCATTCCTATCGAATCCAATATAGAAGGCACAACACTGTGTCTGCAAATCCAGCACCTGAGACTTGTTTACAAAGTGAAATGAAGCGAACACACGTACATATCTTCCCCACGTGAGCTGGAACTTCATTAAAAATAAATTTCAACCACTCATTCCTAATAGAAGCATCCGAAGGAAGCTTATGCAGCGACTGTGTTCTTCCACAACCTGGCACAGAGCAATAAATTACTTTGCTCGCCATGATCACTGCTCTGTAAACCTGTGGCGCCTCGACTCTGTGGGCGGGGCTTCAGAAGCACGCATACATATTCATCAGTTGAGTTGCATTTCTTCTTCCCATGACGTCATTGGATTCCAGCTCTCGTTTTCTGGGCCTGGTGTCTGTAAAAGCTTTTCTTTGACTAACAAGGATGTTTTCAACTCTGAAACTTACAGAATATTCTTATATCAAAGGTTCAAGGGAAAGTTTGTTTCTCAATTCATCACCCCTTTAATTTAATCTAAACAAATTTAAATTAGGCTTTTATTTAAACATTGATTAATGCACATATATAGTAGGTACATACTCGCGTGAGGTGAAATGCTGTTTCATGCGTACTGAGTTTTTTACACTGTTAAAGACTTGGATTCCCATGCTAAACATGGACAAAGTTTCATACAAATAAGTTGTACGTTTGATGGAGTATTTCTGTGTCAAAAATACTCCTTCTGGTTTCTCACAAGTTTCGTAAAGTTTTTTAGAGTATGGGTCAGTGTGACGTCAAATGGGGCGGAATTTCCTTGTACAGGCACTTCTCCTGGAAGAGCGCGTGTACGCACGCACGACCAGAGCTAGGGAGCAGTAGTTAATTTATCAATGGAGCATGTCATTTGTTTAGCTGACCACTATTACAAAACCACCCCAAACATATTAAACCTACAGCACATCTTTCTTCATACAAAGCGAAAGCGTGCTTCTTCATTCAAATATTACCATAATATTCCATTGTTTTTCTGTGTAAACACTAGTCTGATGTGCAAACTGTTCTGCTTGCTACTGCTAACGTTCAGTCGCATACAATAGTCCATAAACCAAATAATGTCCTCATAAACCATGAATAAACACACACCAATGTTGTAAAACTCGCGACAAGCCGCTAAGCAAATACAGCACATACCACATAGAGATGTCCTGCTGTAGTCGCTGCTGCTCCTGTTCAATTTCAGCCTCCAGATCCGATTCTGGATCAGCTGCGCACGCATGGGATTCTTTAGCTCCGACCACACGATATGCCTCCATCCGCTCGTTTTTTTTCTGGAAAGACTCGTTTCAGCGCATCTTTCTTTTATAAATATAATAAAACTAGATTTTTCGGGGATATGAAGGATGCAATACTACTCTATAGGTACTCAAGATTGACATGAGATTGACTGAAACTGAGTATTTAATTTGTGTTTTGAAGATGAAAGTCATTCACTTTTGGAAGGATGATAGTAATTGATGACAAGTTTAACATTTTTGGGTGAACTAACCCTTTAATAATAATAAAAAAAAAACGTTTTTGGTCATGAAGCACCCTTGTTTCCTCATTATTGGTGTTTTCTAAGGCACCACAATTGCTATTGCTCATTCTTATATATAGGGATTTTCCAAAAATCCCTAAGTATTCAACTTTGGCATTTAAATCATCAAGCACTGCTTTTGCTACATCATACATCAAATCATGTGGCTTATTGAGGAGAAGTGTGAGATTAAGAAGTCTATGATGCAGCTTTGTAAAATCATGAAAAAGCCTATGATTCTTTTGTTTCAACACCTGATCTGATTACTTAACTTTATCCTCCATCCAAGGTTGGCCTATTACTTCTCCAAGCAATGCAGCAAAGACTTACAATAACTGTTTTATATATAGATGTTTTTTTGTTTTTTTACTGTTTATACACAATAATGATAGAGTTGCCCACATGTCAGTTTGTTTGCGATTGAACCGTCTCACAGACCCTGATCTCTGCATGGCTGATATACAAAGATGATATGAACTCACAGGCAAAACAAATGGAAAACAATTAACTTAAACCTCAGCCACCTCGTCATGGGCACATCCTAAAATTTAGACCAAGTTAAATATAAGCACAAACAAGTGTGTGTTTACTCATGCATTCTAAACAAATAAAACACCACTAACAAACCCCAGTTAACAAAATATGTTATAAGACTATATTTTTGTTAAGAACATAAGTTTAAAGTCCCCCTGTAGTCAGTAATTATATCCCTTAAAACTCATCTTTGATGAAATGACATTTAAATGACATTTGAAACGTTTGTGAAAATGTATTAAGCCCTTAAAATAGGCATCAATGATTATGGAAATGAGCCTCGCCTCCACTCACTCATACAGGCTCTACAAGTCAATGTATCTCTACAATCTCGGACACATAATGGTAATTAATATGATTAGCCTTTTGTTTGACTACGTTATCAAACAGCTAATAATGTGTTGCTAATGTCACACAGACCATGTTCTTGTTCACCATCTCAGTCGTACAGCTGCCTTCTAGCAATCAGTATCCTTAGAAACACTTTGAACAACTTAGAACGTCAGTGGAGATAGGCATATTTCATCATAACATCGTAATCATACATGCACGTAATTCACACGCTAAATAGCTAAATTTACACGATTCTTCACATCAACAGAAAAATATAATCTCAGGACTCGAGTCTGCGTAGTAGCAACTTGTAGCCTGTGTCATCGCAGTAGTAGCGCAGACAGCGCGTTTGCGGTTGTCTAGTCACACTTGAATGGTTTAAAAACATTTGCATGAATAAAAGCGTGATCATATGTAACGCAAGCCAAAGGATCACACAAAAACGGATGCTGTGTTAACTGCATAAAATATTTTGTATTTATCAATATTTTATAAACTGGAAACAGATTATTGCATATGTTAATGCATTAACGGTGACAGCACTAAACTAAAACCATGCTTATTTAAAGAACGAACACTTGAATTAACATTAGCGTGATAAAAACTACATTGACAGAAACTATCTTTGGAAAAAATTATTTCAAGTGTAATTTAATTGTTTAGTTTGTCTATGTCCCATTACATTTCATGAAGAGGGCGGGGTGTATGACCTATGAAGAGGTGGCTGCATCCAGCCACCTGGGGGCGATTGAGACACGTTGCGCTTCACTTTTCAAGACTTGTGTGGTACGCTTGGTCAGAATGATGGATGTTCTCACAACGTTCACTGTTAGCTGGGTACATGAAACATTTTGAACAATATGAACCTGGAATAAAGGTGCAGTAAGCAAATTCTGAAAAACACTTTTGAAAGTGCATCAGACCGAGTACAAAAACACGCTTGTAGCCAATCAGCAGTAAGGGGCGTTTCTCGTTTGGTGATTTCAAATATCAACAGGGCTTCTCAGAAATTCTCACTGCACCTTTAAGTATATAATCCTAAGCATAATGTTAGTTGGTATCATTCATCTACAGTCCTTCAGCAGTGAACAGTTTCTGAAGTGGCACACGCAGCACTTGCTTCTGCAAGCTCAAACTAACAGCTATCTTTAGCTTTGACACTTCCATACTTAGAGTAAACAGATTATCATTGGCGGACGTTTGGTCATAGACCTATTACACCATATATCACTGCTTCCTCATCCAGAAAGACACCAGTATAAGCTCACACAGATCATCGTCTTGAGGTTATTCAAAGTTCACAGTGTACTTATCATTTTATTTAAAGAGTAATATGATGTAAATGTCCAATACTGGATTAAAATGATTTGTAACCAAACAGTAAAACTGACAAGGAAGGTGATTTGGTGATAAATAGACCCTAAATGCTCTGAAGTGTGTGTGTGTGTGTGTGTGTGTGTGTGTGTGTGTGTGTGTGTGTGTGTGTGTGTGTGTGTGTGTGTGTGTGTGTGTGTGTTTTGTACAAAGCAATTAAGATTACATAGATACTGGAAAGCATAATGTTAAGAACATGCACAACTGGATTCCTCCCCTCAGGAATAACAATCTAGTATGTTAGAATGGGCGAGGCAAGTCACAGCAGGTTGAATACAGGGTATTTTCAGAGGTTGAACGTTACAGTAAACCCCACCTTATGTGCAAAGGTGTCTGCCAAGACTGTCAGCTAAGTGAGGAGTGTGGGTTTCTAGGAATGCAGAGTGACCGTGTTGTTCAAAAACAAGACCTCGACCTACAGCCGATCCTGTTTTCAATGCGCCCCCTGCTGGACAAACAAACAAACACGTCTTGAATTATCTTATTAATTAAATAAATAGTATTGATCAAGTTATACCTCTGATGTTAATAAACTTCAGTATGTTTGAAGACAACAAGCCTATTATCTTATTTTTTTAAATTAAATAACTAGACTACACAATGTCCTACGTTGAACCTTTTGAGATGGAATGTCAACTATTGGATCGCGTGAGCTTCTCAATGTTGCCACCCTCATTTCTACACCAATTTAATTTAAACGACAGTTCTGTTCGGGTTCTCTTCTGATTGAAGTGTCATTACATTGCAAATATCAAAAGGCATATGCATTAAGGGATTCAAGAAGAGAAATTATTTGGACATCTACAATATATTATATAAGCTAACTAAAAAGTTTTAATTTAATTTTAATTCATTTAAAGTCACGATGAAATCAAAATGGACCATTCTTTTTTTTCAAGTAATATTGCTGTATTTATTATAAATGTTTTATCCGTGCATATCATTTGCCCTCATAATCTTTGTCAAAATATCTTCCCCTCCCTTTTTCAGGACTCACTGTCACTCAGATTACATCACAGCAATAGCAAACCACACCTAATGAATTCCCCATAGACAAAAATACAAAAAAAACAAGAAAAATTTTTCTTGTTTCAGAAATTATGATTTATTTCAGAGATCTTAATGATTGTTTTTATTTTATTTTCTCTTGGCTGGAACCCTTTTTGACACCACTTTGGATGTCTTTGAATTCATCAATGTGGCAGTTTGAACTTTAACTTAAAATTAACCACTTTTTTGCCTTTCTGTCAGTTTATGTGCTTCAGTTTTTCTTTTTTTCCTACTATGCAGACTTTAGAACTTAAATTATAACGAACAGACATAAATGATATAGTTTATGGCACTTTAGTTATGTGAAAAATCCAGACTTTTAATTTAGCTATGTCAGTATTAGGTTGTTTATCAGTCATTTTTCCTACTCATGGAACAAATGTTCTCAAATGGACAAACAAAAAATACACTCACCTAAAGGATTATTAGGAACACCATACTAATACTGTGTTTGACCCCCTTTCGCCTTCAGAACTGCCTTAATTCTATGTGGCATTGATTCAACAAGGTGCTGAAAGCATTCTTTAGAAATGTTGGCCCATATTGATAGGATAGCATCTTGCAGTTGATGGAGATTTGTGGGATGCACACCCGGGGCACGAAGCTCCCATTCCACCACATCCCAAAGATGCTCTATTGGGTTGAGATCTGGTGACTGTGGGGGCCATTTTAGGACAGTGAACTCATTGTCATGTTCAAGAAACCAGTTTGAAATGATTCGAGCTTTGTGACATGGTGCATTATCCTGCTGGAAGTAGTCATCAGAGGATGGGTACATGGTGGTCATAAAGGGATGGACATGGTCAGAAACAATGCTCAGGTAGGCCATGGCATTTAAACGATGCCCCATTGGCACTAAGGGGCCTAAAGTGTGCCAAGAAAACATCCCCCACACCATTACACCACCACCACCAGCCTGCACAGTGCACACACGCTCAAAATTGCTTAAATCACCTTTCTTTCCCATTCTGACATTCAGTTTGGAGTTCAGGAGATTGTTTTGACCAGGACCACACCCCTAAATGCATTGAAGAAACTGACATGTGATTGGTTGATTAGATAATTGCATTGATGAGAAATTGAACAGGTGTTCCTAATAATCCTTTACGTGAGTGTAAATCTAAATGAAAAGCAGGTTACAGTACACTCAAATACTGTAAGTTGTGCAACTGCAAAATCAATGAGAGATTGATCTGCTTCAGCATCATGTATTTGTGCTCGCTCTGGCCTGTAGACTTTGTGTACAACACAGGCAATGTGGTCTCTTGCCAGGCAAAGGGAAAAACCCTCTAGTCTGACACATCCAGTCTTGACAGCACTGTCTACACTTTGCTCTTTCTTGCCCTCATCCTTTTCCTCTTCCTCCTCTCCCTCTCAGACTGTTTCCATCTATTGCCGGTATCAACAATCAGTGCACCTGTGCATTCTGAACTGTCTTATATTTTGTACAGTTGGTTTGATTACATCATTAGAAATAAGTGTGAACAATTTTGAGTTGTTGTGTGTAAACGATGACAACTGTAGAAGAAGTTTTGTTTAACTTTTGCCTCTTGTGTTTAGTGTTTTGATTGCAGGATATTTGCAAACATTGTCTAACTGCCTGAACTTGTTTAAAAGAGAAGTTCACTTTAAAATGGATTCAAAAGCGGCCACTCAACTGAGACTGCCCTGCTCTCGGTTACTGAAGCACTGAGACAGGCAAAAGCAGCTTCCAAATCCTCAGTACTTATCCTGCTGGATCTGTCTGCTGCTTTTGACACAGTTAACCACCAAATCCTCCTGTCAACACTCATGAAGATGGGGATCTCAGGAACTGCTCTCCAGTGGTTCAAGTCTTACCTCTCAGGTAGGTCCTTCAGGGTGTCATGGAGAGGTGAAGTGTCTAAGTCACATCATATTGCTACTGGAGTTCCTCAGGGCTCAGTGCTTGGACCACTTCTCTTCTCCATCTACATGTCATCTCTAGGATCTGTCATCAAGAAACATGGCTTTTCCTATCACTGCTATGCTGATGACACTCAACTCTACTTCTCATTTCAACCAGATGATCCACAGTTGGGGTTCGGATCGCTACCTGCCTGACAGACATTTCTGCCTGGATGAAGGAACAACACCTTCAACTCAATCTGGCAAAGACAGAACTGCTTGTGGTCTCAGCCAACCCAGCACTTCGACATACTCTCTCCATTCAGCTCGGTTCATCAACCGTAACTCCGTCCGGGACTGCCAGGAACCTTGGAGTTGTGATTGATGATCAGCTTAAATTCACTGACCACATTACTGCAACAACCCGGTCCTGCAGATTTGCGCTATACAACATTAGGAAGATTAGACCCTTCCTATCAGAGCAGGCCACTCAACTCTTGGTCCAAGCTCTTGTACTCTCCAGACTGGACTACTGTAATTCTCTTCTAGCGGGCCTTCCAGCATCCACTGTTAAACCCTTGCAGCTGATCCAGAACGCAGCGGCGAGAGTGGTCTTCAACGAGCCGAAGAGAGCTCATGTCACACCTCTCTTCATCAGTCTTCACTGGCTGCCGATAGCTGCACGAATCAAATTCAAGGCTCTGGTGCTCGCCTACAAAGCAACCGCAGGCTCTGCACCAGTATACCTAAACTCACTTGCTCAGACTTACACACCCTCCAGAAGCTTGCGTTCTGCAAGTGAACGCACGCCTAGTGGTGCCATCTCAAAGAGGCATGAAATCCCTCACTAGGACCTTTTCCTGGACCGTTCCCACCTGGTGGAATGACCTGCCTGTCTCAGTTCGAGCAGCCGAGTCTGTAGCCATTTTCAAAAAACATCTCAAGACACTTCTTTTCCAGCAGCACTTGACCAATAAAGAATAGCACTTATCACTCTATTCGTTACTGTTTGTTAATTAAAAAAAAAAAAAAAAAAAAAAAAACTGTCCTGTGTTTTGTTTCGTGAGACTTGTTACAGCGCTTGCATATTGTTGCCCTTGACTAGTGTTGGTTGCTTCTATTACTCTCATTTGTAAGTCGCTTTGGATAAAAGCGTCTGCTAAATGACTAAATGTAAATGTAAATGTAAAATAAAATGTACCCCATGATTTAAGCCATTCTAGATGTATGACTTTCTTCTTTCTGAACATATGAGTTATACTAATAAATATCCTGATGTTTCCAAGCTTTATAATGGCATTGAATGGGGCTCACAAGTTTGAAGCTAAAAAAGTGCATCCATCCATCATAAACATACTCCACAAGGCTCCGGGGGGGTTAAAAAAGGCCTATTTAAGTAAAATAACTAGCTTCCGCCAAACCGCCTTCTGCATGCATCTTGCACAGAAAGTGTAACGTCTCTCGCAGTTCAAAACATGTCATATGTCATGATAGTCACGGCTAGATATTTTACTTTATAACGTGTTAAATATACAGTGAGTACGGCAAGTTCTCGTGCGTCTTTTTGGGAAAGATGCAACACGTTTTTCACACCTGGATTTGGGGATCCTCTGCCATTCCTCCTTGCAGATCCTCTCCAGTTCTGTCAGGTTGGATGGTAAACGTTGGTGGACAGCCATTTTCAGGACTCTCCAGAGATGCTGAATTGGGTTTAAGTCAGGGCTCTTGCTGGGCCATTCAAAAAAAGGGTGGATTGAGGGTGAGTAAATCATGTTGTAATTGTTATTTTAAGTTTACTCCTTTAAGGTTTTGCAGAAATAGTGATTTATTCGACAAATTGGTTTAGGCTATTGAGAATTTGGTTCAGAGAATGGGATTTAGTGTTTTAGCAAATCAGAAAAACTAACATCAAGAGAGCTCTTTTTAACTGATTTGTGTACAGGTCCATTGAAACAAGAGACGCATCATTTGATCCTTTGAAACGTTTTACCAGTTAAAATTGCTATTCAAAACTTTAGATGACATTGATTAATAATAGAATCAGAACTAAAATATCGTTCCTAGGATATCTAAGTCCACTAAAGGAGGGAGGGCATTTTCACATTTAGCTCCTAAACTCTGGAATAGTCTTCCTGATATTGTTCGAGGTTCAGACTCGCTGTCCCAGTTTAAAACTAGATTAAAGACGCATCTCTTTAGCCAAGCATTCACATTATAATTACCTTTTATACTACAGTTAAATCGGATCAAAAGCATTAATATTCTGAACAGCAGCTATGCTAATTATTTCCCATCTGCTTTTCTGTTATTATCTTGGGACACTAGTCCCGAGGTAAATAGTTGGTCAGCTCCAGTTTGTATCCAGCCTCTCATGGAGACTTCAGATGCCCCAACACCTGTGATGAGACGACTCAACGCCTGTGAAGAGACGACTCAATGCCAGCGCTGTTATAGCGGCCTAAAATAATACATGATTGATTAATTTTTTCTAACATTTTTCAATGTACATTTATAAAATGCACTTTCTGTAAAGCTGCTTTGAAACAATGTGTATTGTGAAAAGCGCTATACAAATATATTTGAATTGAATTGAATTAAAACAATTACAAGAGGGAGCAAAATAAATTACAGTAACACTTTAGTTTAGGGTCCAATTCTAACTATGAACTACTTGCATTATTTTACTAGGATATTGGCTGTTTATTAGTACCTATAATGCACATTGTAATGCCTTATTCTACCCAATACCTAAACTAAACTACATTACTAACCATTAATAAGCAGTAATTAGGGGTTTACTGATGCAAAAGTCATAGCTAATAGTTATTCAGTAGCGAGTATTGGACCCTAATCTAAAGTGACCAGAATTACAAAGTTATAATCATATATTAAAATAAAGCATGTTTTAATCTTCTATATTGTTTTTCCTTTACATCATTAATGTGTTAAATATTGAAATATACTGTACAAGAAAAATAATGCTTATCTCCCTAAAACACATGTTTGCATACAGACAACTGACCTACTCATACTAGACCAACACTATACCAGCACTAACTAGCACTAACCAGCATAAACCAGCCTGGAATTCATTCATGTTTATGCTGGATTATTCAGTTGAGTAGCATTTGATGATCTGAACTGCTAAGCAAAGTGTTCAATGCAGGATGACTAGGGCTGATGATGCAGTGGAGATTTTACAACTTGATATGTCAATAAACATCGTAGATAAGATTTTATAGTTCTCTTTTGCTTCCATGCCCTCCATGGGTCAACAATAACAACAAATTCGAGTTTTAGAAATGCCACAATATGAAATCATTACAGAGGCATGTTCACAAACATTGCTTTTGTTCATCTGAAATAGCTTTACAAAGCTTGTAGTCTTAATTTCAGTGGCAGACTTAAAACTAATTTCAACTCTCACATCCGCTTGTTCAAATGTCAATAAAGTTGCTGCTGCTTTATGAACAATGTCAAAAAATTAATTGAGTTACATAAAACAAATGACGCAAAATGAAAGAATTAGGTAGGCTATGATGACTCATAGAAGTTTCCTTTAGGAATGACTGTAATTAAATCTAATGTGAAAGCCTGTGCCAAATACTACAGGATGGTATTTTATCCCGTAAACAGTGATGTTGTGTGGAAGCACTTGGCAACAAAGTGTTTGCCAGCCAGAAATAAATCGGCTCATTATGGTGCTCAGCCTTTTAGGTCAAATTAACAAGGTTTGGGAGGAAGTAAGTGCTGTCATTATCCTGGTGTCACACCATAATGCTGGTGTGACACATGCTCGAATTTGCGATATTCAGTTTTATGGGCATGTATCTCTAAAATGTCATTAAAGAGCACTTTGCTGTAGCAAATAAAACAAAGACCTCACGCCACTTTGTTAAATTAGCTGTATTTTGATACACCATTTGTACATCATCTATTTATTTAAAACCAACAAACCCATTTTGTCAAATGGAAGAATCTGCTTTCTGGGTCATTTTGCCTCATTTAAAAGGTCACGGAAAAGAAGTGTGTCAATAACACATAAAGCATGGTTTGCATAGTATATAAATGAAGATGTTCTGAAGTCAGAAAACACAAGCTAACAAAAGACACCCCAAACCTCAGCGGAAGACACAGCTTTTGCACTATTTCCAGCTATGAAGGTCGTGCTGCTGGCAATGCTGTTGGCGTTTGCTACGTGGGCAGATTCGGCCCAGGCCCAGAAAGCTCTGAGACTCTGTGGCCGGGAGTTTTTTCGGGCTGTCGTCTACACGTGTGGGGGTTCCAGGTGGAGGCGGGTCCAATCTGAGGACCCCATGAAGGGTCAGTATATATTTTGTCTTTGCTCAGCAGTCATCATCCCAGTGTAAATTAGGTCAGAACACAACTGTCTGTTCAAACTCATACTGTTAAATATTTGGTTGTTGTTATTTATTACTGTAACAACACTAACACTGAATTTTTTGTTATAAACTGTAATAAATGTTAAAAGTGGGCTGCCTTTTTTCACATGACATAACATTTTTATTAATAATTTATATAAATGTAAATTTTAAAATGTATTATATGTTAAAATTAGTGTGTCTTTTACATAATATAATATAATATATTGAACTGCAAAAATTAAGAACGGGATATTTTATAAAAATTATACATTTTTAAAATAATTATAAAATATTATTTATAATTTATATAAATAAATGTAAATTAAGCAAATGTAATATATGTTAAAATGTATGTGCCTTTTATATAGGCTAATATAATATAATTAGTGCTGGATGATTAATTGCATCCAAAATAAAAATTTGTGTTTACATAATATATGTGTGTGTACTGTGTATAATTATTGTATATATAAATACATACTCATGCATGTATATATTTAAGAGAAAAAATATATATATACAGTATATGCATGCAAATATTTCTTAATGTGTGTATGTGTATTCAAATATACATAATGATTAAACACATTTTTATTTTGGAACTCGATTAATCGTTTGACGTCCCTAAATTATATAATATAATATAATTAATATGATATAATGAACTGCAAAAATGAAGAACTGTGTATTTGATAATTTATAAATAAATGTAAATTATAAAATTTTAAAAGTAGTGTGCCTTTTATATATAATAATATAATAAACAATTTAGTGTATTTTATTGAGCTGTAAAAATGAAGATATATTTAAAGTTAAGGTTATTTGATAAAGATGTTTTTATATAGCCTTATGATATAATCAACATTTAAAATTAATTATTATTACTTATTTTATTTAAAAATAATGATTAATTGCTAAGCATTACAGTTACTTTGCATCCTAATGTAAATTTAGTTTTCACCTTTAGGAACTCACGAGACCCACTGAAATTATACAATTATGCCAGCCAAATCAAAGCATAAATATAAACCTTGGTTGAATTTGGGATCAGCATAATGGCATACTCTTTCTGCTATTTCTGCATTATAAAGACATTGCAGAAATAATAGGACTGTATGTGTGCTTGTCCAAATTCAACTATTGTGCGCCACCTGCTGTATCACGTTTGCATTCTGAAGTAACTTTCTGACAACTCACCATTAACTCATACAGCAACTTACTGTGGCGTTAACCAACACCATTTAGCCTACATTACCTGACTATGATTTTACACAGGTTATGACATCGAGACTGACGTGGAGACCTCTGCAGAAATGGATCGAGTAAGAAGAGACACATTCGAAACGCTGCCCTCCACGTGCTGTAAAGTGGGCTGTAGAAAAAGTGATCTTGTTAGCATGTGCTGAGAAACACTATAACCTTCATCATCTCTGTGCAAAATGCCTTTATTGTTTTTCTGAGGTTCATATGTTAGGCAATTTTTCCACGAAATTCTTCAAATGAAACAAACAAACAAACAACAACAATATAATAACAAAAAGAAGTATAATAGTTTTTAAGTACATCAGATTGTATTGAAATAGCTACATTTAGGCTCATATAAGCTGCATGCCCCAAACCATAAATATATAGCGTTTTGTATGTTTAAAATGGTTATGACACTAAACTAATGTTTTTTTTTTGTTTTTTTTGTGAGTGTGTGTTTTTTTTTTTAAATGTTGTTAAAAAAGGATAAAATCTTGAAGCAAGGACAAAAAAAAAAGAGTTTGTTTTATAAATCATGTATACACAACATTGTATTTCATGCAAAATATCCAAGGAGATACCAACTGTAAAATTAAGAATTAAAGAAAAGATTTTAAAAAAAGGGTTATTTTGAGTTATATTTTGTTGGCAATGAATACGGTTTAGGATTTAGGATTTTTTTTACTATGGACCCTATGACGACTTCCGCTCTGAGAAACCCGGAAATTTGAAAAGGGTTTATCGATGCAATAAACTCGCACTCGCAGCCCTTAAAGAAACAGTACTGTGTTCTTCCGTTTCTCGAACACGGACATGAAAGTTGAAATTATAAAACCACGGCAGCTTGAATGAGGGTGGAAACACGAGATCCATGAGTGCGAGTTCATTTCAGTAAGTTCTTTAGAATATTATACCCTACAGCATGTTTTGTTATGTTGATATAATGAAACATAATTGTCTTTTATATTTGTTTGGAGTCAAAAGTAATACACAGTACACAACATAGGCGTGATCTTGTATGAGCAGAGATCAATATCAGCGGATTCAAGAAAGTGTTAAAAAAGATTAACAGAATGCATAGCGGCTTAAGATAATCTAAATACAAGTTGGTTTTATGTAATATCTTTTCGTCACTACTTCTATCACAAGTGTCGCACAAGTGTCTATCTGATTCACTTTCTCTGTATAGAAATAAATCTTTAACTAAAGCCTCTCTATATAGGATATATATATATATATATATATATATATATATATATATATATATATATATATATATATATATATATATATATATATATATATATATAAAATAGCCTATCAAATTCTATATTCCTAGCGAGTTCCGCGAGCATCCACTATCAGATCAATGTTACCAGAAAAATAAGAAGCCTAATGAGCTGAGCAGTGAACTCATACTCCTATTGACACTAGGGCTGTGTATTGCCAAGAATCTGGCGATACAATACGTATCACGATACAGGGGTCACGATACTATATATTGTTATATATTGCGATATTGTAAGAAAGGGGATATATTGCGATACTTCTTTCTTTTTTCTTTTAAGAAAGATCTAATTTAAAAGAATAAAGGACACAACTATATGCTTAAAACATGACAATTAACTATTTTATTAAATTAATACAGAATCATTTATATCACTAATCACTATTTTGTGCAATCTAAGTAAATGGAAATAGTGAAGTGACTGAAGGATCCTTAATTTGTGTGTTTTAAAGGTTCACAGTATAGCAGTTTTTTCATTTCTAAACTATTAAACTACAGAAAGTGCATAGTCCATCCATTCCATGACTGTTTATTTTGTATTTAATACTGTAAAGCTGTTTTCTTTAAAGCAGTCTATTGTACAAAGTGCTATTTGAAGCACTAAACTGCAGAGCCGGTGCATCCATATCGCTATGATCATCTGCTTTCGTTCTGCTGCCAGTGCTGTCAATTTTGTTGCGTGTTTATTTTGTTACTGAGAGGAAAGCATAATCTTTACATATTCTATCGAAACACTTCTCAGCGGCGCGGATGATGATCGGGATGTTAAGCGAGCTTCAGATTCTCAGATGTGTTTCCCGAGTATTGGATCTTAACTTGGCCTATTTTGCAAACAAACAAACGAATCTTGGATCTAAATATATAAATATCGATACAGCGTTTTTGAGAATTGATACAGTATCACCAATCATAATATCGCGATTTCACGTGTACTATCGATATTTTCTTACACCCCTAATTAAAAACATTAAATATAAAAACTCTGTGTGCATATCTCTGTAAAAAACATTAAAAACATTAAATATAAAAACTCTGTGTGCATATCAACAACATTCATATTCTCACGCACACCTAAACAATATAATAGCTACACAAGAGTTGTCAAAACACGTTGTTTAGGAAATTGACAAAAATGGTTTCTACGCAATGAAAACACTTTTTTTCTTCATGGATTACCATTGTTATGAACTTACTGTACATGTCTCAAACCTTTCCTATTTGAATAGAGAAGTGATACATAGTCTCAAAAATGAGTGTGTATGAGGGGAGAGAGGAGGGTAATGCCATCAATCACCAGAATCAGAAAGCATTCCCAAACTCTATTGTGTCTGTGAAGAGTAATAAATCCATGGATTTCCCTCCTGCCATGACCCTTGACCCCAGGTAAGATAAAATACTGAAACGGAATAATTTAGTTAATAAATACTTTATCCAAAAGGGACATTTCATTATAATTTCATTATCTTTTATATTTGTTTTAATTGTTTTTATCAGATGTGAGGTTCGCAAAACCGCATCTCCAGAGTCCAGCTGTGTGTCCTTGAAGAGTAACAGGTTCATTCACCTACTCAGTAATAAAACAGTTACCTCGGATGTAAAAAAATAAATAAATAAACACTGAATAAGAATGATGTAATACAAAAAGATATAGTATACGATAAGTGGGTCATTTAAAAGTAATTCACAGAAAAAGAAAATAATTTACTCACTCTGGTGTGAAACCAGAAGAACTTGCTCTTTTTCATGTAACTCAAAATGGAAAGTTGTGTAGAATGCTTATGCTCCTCTTTTCATACAATGAAAGTGAATTGGGTGTGTCCCTTACAGCAAAAGCAAAATAAAATGACAAAAAGGTAACACAAATACCATAAAATTTGTCTATATGACTGAAGGCCGTAACCATGTCTTTTCTTCAGTGTTTATTTATAAATAAATGGGGGTCTTTTATTTAAAGACAGTAATGATTAAAAGGGATTCAAGGGAATAAAGATAATATAAGAATGATAAAATAAGTTTTATTTCTAATTGTAGCCTATTTAGTGAAGTAATCAATTTAAACTCTTTGCAAATAATATTGTATTTAAAAATATGCACACATTCACTCTTGTTTGTCTAGACTGCCAGCTTTTTGTGATGAACAGACTGGATATCTTGTCTTCTTCTGCAAATTTAATTGTGTATATATAAATATGACACACTGAAGAAGTTTTTATGGTGCATGGAGCTCAATAGCACATCACCCATTAATTTTCATAGAATGGAAAAGATGTAAACTCTCTGTTCTGCACTCACACAGAGTCAAGGTGACTGGAAACCTGCAACAGGATTCTCACCAACCAGTGGATGACATACTGCAAAGAGTCAAAGCAATTCACAAATCCACCATGAAGAAAAAATATGAGAGCTTATTTGAGGGAATCAAAATACAGGAGAATCAAGCCCTCCTGAACATGATCTATACACAACTTTACATCATAGATGGAGAAAGTGAAGGGGTGAATGAAGAACATGAGGTTTTACACATGGAGAAAACACCCAAAACACAACACTCACAAGACACTCTAATCCACTGCAATGACATCTTTGACCTTTTACCTGAACAAGCAAAAATAAAGACTGTTCTCACTAAAGGCATTGCTGGAATTGGAAAAACAGTCTCTGTGCAGAAGTTCATTCTGGACTGGGCTGAGGGAAACGCCAACCAGGATGTAGATTTCATGTTTGTGCTTCCATTTCGAGAGATTAACTTGGTTAAAGAGCAGAGGTATAGTCTTCACAAACTTCTTCTGAACTTTTACCCTGAACTTCAACATCTGGACTCAAATATGTTTGGTGAGAGTAAAGTGGTGTTCATCTTTGATGGTTTAGATGAAAGTAGAATTTCACTGTTTGTAGATACTGAGACAGTTTCTGATGTGACAGAGACTTCAACAGTTGGTGTGTTGATGTCAAACCTCATGAAAGGAGAGCTGTTTCCTTCTGCTCTCATCTGGATCACCTCCAGACCAGCAGCAGCAAGACAGATCCCCTCTAAATACATAAATCGTGTGACTGAAATTCAGGGATTCAGTGACCCTCAGAAGGTAGAATATTTCAGGAAGAGAATCAGTGATGAGCATCAATCCAGCAGAATCATCTCACACATTAGAAAATCAAGAAGTCTCCACATCATGTGTCACATACCAGTCTTCTGCTGGATCTCAGCCACTGTGCTTCAGAACATCCTGAAACAAGATGATAGCGCAGAAATCCCTCAGACTCTGACGGAAATGTACATACACTTCCTGATCATTCAGACAAGTGTAAAGAACCAAAAGTATGAAGGACTAGATTCAAAGAAAGTCCTGCAGTCCAATAGACAAATCATCTTGAAACTGGCTGAGCTGGCTTTCAAGCAGTTGATGAAGGGCAATATAATGTTCTATGAGCAGGACCTGAGAGAGTGTGGCATAGACGTCACTGACGCCTCAGTAAATTCTGGTATTTGCACTGAGATCTTTAAGGTGGAAGCTGTGATTAATGATAGAAAAGTCTACTGCTTCATACATCTGAGTTTTCAAGAGTTTCTTGCTGCATTGTATGTTTTTCAATACTATGTGAGTACTACTATGGAGGTGCTGACGTGTTTTACCCCACTGCATTGTTTGTTTAAAGGGGCAGTAGACAAAGCTGTAGAGAGTCAGAATGGACAATATGACCTTTTCCTTAGATTTCTTTTGGGCATCTCATTGGAGTCCAATCAAAGATTGTTATATGGTCTATTGGCTCACAATGAGAGCAGCTCAGAGAGCATGAAGGAAATCACGAGGTACATAAAGGAGAAAATCAAAAATGATCTCCATCTATCAGCTGATAGATCCATCTGCCTGTTCCTCTGTCTGCTGGAAGTCAAAGATCAGACTCTCTACAGAGAGATTGAGGATTTCCTGACCTCAGAGAAACACTCAGAGAAGAAACTCTCTCCTGGACAGTGTTCAGCAATAGTCTACATGCTGCAGATGTCAGAAGATGCGATGGATGAGCTGGACCTTAAGAAATACAACACATCAGAGGAGGGTAGAATGAGACTGATACCTGCTGTGAGGAACTGCAGAAAAGCTCTGTAAGTGTTAAAATGTTGTTTTACACAATTAAAGGGCCAAAATTTCTTCAAATAAAATGAAGAATTCAATTATAAGTTTATTAATTAAAAAATAAAAATGAAAATAAATAGATCACTTTTCAAATGCATTTGAATTTGCCCTTTTAAAATGCACATCCTGGCTATTGTGAGGACTGGACTGGACAATCCTGTAGACATTTCCATTTCTGTAGCTCCCCTAGCATCTTCCTCACATGCTCAACCTGTTCCTCCTCTGGCCACAAGTAAATGTTATCTATTTAAACAATGATGTAGGGATAAATGTGTTCAAGCTCTGAAATGAAAAAGCCAGTAAGGGTGAGGTGAGGGCACCCTATGGTGAGATGCAGGTTCAGCTGCCAACAAATACTTTTTGCCCAGTATTCTGCTTTAGGGATGGGTCACCCCCGGCATGTCCCATCACTGTCTTGCAGAGTTTAGCTCTAACCTTTATTAAACTCACCTACCTGCATTTTTTATTTTATTTTTATTTGCAAAAATGTATTTGTTCAAGTAAAAAATTAGAACTGACTATGATCAGCCTAAACATGGCTGTGACTATGCATACAAACACAATTTTGTGTCAGATTAATAGATTGTAGATTTCCTTTTAGGTTTTCCAACTCTAATCTCATTGATCAGTGCTGTGAAAGTGTGGCTTCAGCTCTACAATCAGCCAACTGCCCCCTGAGAGAGCTAGACCTGAGTGACAATGACTTGCAGGATTCAGGAATGAAGCTACTATATGATGGCCTGAAGAATCCTCACTGTCAGCTGGAGATACTCAGGTGTGTATTTAAAGGAATAATTAATCCAGAAATGAAAATTTTGAGATGTTTCAATATATATTTTCACAATGATCTGATTTTATTTGATTTCTTCTTTTAGATTGTCTGGCTGTATGGTGGCAGAGGAAGGTTGCTCTTACCTGACTTCAGCTTTGAGTTCAAACCCCTCACACCTGAGAGAGCTGGATCTGAGCTACAATCATCCAGGAGATTCAGGAGTGAAGCTGCTTTCAGGTCTACTGCAGAATCCAAGCTTCAAGTTGGAGAAACTCAAGTACCTGTTATTGTTATAAACAGCATAAAGTTTTGTTCCACTTTTAGGACTCTCTTTGAGAATCTCTTTGAGAAGGCTGTAATTTCACAAAACTATTTCACATAATAATTTAAAAAAGAAATAATTTTTTGTGCTTAATATACAAACGTGAATTTGAGACAAATATTACCACAGAACCGAAGCTGGTAAAAAAAAAAAAAAAACTTAAATGGACCTATACAAAGTATAGGAAAATACTTTCAGAAACATCTTTTTGATGCTACACTATGGCACATTCTCAGTGATATTACCTGGGGTCAAAAGGTGTTTTGGGTCTTTCGAATATCATACACCCTTGCCCAGGCCTCGGCCTGTGCCCTAGCAGCAACCTATGGATGTGCCCTCTTTAACCAAAGCCAACTTGACGCTTTCTCAGTTGCATATGTGGTGGTGTGAATGGCTTTCCTTCGTCTCTCCTGTGATTCTGAGTGCTGTGTGTGCCCTGCAAAGTGTCTAGCAGGTATAGGGCAGAGGTCTAAAATCCTGCTCCTGGATGGCCACTGTCCTGCAGAGTTTAGTTTCAACCCTAATCAAACACACCTGAATCAGCTCATCAAACTCTTCAGGATGGCTTGAAAATACAAAAGGTAGGTGTGCTGAAGCAGGTTGGAACTAAACTCTGCAGGACAGTGGCCCTTCCAGGAGCAGGATTGAAGACCTCTGGTATAGGGCATTACAGTAGTCCAGGAGTGATTTTATGAGAGCGTGGATTACAGTCTCCATATCTTTTAGGGTTAGAAACTTTTAATTTCTCATCCAATCTCAGATGAAAGAAACGGCCCTTTACCAATGTACTTATTTGTTTCTCAAAATTTAGTTTTACAAATTTTTCCAATTAAATGTAACCCCAACATTCCTAACACGAGGTTGAACACTGGTGGAAATAGAACCTAAATTAAAAACAGAAGGAAACCTGGAGGGGCCTAAAATCAATATTTCGCTTTTGCTTACATTTAACCCTTTCGCACGTACGTTCTAAATATGCAGACTGGCAGCCTGGCGTGAGTTTTTTAACGTGACCGTTATTATAAAATGACATGCGTTCTAATTTCCATGGTAACACATCAACTTGACATATGATGTTTTATTTAGTATAATTTTTTTATACAAAATACTTTCTGACTAAATTAAATACATGCAAGTGAACTCCTTATGGTTTAAATAATACAAATAAAAACAAATAAATTATATGTTTGTTGATCGATAAGTTATCACAGGCTGTGGGCGGGGCACCTCCATTATATGTTTTCAACACTGACAGGGAGTCGGAGCCTGTGGCATTTACAACACAAGATCATCCACTTCTCCTGATATATGTGACATTATGCTGGGGAACAGGGTAGAAAATAATTGTGTTAGTTGATCTGTAAAGCTATCACGGGTTGTGTTGTCCGCTCCGCCATTATGTTTACAATGCTGACGGAGCCTGCTGGATTTACAACACAAGATCATCCACTTCTCCTGATATAGGGTGAATTCAAGGTGGTTTGGACACTTTTTGGCATTGCGATGACTTGGGAAAAGTGTCCCAATCACCCTGAATTCACCCTATGTGACATTACGTGAGGGAACCGTGTAGAAAATGATTCTTGTGTTAGTTAGTTGATCGGTAAAGTTATTACGGGCTGTGGGCGTCTGTGCCGCCGTGAACATTAACGTTATATGTTTACAACACTGACAGGGAGTCAGAGCCTGCTGTATTTACAACACAAGATCATCCACATCTCCTGATATATTTGACAATATGTGATTGAACAGGATAGATAATGGTTGTGTTTGTTGATCGGTAATGTTATCACGGGCCATTATATGTTTACAACACTGATATCTTGCTGTTATATATATATATATATATATATATATATATATATATATATATATATATATATATATATATATATATATATATATATATATTAGTATGAAATTACCAACTATATTTAGTTTTTGCTGATATTTTTGTGGTTGTGTAATGTAATTTGAAGTGTATGAAACCTAAAATAAACATTAAAAGACGCTGAGACTCACTCAGTCTTTGGCTCAGTGCCAGTCAGCGCGCTAAAGCAGATTTTAAATTTGAATTTGGCAGTTGATCTCTGAGCGTTCTAATCACACCCGTGTGATAGTATGCACAAGCCTAGATTGATCACACGGGTTTGATCGTACGTATCAAAGGGTTAATTGTAGGGGTGTAACGATACGCCTATACCACGGTTCGATTCATGGCACGGTTTTGGAGCCACGGTTCGGTACGGTTCTGTTTGTTGTGGAGGCAGGGTTCATAGCAGGGCTCCAGCAATAATAACACTAGATTAACTTTTAACTTAATAATAACAACATATAATTTAACTTATTAACTTAATAGGCTAATTAAACTTATTAACTTTATATTAATTAACTTTATTCATTGACTACACATTTTCTTTAGAGCAGTTAGCATACCCGATTAAGCTAAAATTAAATAAATGCCTCCACTGTAGACTATAAATAATCTAATTTTACCATTTACCATAATGTTTAAAAAAACAAGCACATTTATTTAATAAAAATTGATGCCACACACAAGTTCTTTCCCACTTTAGCCTTATTAACAAACACTTAAATTGTACGAATATGACTTATACTGATAAATAAATAGGCCTATAAATTAAATATCAGTTTTTTTTGTAAATACAATAACATACACCACACTAATTTAAAAATAAACAAAATAACAAATAGAAAATAAAGTGGCATTTTGGGGTTATGGAAACAAGTTACCATGGTGAATACAAAATACATCATTACTTGTTAATGAAACATGAAAACTGCTCCTGATGATCAGAATAAACAACTGCATCCAAATCATTCCCAACTAACACACGTCGAACCTGTTACATGATTTATTGGTACTTTACTTTTATTTCATGACTTACGAATTGACATCGTAACGTTGCATGCTCATTCTCTTGCGCTTTTTGAAGAGATACACGGGGCACACGTGAAACTAAGCTAAACAGCAAGCTAAAGAGTGTGCACTACAAGCACATTATAACGGCTGACTGGACACGAAAGCGGTTTTCTGAGGTGAGAGATTTTTATTTCGTAACAAGGCACAAGCTACGAAAATAACAATGTTGCTAGGACTCCAAGGCAGCATTTTACCTATACCTGGCTAAATGGGGAAACTTGTTCTATCCTTCCACCATGCAGCTTGAGCGATCACCCAAGTCACGTGACATGCACTTACAAGACAAAAGTGTATATTTAGTATTGTGACATAAGGTGTAGTGAGAGCTGGGCTGGGGCAGCAGGGGGGCGGGGCTCGCTCGGTTCGACATGAGAGAATTGCGGTTCGAACCGTGGGTGGTGTATCGCGTTTTTCGGTTCGGTTTGAAAATTGTTACACCCCTATTTAATTGCAAAAAAAAATGATAAGCCATCCAACATTTGATCTCCTCAAAACAGTTGCAAAGCACATCCAAAGCAAAAATACTGTCAGTTTTAGCTGGTAGATAATATTGTGTATCGTCATCATAGCAGTAATAGGAGATCTTATATTTCTTTATATTAAAAATGGCAAGGGTAGCATATAAAGTGAAAAGAGAAGAGGGCCTAAAATGGACCCTTGGGGTACACCACATTATAGGGGAACCAATGAAGAAGAAAACTTCCCAATGCTCCAGCCATTGCAGGGCGACACCCTGAATTCCCACCACTTTTTCCAACCAATGTAAAAAGAAAGTATGATCGATTGTATCGAATGCAGCACTTAAATCCAACAAGACAAGCACCACATGCGAATCAGTATCGAGAACTTGCCGCAGATCATTAATGACCTTCTACAGTGTAGATTCCGTACTGCACACTAATCTGAAACTAGGATAAAAAGTATCTAAAATATTGGAATTTGTTAATTCAATTATGTTTAAATTTAAATTGAACTTACATTTATGTATTTATAGTTTGGAACATGGAGAAAAGATGAGAATCACACCAGGACTTCGGAAATGTAGGTACACACTCAGCCACAAACATTTTGCCACAATTGTTTTAAATATTTGTAATGAAATACATGCTTGTATGATTTATGCAGATACATGTGATCTCACACTGGATCCAAACACAGCACATACTCATCTTATTATGTCTGAGGGCAACAGAAAGGTGACATATGTGAAAGAGAAGCAATTGTATCCTGATCATCCAGAGAGATTTGAGAACTTTGAGCAGGTTCTGAGTCGAGAGAGTCTGTCTGGACGGTGTTACTGGGAGGCTGAATGGAGCGGTCAAGCTGTTATAGCAGTGTCGTATAAAGGAATCAGCAGAAAAGGAGGAAGAGAATGTCGGTTTGGACTCAATGAAAAGTCATGGATTCTGTTCAGCTCTGATAACAGATTCACTGCCTGTCATAATAATAAGAGAACAGACGTACCTGCCCCTTCACCTCCCTCTACTAGAGTCGGCCTGTTTTTGGACTGGCCAGGCGGCAGTCTGGCCTTCTATAGCGTCTCTAACACACTCACCCTCACACACTTACACACATTTCACTGCACATTCAAAGAGCACCTGCATGCAGGATTTTTGCTTGACTTGGGTTCCTCAGCATCTCTGCCCTCTGTCAGGACATTATATACATAACTGGGTAAAAAAGAGAATTAAAACTATTTACACTTCTAACATATAATACCTCAGAAACTTTTCTTCAGTGGAGCACAAAAAAATTAATGTTAAATTAATTCTACATGAAATGAACATACATTTAATGCTGAAGCTAGATGATGTTTAGCTAATGTTATTCAGTTGTATAGTTCTATTTATTATTGTTGTAATTTATAATACATTTATTTAAAGTTGTATATTTATATAGGTTTAATTGTTAAGTTAATTCTGATATTTGCATACCTGTTAAATGTATAACTGCATGAATTGTTTCTCATATCTCAACAACCTGATACCGTGTGCAAAAATGTGAGTAGAATTTTTTTCAGCTAAAGAATATTTTTGTTTTATTTATAAAAAATGTTATGGTTTTGCAGAAATTTTCAGTTTATTTTAATTTCACATATTTTAAACTATATTTTCAAATGCTTGTTTTTCTGTAACAGAAACCACAGCATAGTTATTTTCTTTTACACAATAAGTGCAAATAAGTGTTAAAAAATCACACAAAAACTGTATATCTCAACTGGGTTTTGAAATATTAGTACAATAAATAAATATTTTGTCAATAAAATTGTCCAACAATCGATTGCCAAACAATAACGATTGAAAGAGGTAATAATAATTGAAAATACTTTGATATCAGAATATTTGTCTTAAGTTCTCAAAACAAATCAATAATAGTAAACAAATTATATACAGTGGGTATGGAAAGTATTCAGACCCCCTTAAATTTTTCACTCAGTTAAATTGCAGCCATTTGCTTAAATCATTTAAGTTCTTTTTTTTCTCATTAATGTACACACAGCACCCCATATTGACAGAATAACAAAATTGTTGACATTTTTGCAGATTTATGAAAAAAGAAAAACTGAAATATCAAATAGTCCTAAGTATTCAGACCTTTTGCTCAGTATTTAATAGAAGCACCCTTTTGATCTAATACACCCATGAGTCTTTTTGGGAAAGATGCAACAAGTTTTTCACACCTGGATTTGGGGATCCTCTGCCATTCCTCCTTGCAGATCCTCTCCAGTTCTGTCAGGTTGGATGGTAAACGTTGGTGGAAAGCCATTTCCAGGTCTCTTCAGAGATGCTGAATTGGGTTTAAGTCAGGGCTCTTGCTGGGCCATTCAAGAATAGTCAGAGTTGTTGTGGAGCCACTGCTTCGTTATTTTAGCGTGCTTATTATATCATTGTCTTGTTGGAAGGTGAACCTTCAGCCCAGTCTGAGGTCTTGAGCACTCTGGAGAAGGTTTTCCTCCAGGATATCCCTGTACTTGGCCACATTCATCTTTCCCTCGATTGCAACCAGTCGTCCTGTCCCTGCAGCTGAAAAACACCCCCACAGCATGATGCTGCCACCACCATGCTTCACTGTTGGGACTGTATTGGACAGGTGATGAGCAGTGCCTGGTTTTCTCCACACATACCGCTTAGAATTAAGGCCAAAAAGTTCTATCTTGGTCTCATCAGACCAGAGAATCTTATTTCTCACCATCTTGGAATCCTTCAGGTGTTTTTTTTTAGCAAACTCCTTGCAGGCTTTCATGCGGGAGAGGCTTCCGTCGGGCCACTCTACCATAAAGCTCCTACTGGTGGAGGGCTGCAGTGATGGTTGATTTTCTACAACTATCTCCTATCTCCTGACTGCATCTCTGGAGCTCAGCCACAGTGATCTTTGGGTTCTTCTTTACCTCTCTCACAAAGGCTCGTCTCCCCCGATAGCTCAGTTTGGAAGGCCAGCTTTAGGAAGGGTTCTGGTTGTCCCAAACGTCTTCCATTTAAGGATTATGGAGGCCACTGTGCTCTTAGGAACCTTAAGTGCAGCCAAAATTTTTTTTTGTAACCATGGCCAGATCTGTGCCTTGCCACAATTCTGTCTCTGAGCTCTTCAGGCAGTTCCTTTGACCTCATGATTCTCATTTGCTCTGACATGCACTGTGAGCTGTAAGTCCAGTCAGTATAACCAAACACAGCTGGACTCAAATGAAGGTATAGAACTATCTCAAGGATGATGAGAAGAAATGGACAGCACCTGAGTTAAATATATGAGTGTCACAGCAAAGGGTCTGAATACTTAGGACCATGTGATATTTCAGTTTTTTTTATAAATCTGCAAAAATGTCAACAATTCTGTTTTTCTGTTAATATGGGGTGCTGTGTGTACATTAATGAGAATTTTTTTTTTTAATTTAAGGGGGTCTGAATACTTTCCGTACCCACTGTAGACAGACATGTGACTTATACAATGAGGTATGAAATACAATGAGGTATTAAACTTATGACATTTCAACTCAATGCACAGAAAGAGGTTTACATTTTAAATTGTTTATACGAGGTAAAACGTTTTCTTGATATGACAATGGCCGTTAAATCATGTCCAATATGTGCTTCAATAATAATTAAAAAAATTAAATAACATCACAGGGAATAACTTCAGAATGATCAGAGTAGTGGCCAAAAGTGATGTCTGGATGGGAGATTTGTTTTTAAGTTTACTTAAATATTTATATATTATATTATATATGTATATATTTCAAATATTTTAAATATGAGGAAAGAACAAAACTAAACTTGGTAAATGTATTCATATGGCAAAATGATTTAGCAAAAAGGGGAACCTATAGCTACAGGTTTTTATTTTACTATGCAAAAACATTGCATAGAAAAACAAAAATCTCACAGGAAAAAGCATATATTAACTACAACATAATCAGTTATTAAGATAACATTGGATCTCTCTAGTTTTTGCATGTGCTCATTATATCTTTGTATGACAGCCTGGCCAAAACTTATGTCGGCACAATATGGCATGCCAAACTACACATACCATTTACACAACATGCTTACAAATTTTTTAACACATTTTTAATAATATTTGAATAATTTATGTTGTACATTAGGCCAGACACACTTTTGGCCACTACTCTATGTGGTGCTCATTCACTAAATTCACTTGTCACTAACACCCAGCTGATATAGACTTTAGTCAGATTGGATGCCATATTGAATTTAACAGAGATGAAAATGAGGTTGTGAGGGATAGGTCTTTACAATGGTACACAATGTATAAAGGTCCTAGATCACATACTTTTCACAACTTTCAAAACTATTCTATTGTTTTCATCTACTGAAACTTTTTTGAGACATTATCAGCTGAATAATCGGTATGTTGTTAAACAACAGTACAATCCATTTAAAAGCCTCGGTTTCATTCCTGTCAAAAATTAAATATGGCACTACCCTGACTAAGGTCTATTCTAGTCTGTCTGTAACTCATTCAAAATAGACACCATAGACAGTCGCGGCGGCAAAGAGCGAGCTGTTTTTGAAAGTATGCGAGGAGAAATTGTCACGTGTCTCGTCCCACAGGCATCTACTCCCCATGCGAATGTTATGGTCTCTGATCTGACCAATGCTGATGATGACTATGAACTTATAGCGAGGAATCATCAAATCTTTAACTCTGGCCTTGACAACCTGAAATTGCAATAACAACAAAGATTTCAGCAGCACATACTATATGTTTTTCAATTTGTATGCATGTTTCTATATTTACAACTTGGGCTAAATACAATGGGCTAAATAAAGTCAATGTTAAATTTAATGATCTGCCATACAATTTATTAAAAGTGAGAGATTTTGAAAAAATAAATGGACCTCAGAGATTGTTTTGGTCATCTGCCTGCACAACTCAGGTTCATATTTCTCCTCCTGCAGGTAGCTGGTCAACACGTCCTTCAGAATGTCTTTAACTGTTATCACTGGGAAACGTCGCACGGGGCTGCTCGAACATTTACAGTGGATTACTGACATTGAACTAATAAAATGCACTTGAATGGTCAAGATAAGTAGCTAATGATATCTTTGACCTCATTTCCTATGATAATCTGTGAAACACATTTTGATTAAAGAAATGGGGGAAATAATATTTCTTAATAAAATATGGTAACATGGGGGAAGATGCACCCCTTAAGAACAATGTGCATTCATTTTTAAATTGTAACATATTTATTTAGATATAAGTTTAGCATGTGCAGGATGATAATGCATCAGCCATTGTGTTATTATAGGAAATAGAAACATTTGCTAATTTAGTTGTTATAGTACAAAATGTAAAATTATTCGAAAAGGCAATATTGGGGTAACTTGGCCCCTACCTGGGGTTAAAAGACCACCCGGATAAACTTTAACACAATGTATAAATTACTTTTGATATAATTCTTATTAATATTTATATATTATTAAAGTGTCATTAATGTAAAATACTAAATCAACTATTCTATATTAAATAGATTTTTGAGAATTTAGTAAATAAGATAATTAAAAAAAACAATGACAGATGAAGCAGTATCTTAGTAAAAGAGATTCAACTTTAAGGTAAAATTATTCTATCACTTATATACAGGCATATGAATATTTACATATTTAACTGCCCATTTTTTATGGAAGGTATGTCATAAAAGCAACACCATGAGAATACAAACTGAACAAGTTCACTCAACTAACCTATAGGTTTTAATGAAAGCAAAGATGTCTGAAATGCAGATATAATTCATGGTAATACTGAATAATAACCCCATTATTTCAATAATAATTTAAATTTAATTTAATAATTTAAATGTTGATATTTAGATGAAATAACAAATTCTGATACATTCTTAATTCTGATACATTCAAATTCCATTTAATATATTAAGACACATTCAACAGACATGAAAATATACTGCATAACATGAATTGCCTATATGATATTGGTTTATTTTATGTTAAATAATATTGATAGATATTTATTGGTGACTATCATTTGCTTGGTGATATTAGTATCTCCTTAAATGTCAAAGAAAAGAGACTTACTGAGCCGATAGGTGTTCTCCATTTGCACTGTAGGTCGTGGAATATCATCATGATGTCCAGGCTCTTCCATGTAGGACACAGTGCTGATAGAGCTTCAGAGAAAAACAAACGGCACTTCATGATCCATACTTTTATATTTACACTTTTTTAATTTGTATTATTTTGTTATGCGAGTTAGTATATGTTTGGAATGACAGTAACTCACTCCTTTTTTCTGCCAAAGGCTCTGACTTCATGACTTCCCAGAGAAGACACACTTCCACGTTTCTTAAGCAAACGTGCTGCTTTCTCTTTGGCTAAATCAGACATTTTGCGGAAAATTCGACTGAATTTTATCTGTTACTAAAGATATACAAAAGACATTTTCATTTACATTGGTAAAGCACTTAATGTATTAAAAGATTGCTTCTCTTGTCTTGATAGAATATATCGTACTATAAACTAAAACACTTTTAAGCTCGCTTACATAACTTTTATCGCAGCAAAATGCACTTACCGCTTTGATGCGTGTCTTCCACAAACCGGAAATGCTCAGTATCGTCATAGGCTTGTTGACAAACGTTGCCTTGACAACAGTGGATTTCATTTTCACTTTGGGTGGCTTGTCTCGTCCTGCCAGCGATATTATATTACGAATAACGAATTATATGGATAACATCAACTAAATGTTTAGATTTAATGCTGACTTTGCTTGGTTACGTAGACGTGACCTAATTAATTGTTTAGCAAAATGATTCTAGTGTAATTTCGGATTAATCAAATAATTGAGAAACGCTTTCCAAAAGCTTTTATAATGAACACAGTTCAGATTATACTCAATTTAATTATACTTTTTTTTTCTAATTCAAAGCAAACAAAACAAAACAATAGTTTATTAAGCCTATAGTTCTATTAAACTAAGGGTTGACTATAGTTTACTATACTTCTAATATTTGAGAATATTTTATACTGGTATCCCTGCAACAAAAAAATACAAAGTTCTTATTGTTATTTGCAAGAGTTTTAAAGGGATAGTTCACCCAAAAAATGTATTCTGTCCTTAATTACTCACT
Source organism: Gobiocypris rarus (assembly GCA_023029165.1). Classification (NCBI taxonomy): domain Eukaryota; kingdom Metazoa; phylum Chordata; class Actinopteri; order Cypriniformes; family Gobionidae; genus Gobiocypris; species Gobiocypris rarus. The sequence goes on along the minus strand of CM040915.1, from coordinate 31,203,240 downwards.
CTCATGTCGTTCCAAACCCGTAAGACCTTCGTTCATCTTCAGAACACAAATTAAGATATTTTTGATGAAATCCGAGAGCTCTCTGGCGCTTCCAAAGACAGCAATTTAATTAACACTTTCAATGCCCAACAAGGTAGTAAAGTCATTGTTAAAACAGTCCAGTAATTTTATGAAGCGAGAATACTTTTTGTGTGCAAAAAAAATAAAAAACAAAAATAACAACTTTATTCAACAGTCTCTTATCTCCAATAGTATCCAGAAGCAGAACCAGTGCAGCACTTTTGAAGTGCTATGTCAGAACACCGGCTTACCTTTGGCGCTGTTCACTTGAGCACCACGATGCATGCTTGTGATGCTGACGCAGAAGCTAGCCAATGGTGAGCCGCTGTTCTGTTGTAGAACTTGGAAGTGCTGCACTGTTTAACAGCATAGGATACTGGCACAGATGAGAAGAGATTGTTTAACAGACTTAATAAAAATAACATTAACATTAATAACATTAAACATTAATAACATATAATTGCTTCATAACATTAAGGTTTAACCACGGTAGTCACCGCATTGGAATATTTTTAACAATGTCTTTACTACCTTTCTGGACCTTGAAAGTGGTTATTCACGAGTTCAATTAAATAGAGTATAGATTATGTGTATTTGGCGTGCTGTCCAGGGAGGGCTCCAGGCTCGGAATTTGCCCAAACCCAGAGTATCCCCCAAAAAGCAAAGAGCCAGGGACAGCCACCAGAGACCCCCCAAATATGCATATAAATGGTGGGCTGCCTGGTTGCTTGACCAGGAGGGCCCGTGTTGCCTCTGATGGGAGCAGCTCACGGCATCGGGCAGACGAGCCCTACTGGAAGCAGCCTTAGTTTAGAACAACTGGTCGGGAAGGCTCTTGCAACATCCAATGGGAGGCCAAGGCTCACTGTATCAGATGGAAAAACCCTACCGACTGATAAATGAGAAGCAGCATGATTTGGAACTACCTGGCCGGGAGGACCCGTGTTGCCTCTGATGGGAGCTCACAGCGCCTGGCGGAACGGGCCCTGCTGGCTGATAGGTGTGGAGCAGTCAGGATTTAGGGTAACCGATCGGGAAGGTTCTTGCGACATCCAATGGCCTCTGGAGCCAATGTCCTGACGGGGGGCGCTTTGTTTGAACGGCCAATCGGGAGGGCTCAAGCTGAATCTGAGAGGAGATCAAGACTCATGGTGTCAGGTGGGTGAGTCCTACCGACCGATAGATGGGACAGCGCAATTAAAAGAAATGACTGACCGAGGGGGCCCACCGGAAGCCGGGAGCACTTCCTTGAGTCTTGGGTGAGTGGGTCCTATCGGCCTACGGCACGGTGGAGGAGGAGGAGATGTGGAACACCCGGCCAGGAAGCTTTCGCCGACATTAGATGGGAGATCAAGACTCGCTGTATCAGATGGGTAAGCGTCGCTGGCGGACAGGTGGAAGGTAAAGCATAATTGTTCGCCCAGGAGAGCTCTTGCAGCATCCGAAAGGAGATCACGACTTGCGGTATCTGGTAAGCCTTGCTGGACAAAGAAAAGAGAAGGGATAGGCATAGACCTGGAGAGCTCTGTGGTGTCCGAAAGGAGAACAAGACTTGCGGTATCAGACGAGCAAGCCTCGCTGGATGGAAAAAGAAAAAGATTGATAGCAACCTGGAGGGCCCTCACGGCATCCGATGGGAGAACAATTCTCAAGGCATCGGAAAAGGTATCCTCAGAGAAAGAAAAGGATGGATGCTGGCCTAGTGGGCTTTCACGGCATCCGACGGTAGATTAGCTCAAGGCGTCGGATGAGTGAGCCTCGCCAGACGAAAAATGAGGAAAAAGAAATAGCCGCTGTCCAGGAGAGCTCTTGCAGCATCCGACAGGAGATCAAGACTCGCTGTATTGAATGGGTGAGCCTCGCTAGATGGAAAAAAGTGAAAAGATAGGATTGTTCTGGGGGAACTGCTTGAAGGATACTGTTGAGCGATGCGTCAGAGAGGGTTTTTTGCGGGTGGTTTATGGAAATATCAGTTCTGAATAATGAGGTACTGTAGTTGGGAAATGATCCGCCTCTGGAGCCAATGTCCTGAATTTCTGAAACAGAAAACGAGACAGAGAGTCAGCAATTAGGTTTTCGGACCCTGGGACATGTTTTGCAGTAATAATAAATTGATCACAAGCTGAGATTCAGATGAGACGTCTTAGAAGAGGCATTAGAGCAGGTGAATGCGAGCAGCCTTTATTAATGCACTGGACTGTTGCCTCGTTGTCACAATGCACTAATATGCTAGTAATATGCTGCGTCCATTCTTTCCCCCACAGGAAAGCCGTAACTATGAGAGGGTAAAGCTCGAACAGCCCTGAGGACTGTAGCATGTCCTGAAGCTGCAGTGGCCATGGAGACGCGAACCAGCGTCCTTGGTAAAATCCCCAAAATGTGAAAAGTTGGATGTCAACAGGGGAAGAAATGAGATTGTTATAGAAAAAAGACAAGCCGTTCCACTGGTTTAGGAATGTTATCCATAGCCTAAGTTTTTCGCGACATGCCGTGGTTATTGGAATTTGGTCCTCCAGCGTGTGAACCAAAGATGCAAGTGAGAGGAGATGCGAGATGAAAGGGCGGCCTTGCGGAATGATGCGCATTGCGAAGTTTAGGTGACCTAGCAGTGATAGGAGTTCGCGTTTGTTGATAAGACGAGAATTATCCTATCAATTTTTTCCTTTGGTAGTGAAGCTTGAATTTTACGGAATCTAAATTAATACCAAGAAACTCGATGGATGTGGCAGGACCCATGGCTTTTTCCTGGGCAATGGGGATTCCGAGTTTGGAAAAAACTTTTTGAACGGTGAGAATGTGGCCGTCTGGGATGGAATCGGGTGGCGAGATAATAAGAAAATCGTCTAGCAGGTGGATGAGGTGAGGAATGGCATAATTGTTCGACAGGATCCAACAAATGGCTTCTGATAGCATGTCAAATTTTGGGGCTGCTTTTGCATCCAACGTTAGGCGTACAGCGAAATAGAATTTCTCGTGCCAACGAACCCCAAATAAGTGCCATGAATCTGGATGGATGGGCATCACTTTGAAAGCGGAAGTGATGTCGATTTTTGCGAGCCAAGCACCCCGTCCTGCGATTTTAATCCTTTCGATTGCATGATCTATGTCATGGTATTTGAGAGAAAATTAGTCAAGAGAGATCAAGCTGTTTATGCTAGAAAACTTGGAATTATCCGAGCTGAGAGATCAATATGAGGCGTTTTTACCTGAACATTTTCTCGTGGCCACCCGGTGGGGCTAATACGAAAAATTTCAAGGAGGGTCGTCAAAAGGCCTGATCATGAATCCTAACTCAACTTCTTTTTTAATCAGGTTGTCTACAACTTCAGTTTCAGGGAACACCCTGATGTGGAGATCCGTGTCGAGTCGTGGCACACTTTGCTGAAAACAGTTTGTGATAGGTGAAAAAATATCTTAATTTGCTTTCCGAAAATGAACAAAGGTCTTACAGTGGAGTGCGGAAAGTATTCAGACCCCCTTACATTTGTCACTCTTTGTTATATTGCAGCCATTTGCTAAAATCATTTGTTATTTTTGTTTTCTCATAAATGTACACACAGCACCCCATATTGACAGAAAAACACAGAATTGTTGACATTTTTGCAGATTTATTAAAAAGAAAAACGTCTCGGTTACGTATGGTAACCTCATTCTCTGAAGGAGGAACGGAGGCGTAAGTCGGACGTCACCGACAATTGGGATCACTTCAGGAGCCCCTATCAGCTCGAGATCTAGAGAACAGGCCAATGGGCCATTGGCGTGCGAGATTTGCATAGATTTGCAGATTTCCGTCCTGCGATTTTAATCCTTTCGATTGCATGATCTATGTCATGGTATTTGAGAGAAAATTAGTCAAGAGAGATCAAGCTGTTTATGCTAGAAAACTTGGAATTATGCGGAGCTGAGAGATCAATTATGAGGCGTTTTTTACCTGAACATTTTCTCGTGGCCACCCGGGGGCTAATACGAAAAATTTCAAGGGAGTGGTCAAAGGCCTGATCATGAATCCTAACTCAACTTCTTTTTTAATCAGGTTGTCTACAACTTCAGTTTCAGGAACACCCTGCTGTGGAGATCCGTGTCGAGTCGTGGCACACTTTGCTGAAAACAGTTTGTGATAGGTGAAAAAATGACTTCCCCCGAAGGACAACGCGAGCTCGGCTATGATTGCGAGATAATCATTCAGCTCACGGCGCCTGTGGGGGAAAACTGAACAAATTATATCCATGAAACGGGAAAAAGCAATCAAAAATTCAGGAAAAGAAAGTAAGTGGGAAGAATGTGGGTTAGGAATTTTTAGGGTGACTGAAAAATCCATGCAGTCTAATTGACGGTTGGTGTCTGACACAGGGAACATAGGATCTGTGCCCGGATGTTTTGAGCCACAGGCGGCAGCTCCAAGGCAACTGCGTTACCTGGGAAGGCATCTGTGTTGCTGTAAGGAGAGAAAATGAAGATTTAGTCTGCAGAATGGGGTTGGAAGACAGAGGAGCCGGGGCTGCTTCTGAAGCTTGGAGGGAAAAGTTGTTGGGAGCATGAGGAAAAGTAGGATATATTTGAGGAAAAAATGCTTGTGCTGTCGGTAGGGGCGGCATTGTGTTTGCTGGAGCTGCAAACCACTGGAAAGGAGAAGAAGAGTTAGCATCTGCGCTAGCATCTGCGTAGCGGGCTGGAGGCCACCGCAAATGAAAAGGGTTAGTTCCTGTGGGAGGAACAGAATGGGAGGCTGAATGTGGGTTGGTAGGCCCAGCTACACAAACGCCGCTGCGGTGGAAGAAAAGGTTGAAAACAGGTGGGGCCTTGACGCGGTGAAATCAGGGGCGTGTCCCAGGCTTGCTGAAGGCCTGTTGTTGCAGCTCGTTGCTCTAAACGAGTTGGATCTTGTGCAGAGAGGAGAAGGTGTCGAGCGAGGTGACTCCTGAGCCCTGCGTGTTCTATTCTACCTGTTGGCCGTTTTGGGAGCGGGAGTGGATTTTTGGGAGCAGTTGTCTGGCTGAAAGCTGACATAGAGTTTGTACAGTTCTGCCTTGGTTAACTTCCACGAGAACTGCACTTCGGAGTTTGCCTGCGCTTGCCTCAGACCTACCACCGTCCACTTCCCGATGGCTGGGATCGTCAGGACGGCCGAGCTGTAAGAGGACGCCAGGGAGGAAGTTGGCCGTCTCACCAGTGGAGGCGAGGGCTGGCCTCGGCGTCTTGGTGAGCGTGAGGCTAGTCGAGCAGGCCGGCGGCTGCGCTGGGAAGCCTGGATCTCGGGTGCGATGTCCGGCGGTGGAGGAGTGGGCCTAGTCCCGGCAGATTGTGGCGGAGGGTCCCGAGGAGAGCTGATTCCATCGTCAGAGGAGGATGATTGGAGTTGCGACATGTTTAGCAGATGGTCAGACCAGAAATGCAAAGAAACTGTCAATGACGGGAAGGTAAATCGGCTGTCTATATACACCTCCTATCGTTAAATTTTAATGTGCTTCACTTGTGTCTAATTAGTTTTAATTGTCTGCATGCGCTTCTCCCGAAATGTGTTTGAGAAACATCAATTAAATTGCTGTCTATGTGAGGTCAAAAAGCTCTCGGATTTCATCAAAAATATCTTAATTTGCTTTCCGAAAATGAACAAAGGTCTTACAGTGGGTACGGAAAGTATTCAGACCCCCTTACATTTGTCACTCTTTGTTATATTGCAGCCATTTGCTAAAATCATTTGTTATTTTGTTTTCTCATAAATGTACACACAGCACCCATATTGACAGAAAAACACAGAATTGTTGACATTTTTGCAGATTTATTAAAAGCGAAAAACGCCTCGATTACGTATGGTAACCCTCGTTCTCTGAAGGAGGAACGGAGACATAAGTCGGACGTCACCGGCAATTGGGATCACTTCAGGAGCCCCTATCAGCCGAGATCTAGAGAACAGGCCAATGGGCCATTGGCGTGCGAGATTTGCATCTCGCGCTCCGCCCGCACTGCGGGTACAAACAGGGCGAGATCAGCGCACTATTATTTTTCACTGAGGAGCCGAACTAGTGACTCGGCCCGTAGTGATGGTACAGCAACTGTGGTGACGGGACATACGTCTCCGTTCCCTCCTTCAGGAAGCGAGGGTTACCATCGTAACCGAGGCGTTCCCTTTCAGTCGGTCACGTTCGGCGTCGTCGGGCGTCACCGGCAATTGGGATCCTTTGGAAGCGCCACAGTTACTACCACTTCCAGCGCCCAGCGAGAGCCCCTCAGACCCCGTCTGTGCGGGCGGGAATTCACGCAGGGAGAGTCATACTGCTGTTCCGAGACCCACTCAGCAGACTATTGGATAACGCTGGGAAAGCGTGCCCAGTGGGCAAGCTGCGGAAGCCACATCCTGTTCTTACCATGTGGAAATGCACACATGGACTGACTTGGCAGTACAACATATGGGAGTCCCAGGGGTGGCCCCAGCCTATGTCGGGGGGACAACACCATGCTGAGGACGGCAGGAAGTCTGCCGAGGAAAGACACAAGCTCACCGTGAGGAGCTGTACCGTGGAGAATACACATATGGGACCACCGTAGGGGTCACAACATATGGACCCAGCCTGACACCAGATTCACGATGCCGGAATGTGAATGGCCCGGCGACCTCAGATGCTTCTGACTCCATAACAGGAGATGGCGGGCGAGTTGTGACATGCGACGGGGCGTAGACCACCCTGTTTGTTGATGTGCGCGGCGGCGCGGTGCTGTCGTCACGGACCAGAACGTGCTTGCCTCTGGCGGCGTTTTTAAGCGGCTGAGTGCAAGGCGTACTGCTAACAACTCCAGGCAATTGATATGCCATTGCAGTTGAGGCCCGTCCACAGACCCGAACTGCAAGCCCATTGTACGTGGCACCCCAGCCGGTGGCAGAGGCATCCGTGGAGACAACAGCATGCCTGGACACTTGTTCTAGAGGCACTCCTGCCCGTAGAAAGGAAGGCTCCGACCACAGGCTGAAGGTTTGGCGGCATCTTGGCGTCACTGAGGCGGAGGGACCCGCTGTGCCACGCCCATCTCGGGACTCGTCGTGTAGCCAGCGTTGAAGCGGTCTCATATGAAGCAATCCCAGCGGCGTTACTGCGCTGCGGATGCCATATGCCCCAGGAGCCTCTGAAAATGTTTCAGTGGAACCGCTGTTCTGCCCTGAGCGAATTCAGGCAGTTCAACACTGACTGGGCGCGCTCCTCCGTGAGGCGTGCTGTCAGAGCGACGAATCTATCTCCATCCCGAGAAAGAGATCCTCGTCGGGCAGAGTTTGCTCTTTTCCCAGTTGACCAAGTCCCAACTGGCTGAGGTGACTGAGCACCATGTCCCTGTGTTCGCACAGCTGTTCTCTCACGACTGGGCAAGAATCAACCAGTCTTGAGGTAGTTGAGGATGTGAATACCATGCTCCTCATGGGAGCAATGGCGCCTCGCGACCTTCGTAAAGGCAGCGGGCGACAGGGCCAGCCCGAAGGATAGGACCTTTGTACTGATATGCTCGTTAAATCGAATGCAAAGCGTAACGGTCTGTGTCGAGGAGAATCGAGACATGAAAATCACGCATCCTTTAGGTCGATCGCTGCAAACCAATCTTGGGGGCGGATGCACCTGAAGATGCGTTTCTGCGTCAGCATCCTGAGCGGCAGCCTGTGAAGGGACCGGTTCAGGAACCGCAGATCCAAGATCGGCCATAACCCGCCGCCTTTCTTGGGTACACTGGAAGTACGGGCTGTAGAACCCGGACATCATATCGGCTGGAGGGACCGGCTCTATCGCGTCCTTCGCCAGTAGGACGCGATCTCCCCTGGAGCACAGAGGCATTCTCCTCCGCCACAGAGGTGAAGTGAACACCCCTGAACTTGGGGGACGCCGGGCGAACTGAATCGCGTGGCGAGTCTGATGGTGCGGATGAGCCAGCGAGGACGGGCTGGGAGCGCTAGCCAGCCCTCAACGACCGTACAAGCGGGGTCAACGGCACCACAGACGCGTACCCGCAGCGGGCAGCGGCGGCACGCAAGGACCCGACACAGACGACATGAGAGCGACCTGTTGTGGGGTCTGCGTCCGCTGGGGTGCAGAAATGTGGGAGGCAGCCTGTGTGCGTCCCCAGCACCCCTGCTGGCGATTGGAGCGCTTGAGGTGCCAAGGCATGGAAGCGTCGGACACCGCCAAGCGCTCTCTTGGCACCCAGAGATGTAGGAAACCGCTCTGTTATTGACAATTGGCGGAACAGATGTTAAATGTCGAGCTCCCCGGCCCTCCTCCGGGGAGGGAGTGGTGCTGCAGCCATCTCCCAAAGAGCAGTCTCCTCCACCTCTGGGTGGCCCGTCTCAGGGTCTCTTACAGTGGCGCTTACCTCCTGGCTTGGCAGCGGCCTGAGCGGGCTGGGCGTTCTTCCCGCGGCCGGCTCCTGGTGGAGGCTGCTGCTGGGCTGGGGTGAGCGGGAGGCGGTGGGCAGGCGTCCTCGGCGACGAGCCGGTGGCAGGGTGGAGGCAGCAGCAGACCGCCGGGCAGGATGTGTTTGATCGCCTCCATCTGCTTCTGGCGCCCGACTTCAATGGCATTTCTGGGCCAGGATGGACATCGTCTCAACCTTGGCTCAGAACTACCCGTCGGCGGACCGATGAGAGTAGTGAGAGAGGAAAACTATATAGATTATGGCCCTTTTGGTGCTCCATATTTTGGCACCAAATAGTTCCACAATGCCAAAGCCTTCCAATGCACATCCGGGAAGGCAAGGGGCGGGCAAGGCGATTTCTGCGTTGCACTATGCCACCGGAAAGCATGGCCGTCACGTATGAATCTAATTCAGCATGAGCACCCACTATTACAGTGGGAATCTCAGCCTCATCTTCATTTTCAACACATAACAGCCCTCTCTCCGATGTAGCGATTGACATCTGTCCTCTGCTAGAGCCCCAAATGAAACGCTAGGTCCCCCTTTTTTTTTTCTTTTTTTAAGGGACCAGCAATTCCATCTGTAAGCTACCAGCAGGCATGTGAGATAGTGAGTGTGGCCGTGAAACGGCACACGGCGCGCTGAACACTCAAGCCCTTATGAAAGAGGCAAGATGAACAACGCGCCGACGTGGTTGTGCTCTCATGAGAGAGCACAAACCACCCACAAACACAGTCTCAACATGCTTGCGATGCGCTAGAGGAGTGGGGGGCCCACGGAGATGTACTCGGTGGGGAAGCCTCAATGTAATCCTCAGGTCACCCAGGCTTATCAGCCAAAGTAGCCCCCTTTCTGGTGCACCAGAAAGAAACTAGATCGGGGTATAAGCGAAGGACTCAACCCCATTTGAGGTTTCATAGTCTCGACCGCGCATCTGAAGCGGCAGGCGGCGCGCTGGGTTGCCGTGACAACCGGCGCTGTTACCCGGCAGCTAGGCGGCACGGCGCGCTGAACACTCAACCCCTCACAAGGAAGGTGAGGCGAACAGCGTCGGCGTGATCCCATTCCCTGAGAGAACATGGATCACCCACGAACACAGTCTCACATGTTTATGCGAGAGGATCGTGGCCGTCAGGACAGAAAAGCGGCCGCATCCAGAAAGCGCACGGGTGGAATGACGTCTTGAAAAAGACGCAGTGTCACACCCGTGTTGCTCTTTTGAGAAACGCTCTTGCAACAGTGCTGAAGCACCCAGGGAAGACCGCGGCAGCACACAGGAGATAAGTGCAGTCCTGTGTCTGCACTCACTGAGACAAACGCCCTCACCGAACCGACAGTTGCTGTGAGAACAGCAGTTTGTTATGCAGATGCAGCGGTGAGCAGCGGTCGCGCTGAGTGCCTTTTCGCCAAAACACAAAGCGTTCCTTTAGATCTCTAGAGTATCTCTCTCTGTAGATAGGCTCTCTTTTAGAAAAGCAGTCTTGCTTCATCAACGCGTTCGGCTCGAAGTGAATGACAATAGTGCACTGCTCTCGCGTCCTGTTTGTACCCGCAGTGCGGGCGGAGCGAGATGCAAATCTCGCCAATGGCCCATTGGCCAGTACTCTAGATCTCGAAGCTGATAGGGGCTCCTGAAGTGATCCCAATTAAGTCGGTGGCGTCCGGCGTCGTCGAGCGTGACCGACTGAAAGGGAACTGTAATATCACATGGTCCTAAGTATTCAGACCCTTTGCTGAGACACTCCTATATTTAACTTGCTGTCCATTTCTTATGATCATCCTTGAGATGGTTCTACACCTTCGTTTGAGTCCAGCTGTGTTTGGTTATACTGATTGGACTTGATTAGGAAAGCCACATACTTGTCTATATAAGACCTTACAGCTCACAGTGCATGTAAGGGCAAATGAGAATCATGAGGTCAAAGGAACTGCCTGAAGAGCTCAGAGACAGAATTGTGGCAAGGCACATATCTGGCCAAGGCTGCAAAAAAAAAAAATTCTGCTACACTTAAGGTTCCTAAGAGCACAGTGTCCTCCATAATCCTTAAATGGAAGACGTTTGGTATGACTAGAACCCTTTCTAGAGCTGTCAAACTGAGCTATCGGGGGAGAAGAGCCTTGGTGAGAGAGGTAAAGAAGAACCCAAAGATCACTGTGGCTGAGCTCCAGAGATGCAGTCGGGAGATGGGAGAAAGTTGTAGAAAGTCAACCATCACTGCAGCCCTCCAGTAGTCGGGGCTTTAAGGCAGAGTGGCTCGACGGAAGCCTCTCCTCAGTGCTAGACACACGAAAGCCTGCATGGAGTTTGCTAAAAAACACCTGAAGGACTCCAAGATGGTGAGATATAAGATTCTCTGGTCTGATGAGACCAAGATAGAACTTTTTGGCCTTAATTCTAAGCGGTATATGTGGAGAAAACCAGGCACTGCTCATCACCTGTCCAATACAGTCCTAACAGTGAAGCATGGTGGTGGCAGCATCATGCTGTGGGGGTGTTTTTCAGCTGCAGGGACAGGACGACTGGTTGCAATCGAGGGAAAGATGAATGCGGCCAAGTACAGGGATATCCTGGACGAAGAGCACTCTGGAGAAGGTTAAAACTTCAGACTGGGCCGAAGGTTCACCTTCCAACAAGACAATGTCCCTAAGCACACAGCTAAAATAACGAAGCAGTGGCTTCACAACAACTCCGTGACAATTCTTGAATGGCCCAGCCAGAGCCCTGACTTAAACCCAATTCAGCATCTCTGAAGAGACCTGCAAATGGCTGTCCACCAACGTTTACCATCCAACCTCACAGAACTGGAGAGGATCCCTAAATCCAGGTTTGAAAAACTTGATTGCATCTTTCCCAAAAAGACGCATGGCTGTATTAGATCAAAAGGGTGCTTCTACTTAATACTGAGCAAAGGGTCTGAATACTTAGGACCATGTGATATTTCAGTTTTTCTTTTTAAATAAATCTGCAAAAATGTCAACAATTCTGTGTTTTTCTGTCAATATGGGGTGCTTTGTGTACATTAATGAGAAAAAAATGAACTTAAATGATTTTAGCAAATGGCTGCAATATGACAAAAGAGCGAAAAATTTAAGGGGGTCTGAATACTTTCCGTACCCACTGTATGGGGTTTGGAACGACATGAGGGTGGGAATTTTTGACAGAATTTTCTTTTTTGGGGGAACTAACCCTTTAAAGGGCATATACTGTATTAGTGACAGACAGTGACTTTAACAAGAAGCCAAGAATGTTAAACATGAATTTCTTGATTTTATTTTCAAGACATTACATTATTTTCACTTTTGATATATTTAGCATTTTCAGTCTCTATATTCTCTTAAAATCTGGGGAGAGGTTATTCTATGCATGAAATGTTTGCATATTCCATTTTCTGAACGATGAATGAACAAGATGCAGGTTTAGCTGACAAACACAATACCACAACATCAGTGGGATAAAAAGTAATAAATACATATTTTATAAAACGAGAAATTGAGACTTGTTTTAACTGGAATGAACCATCCGCAAGCAGCAGTTGTCTATCCATCGCTCCACATTTAAGGTCAGGTAAGGCCTCCAAACCACTGAAATAAAGTACACTTCATTAAATGGTAGAAATAATGTTGCTTAACTAAAAACAGATTAGCCAAAGCACATAACTGAAGATTATCCAGGAACATCATGTATATTCCCAAACTATATCTCTATAACAAGAGATATTTGAGGCTTTTCTAGTGAAAGTTTCTACACACTTGGATGGATAATCCCACAGTTTTAAAGGCAATGATCCACATTTGAGTCTTGTGACAAAGTCTCAGCGAACAAAAATCATATAGAATAAAGATGAGCATTTCCTTACTTGCCAAAATATGTGAGTTGACAACACAATACAGTACAGGGAAGTGATAAATGAAAGGATGTGATAAATGTTCTTCTGTACTAGTCCATTGCTGTTTCTTTCCCTTTTTGAACAATAAAACAGTCTAGTGAGTGTTCGGAATCCATTAAAAACCACAGAACTAGGCATAAAATAAATGACATGAATTTTAAACATTAAATAAAAATAAAGTGCCACCATGAACTGTAAATACTAACAATAACGTGACATGAAATCTGTTCTATGACAAGACATAGAAACTCTAAATCCATTTGGATACATGTTTAACAATTTATATTTTACATTTTTTACACATTATATTTAAATATTGCTACAGTACAATGTTTTGGGAAAATAAAATCCACATTGTGGAAAACTGAAAAGGAAATAGTTTATAGTATTTGACTAGTTCCTTAAGTTTTTTTTCGCCTTAAGGAATTCTGCATCCCTGACACAAATGAAGTTTCATTTTCCTAAAATGTCTAAATAAATAAATGATTTAAAAAAAAAGTAAGTAGGAATCACTTTTTGCATGAATTATGAATGTAATAGTCACATCCATGTTTAAGCTCTTAATTTAACAAAAGGGCTACCGGCCAACTAGACAGAAGTGATGCATTCTAACATGTCTTCACCAACAACATCAAATCAACATTAACTCTTATGCATTTTAAGATGATAATGAACAGAATATTCTGTGGAAGCATGTTTCTGTATTTCTCATTATTAATTATTTCTATATGCAGCATGGTAAGACTTTACAATAAGGGTTAATTCACTAACATTAGTTGATGTTTTAGGCATAAACTAATAATGAACCACATTTTTACAGCATTATAAATTCTAGGTATGTTTAATGTGTTAATTCAAACAATAGCTATTATCGTTAATTAACAACTCAAAATGTTTGGGTTCAGTAAGACTTAATGCTTTTGAAAGATGTCTCTCATGCTCAACAAGGCTACATATATTTAAAAATACAGTAAAACAGTAATATTGTGAAATACTATTGCAATTTAAAATAAAATAACTGTTTTCTGTTTTAATATATTTTAAAATTGTATTTATTCCTGTGATGGCAAAGCTGAATTTTCAGCATCATTACTCCAGTCTTCAGTGTCACATGATCCTTCAGAAATCATTCTGATATAATGATTTGGTTCTCAAGAAACATTTCTTATTATTATCAATGTTGAAAACAGTAATATTTTTGTGGAAACAATGATCATTTTTATTTCAGGGGTTTTTGATGAATAGAAAGTTCAGAAGAACAGCATTTATTTGAAAGAGAACATAAATCACAACATAAATGTCTTTACTGTCACTTTTGATCACTACAAGTATTCATTTCTTTAAAAAAATAAATCTTACTGACCCCAAACTTTTGAAAGGTAGTGTATATGCAGAAATTAACATTAACCTAGATTTAAAAAGGCTGTAACAATATTGCTGTTAGTTCATGATACCTAAAGCACGGGACACACCAAGTTGACATCAAAGAACTAGCAGAGACGAAAGACGAAGGTGTTGTCTCCTCTCGTTGGCTGCGTCTCGGCCAAAAAGCTGCGCTTGAACACACTGAAAAGACTAAAGGGGACTGTCAACTAGAATTCGTTCTGCACCTGCGTGCAAGTGAATATCTGTCTATATCAGCAGGTACACTATATTGCCAAAAGTATTGGGACACCCCTCCAAATCATTGAATTCAGCTGCACCTAGGAATGCAGACTGCTTCTACAAACATTTGTGAAAGAATGGGTCGTTCTTAGGAGCTCAGTGAATTCAAGCGTGGTTGGCAACATAAAATCACAGAGCGGGGTCATCGCATGCTGAGGCGCACAGTGCACAGAAGTCAACAACTTTCTGCAGAGTCAATAACTACAGGGGCCTATTGCACAAACTAGGATAAGGGATTAAGCTGGGATATCTTGGTGATCCTGAGTCTGAGTGTGAGTGTGAGTGTGCCTTCAGGGTAAGTTTACATGACAGCGGTGTACACAATTTTGCATACAGATGACAAGATCATAAAGATATCCCGGATTAATCCCTTGTGCAATAGGCCCCTGACCTCCAAACTTCATGTGGCCTTCAGATTAGCTCAAGGAAAGTGCGTAGAGAGCTTCATCACCAACTGCAATGCAAAGCGTTGGATGCAGTGGTAGCACACCGCCACTGGACTCTAGAGCAGTGGAGACGTGTTCACTGGAGTGAGGAATCACGCTTCTCTGTCTGGCAATCCGATGGACGAGTCTTGGTTTGGCGGTTGACAGAAGAACGGTACTTGCCTGACTGCATGGTGCCAAGTTTGTTTGAGGGGGATTATGGTGTGGGGTTGTTTTTCAGGGGTTGGGCTTGGCCCTTTAGTTCCATTGAAAGGAACTCTTAATGCTTTAGCATGCCAAGACATTTTGTGCTTTTTTGACAATTTTATGCTCACTTCGTGGGAACAGTTTGGGGATGGCCCCTTCCTGTTCCAACATGACTGTACACCAGTGCACAAAGCAAGGTCCATAAAGACTTGAATGAGTGAGTTTGCTGTGGAGGAACTTGACTGGCCTGCACAGAGTCCTGACCTCAACCCAATTGAACACCTTTGGGATAAACTAGAGCGGAGACTGTGAGGCAGGCCTTCTCCTCCAACATCAGTGCCTAACCTCACAAATGCGCTTCTAGTAGAATGGTCAAAAATTCCCATAAACACACTCCTGAACCTTGTGAAAAACCTTCCCAAAAGAGTTGAAGCTGTTATAGCTGCAAAGGGTGTACCAACTCCATATTAAACCCTATGAATGAAGAATGTGATGTCCTTACAGTTCATGTGCATGCAAAGGCAGGCAACCCAAAAATTTTGGCAATATAGTGTATCAATAGTCTATTTTCGTCATTCAAAAAGGGAAACCCGATAATAGGACTGCAGATATACAAACTGAAAACAAAGCAGCGCTTGCTTACCATTTTGAATATCAATCACACTGCTCACTTTATTCATTCCAGTCGGCTCATGTTATTATGAAAATATTCATGCATTTGAATGCTAAGGTAAGATGATGTAAAATTATAACAGCCTTCTGTCTACACTTCTTCTTCTTTTCTCACTTTCATCACTTTATTTTTATTCTTGAGTCCTGATTCTCATTCACTAAGCTGAACAGCCAATCAGAGTTCTCTAGATCACTGACGGTGTAGATGCTGCTTCGTGCCAATGATGCGGAGCACACTGAAAAAACTAAGCCAACTGACACTCAAAAACGTTCCTCCATTGCCCGACGGCAGACAGTTTGGTGTGTCCTGAGCTTAATACATCAAATAATGTTAACAAACTGAATTTCATTGTAAAGTGTTATCTGTAGCATTGTTTGGGAATTAAGAAAAAATAACTTAAAGAAAACCAAACACTGCTGACATGTGTGTTCCTATATGTGCACCCTGGTATCATTAGATTGCAATGTCACTAGGTGTGTTTGTTTTGGGTCAAAGAGAGAATGTCCAACAAGTGAAAAAGGAAACTCTGCTTTCTGCAAGAACTCAGCGGAAAAGTCCACGTATTGCATTTGTCCTGAAGGTTTATCATATACACACAAAATATTTGCTAATATTCACATACACACACACACCCACAGAACGCACTGATGATATTCTACACCAGATTTTTTAAGTGAGATTTTGAGTGCTGTACTTCTGGAATTTCAATAAAAACATTTTCAAAGTCTTTGTAGTGCCAAAAGAGCATCCTAACATCCCACTCACAGCCCATCCAGCTGTCGTTGCTGTGGCCAGGTCAGTTGTCTGCCAGATATTTACCTATGGAATACAAACATTTTATATCAGATACTGTATACAAATAAATGTTGGGGCTTTTTACATTTGGACTAGTTAACCCTGTCATTCTAAACCCCGGACAAACAGAATCATGGGTCATCTTGCTTCACGATTCACACTGCTCATAGAGTAATTTACCCGGGGTTAACAATTAATCCTGGGTATTCATAGTCCAAATATACTGTCAGTATAATTCAAGTATACAGTAGTAAAGTGCAATTTTAAGTATATTTCTAAGAAGTACATAAAAAGTAGACATTCTTATTATGTTTAGTTTAAAAGAAGTATACTAATAGCACACTTGAATAAACTTCTTTTTCGTAAGGGTAAGAATGAAATGGTCTCTTCTTCAGGCCAACATGTTTTCTGTTGGGATGTGACATTTTCCCCATCAAATACGGAAACGACTGTTTATACAACGAACATGCTGTGTTTCTGTAACTGTCCAAAGCATGTGAATATGAGGCACATGTTTGACTGTCTACTGCTAAGCATCTAGTTGTAACATTCTGCATCGCTTCCCACTGCACACGTTTAGCATTGCAAGCTGAGCTAACCCTGCTCTGGTAACTGTGTAAAAGCAGTGCTAACCCCGCATCTAAATACTCCAGTTACACTTTTACCCAGGGTTAAAGGGTTACTTCAGCGATTAGCATTAGGCTTTGTATCAGTAGAAACCCGGTAGTATATTTGAATTATGGAACTTTCCCCCCTCATATCCCCTTGAGACAAAATAATTATGCATTTTATTTCTGGAAAAAAATCCTCCGATGACGCAAATATTGTCATTTGGCGTCATCGGAGGATTTTTTGTCCAGAGCCTAAAAACTACAGCCAGTAGAGGGAGCTAGTTCCGCATGTTTTCAACCCGCACAAAGGGGAGGGATCTCATCTCACAGAATGTAAATGCGCACAGCTTGGTCTCAGGCATTCATAACGGAGCGGTGCAAAGAAAAGTGAGTGTTTCAACTTTTCAATGAATTCCTATGAAAATTTAGCTTCCATATGCGATCTGAAAACACGCCAGACTGAACACGCGCTGTAAATGACTCACTCACTCACACGTTATTGAAAAGACACGTTCAGTTTAATTGTAGTGTTTGTTCTCGAACAAAATTATTGTATTACTATGAAAATCAACGACGTTGGGGGCGGTTCCAGTGCCGCGGTATGATATAACCATAGACTGTGATATAACCAGTTGGGGAGCGAAGCAAGTGCATTCTGGGTGTTGTTGTCTTTCATCCAAATGAGACAAAACTACATTTTCTGTCTTTTCACAGTCTAGAAGGCACTAAATTCAAAAATATTTCCACATTTCTACTACATTAATGACCCAGTTTAAATACAAAGCTTAATGCTAAATCACTGAAGTAACCCTTTAAAAGCAGGGTTTAGATTGATGAGTGCAGAGTGAAAAGCACTTTTTGCTTATTTGCAAAAGTGAATAAGCGTATTTCTTATAAGACATACCTGCAGAAAACCTTTTTTTAACCAAGGATAGTCTGTAGCCAGAACCTAGAAGTTGAAAATCACAGCCAGACAGAGTGCTGCCCTCACTGGTGAACTGCACTGCCAGCTGCGACGGTCGACTGGGGCCCTCGGCTAACTGGAAGCGAGCCAGTAGAGCGCCAACCCCTGGCAACACGGACACACAATGACAGGACATTACAGATATATATTCTACCAGAATGTTTACTCACACTGTACTTCTATTAAAGGGATAGATACCCAAAAGTTAAAATTACCCCATGATTTACTCACCCTCAAGCCATCCTAGGTGTATAGTACAATCGAAGTTATATAAAAAAATGTCCTGGCTCTTCCAAGCTTTATAATGGCAGTGAATGGCAGCCCAAAATTTAAAGCCCCAAAAAAGTGCATCCATCCATTATATATGTACACCACACAGCTCTGGGGGGTTAATAAAGGCCTTTTAAAGCGAATCGATGGGTTTTTGTATGAAAAGCACATTTAACTTATTATCAAGTAAAATACCTAGCTGTAACTTATGTTACACTTTCTTCGTAAGTTGAACACGGAAGGCGTGATATTTTAGAAACTAGATATTTTACTTTATAAAGTTTTAAATATGAATATTTTTCTTACACAAACCCATCGATTCACTTCAGAAGGCCTTAATTAACCCCCCGGAGCATGAGGGTGAGTAAATGTTGAAAAAAAAAATATTGGGGGGTGAAATATCCTTTTAGTTTCTCTACATCTGTAAAAAGTGCCTGAATATTTAAATAGATTACTTTTATATTTCACCATCCACACCATTTAGAGTGCTGCAGGGATGGCGGACTCTATGACTGTAGACCAACAAGGTCAGCATAACCATTGGACCATCGACAAAAAGCCAATAGGGTTTTTTCATTAGCTTTTGGATTATTGCACAAAAAAATCTGTGACCAACAAAAGTTTATGATACTTACACGTTTTGTGTTACTTCAAAAAGTAACACAAAATGTTTTTATTTTTGAAGCCTAAATACAAATCGCTAGCTACACCACTTTAGTTACACCATGGTTGAATGATTGCAATGTCACCACCATTAAGCTTCCTACAATGCTTTCAGTTTTTATTTAAAATCTACATGTTGGAAAGTTTGAGTTGTCCTCTTGTGTGTTTAACTATTCTGAAGCTGTGAAAGTGGACTAGTGAGTAGACAAGTTTTTCTTTTCAGTGTGAAATTTAATGTCCTGGATAATCTCTGTAGTCCCGTTTGTAAGCAACCAAGTAAAAGCTTTAAAAAAAATCATAAGGGTGTATTATGGCCATATTTTATGTCATAGAATAAAACGTGAAAATATCTTGAGCTTATGTTAACAGCACAATTTCAGGCTGTTAACCAAAAACTAATTTAAAAAAACAGATTCATTTCAGAATTGTTGCAGTTTAAAAATGCTAACTTGTTTTCAGGTTTTAGGACTCATTCCTGTAGCACTCTATACCTTTGTCACTGCAATTCAGGTGCCATGAATCTCCCTGTCCCATCACAGAATCCCTTCATTGTCAATGCCTGATCAAGTGTGTTATCTTGTTCTAGTTAAACAGAAGAGCCTTTCTTGACCAGTTATGCTAAGCTAATATAAAGGTGATATTATATGATATGCAATTCAAAGGACATTATTTACCTTAAGTTTACGATCATGACCTTACAAATTTCAGATTTGTTGCATTGTTTACGAAATATAAGCTGCTATTGGATATTTAATTGTACAAGCTATACATATGTGTTTTGGTCAATCGGATCACAAGTGGGCGAAAAGCCATAAAAGACTGCCTACTCTCCACCTACTGACCCAGTGTGTAAACATTATGGGAACCGCGCTAGTCAGACGGGATTTAAACTTTGTCATCTAGAGACCCAAGTTTGGTCTGAAGATGAAAAAACGTACCAGGCACAATGTTCTCTCACCATTCCTGATTTCTAACACGTCGTCTTGCAGCTGTCAGAGCGGAAACAAAAGTTGCTGATCTCCGTGTGTTTTTCCGTCGTCTTCTGTGTGTTCGTAAGTAAATTAGGTGAGCTTATTTCATCCATTAGATCGAAAAATCCCATACATTTACCCACCTTTACACCCTCCTGTCGAAGTGGTTGAAAGTGGACAACTTGTACTTCTACTTGTAATCTGATCGACCACAACGCATCTTAATAAACAGGTGTAAACAGGGCTTTGTGAATTTACTACCATTAGGGCATTCTGCCAATTGTACCTTATTGTACAGTTGCCAACATGAGCTAGACATTCTTGCAAAGATGTTAGAGGGCTTCCCTTCCAATCAGTTAATATATAAAGGGCATTTACCTCCATTTTCAGACCTCTGTGAGAGCTCTGGGATTTTCCATGCAATTTTCTTCGTCTCAGGGTTCCTTTAAAGGCAAGAAATTAGCAAACATCACTATACATGAACACACTGCTGCTGATTTGTAATGTGATTTTCTTGATAGATCCTTACCAGGTGGCTGGTGGGAGCATGGCCTGGAGTTTGTTCACGCCGCCATCCACAGCTGCCATGAAGTGGATGTTGGTAAGTGGTGTGGGTGTGGCAATGGCCTCTGTGTTGTATTTATAGTCTATCCTGAGGTCTGTGCTGCTGGCATCACCACGCCAGCTCACCGCAAGGTTTAGTGGCGTGGACTGGATCCCTTGAGTGAACACCTGTAAGGACAAATCTCAAATATCATACACTACTACAGAAACATCTGAGGTTGACCAGATTCATATTTAAGAGGTAAGAAATCAGAAATCTATTTACGTTGATCTTTTGACATTTTACAGGTCTTTGTAACATTAAAACATCCTGCAAGATTATGTTTATATACAAAATCCCACCTGGTACTTCAGCATGTCGACGTTGTAATATGTGGCCTGTGGCCTCTGCTCAGCTACTTTTTTCAGATGACCTAACAAGTTTGGCATATTCACCCAGAACTCCTTCGAGTCACCTGTAGGTGGTGTGGTGTCGCTGCAGGATGGAAATAATGTTCAAATAATGCGATCTTAAAAGGGCTGCAAAATGCAAGTCAAGATTTGTGACCGACCAGAGAGCAGTGCAGTCAAAGGCTGATATAATGACACTGCACTTTAATGACAGCAAAAATCAATGAATTCAGTTGCACACAATATTTAAACTTACTGCAACCAATACTACAACTAAAATTTCACACAAAATATTTAAAAACATAAAATCTCAACTCACTCTGTAAATCTGTTAGTTAATTGGCTATAGGCTGATGCAGATAATCTCAAAATGACCAATATCGGACTAGACAATATACATTTGATTTCAGTTCAGATTTTCAGATCAGATCAGTTTTAGTAATTTCAGCACTTTAACTTAGTTTCCATTAAAGGTGCACTATGTAACATTTTTTTCAGTAAAATATCCAAAAACCACTAGGCCAGTGTTATATATTTTGTTCAATTGAGTACTTACAATATACCAAATGTTTCCAACTATTTGTAAATCGTGAGAAAATTGATATTTTAACAACTGAACCAGGACATGTGAGGGAGTCGCCTGTCAATTGCATCATTTCTGCGTTACCCTCGGTTTCCAGTTTTATTTTACAGAAACACTTTACTCTCACTGCAGTGTGCACCAAGTGTTACAGCAGCCGCAGAGCGAACACATCGAGTAATGTCAACACATCATTTTCAACACACTCAAATATATCTAATATGAGCTTTTAGACAAAGCTGCGTTACCCCATACTCATGACCGGAAATGGCGCCGGCGACTGTGGCATAATTAAAGTCCCGCTGCTCGCGTGTGTTGCATTTATCTTATTAACAATCGCTCCAGCGGTCTTGCTCAGCTCCACAACACTCGGTCCTGCTCTGCTTTATACTACAGTAACATTAATAATCACATCCATGAACTTGATATCTGCCCGAGTCCAGTCCCGATTCTTTTCTACCGGCTATGAGGTGAAGACCACATGTCCCAATATTCTGCAATCAAATTTGGCGTCATCAAACTACGCCTTTGTTTTGAATAGGCGACCTCTAGCGGATGGAAAAGCAACATAGTGCAGCTTTAAGGCATGATTTCTAATGAAAAGTGTTTTCCTCTAATATTTATATTTTAGATAACAGCAATAACACGGTTATACAGTAGCTATTTATTCAAAAGCTATGTTGCGTTGTTTACTGTTTCAACTAAGGATGAACATTATACCACATCGGTTATTAGCCGATATTATAATTTTTAAATATATCTGTACTGTTTATTGTTTGATCCAATATAAGCCGACTCATACGATCACACTGGTGTGATTAGGACGTTTGGTACATCATGTGATCACCTGCTAAATTCAAATGTGCTTTTGTGCTTTAGGTGGTTCTGTAAGTATTGGTTTTGGGGTATCAGCCATCGCACCTCAGTTTTACTCTCAAATAAAGTTTTCCTTTACAGTGGGATGATAACGAACTATTTCTAAAACATGTTGACTGAATCATTAAAAACCGAGTTCAAATGAATGATTCATTCACTAGAGGGGCATCCCTACAGCAGGTGTTGTATTACCAGCACAGAAGCTGAGGGTTGGGAAGGACCTGCTCCAGCCGACTGTACTGGCTGATGGTGAAGGTCAGCACTGGAGGACTGGGGTGGGTGGAGAAGTGTCTGGTGATCCCTGCTGGGAAAGACAGCACCATCTCACCAGTGATCTTCACCAAACACCTACAACACACAGTAAAGACACGAGAGAAAACATTAAATTCAACCAATTTCAACAAAACAAGAACTAAATTCAAAAGCTGACTTTAAAATATTCCCTGCAGGCTTACTTAGCTGGATCTGCTCCTTTAAAGTAGGCGCTGATGGTCTCAGTGAAGGCGGCTGCCACTGGTAGAGTGTCTTGGGGTCCCATCGTGAGAGGACTCGGCCCTCTAGAACATGCTGAAAAACAGAAGTAGATCTAATTTTATCTAAAGGTGACACAACTTACTGAACTAGAGAAGGCATTATGCCTTATCATCTTCACACAGTATAATCAGCGATAACTGACTTGGGACAGCTGTGTTGTGGCCCACCTGACACAGAGAGGTTCAGTTCTCGGCCTAGTGTAGGTGTGGAGGCTGCACTCAGAGAGGTGACCGAGGAGATGGAGGATGTGCTCTCAGCTCTGGCTAGAGGTGCAAAGGGTGGAGGACTCCAGGAATGAATTGGTGGGCTGAAGGGACGGGCCTGAGGGGAAACAAAAATAACAGCTTGAACCAGGCATTATTAATCTGACTAGCCTTCACACTCCCTTAATGAACAATTATTCTAACTAATGTTTTTTGGAGCAGTACATGGGTATAAATACCCATAAATACTGTTCTGATCTTCAGAATAAGTGAGAACAATCAAAGCAATAATTTCCTAGGACCTAGGCCAGTGGTTCTCAAACAGGGGCCTCTACACACTTTCTAAAGAGGGGTTCACAAGATGACTAAAAATATTTAAAATAAGACAAAACAAGATTTTAATTAAGCTAAAACAGCTACAAATCAAGGTGTAAGCTGAAACCATATTTCCTATTTTAGTTTGTGTTCTTAACAAACATTAACAAGCCATTTTATTTTAAGAATTAAGTGTGTTTTTTCTAGACCTGGAAAGTCTATTAAATGTTTTAAAATGATTTATATAATGTATAATTCATACAAATAAAAAAATGTGTATATGTAAAATACAAATTTGCAAGCTCCAAAATATTTTATCATGTAGAAATTGCAATTAGTAAAAAGCAGTATTGTATATGCATTTGTAGAAGTTTCCTTTTAAATCTGGCCCGTAGTTTTTGGAATTGAATCTAATTAGTTTAGCTGTTTATAATTATTTTATTTACTTATTTTACTACATTGCAACTTCTAGTTTTATGTATATGAAAATTTAAAAACAATGAGCAACTTTGTCATTATCACAGAACTATCAGAAATATGTTGGGGGCCTTCAAATATTAGCCCCTTTCAGAACAGAAAGTGAAACTAAAGTGCTTCTCCTCATGCGGGCAAATGAAGACAACGGAGCAGCATTTAAAGATCATTTCCGATTACCAACTTCTGAGAATTTACCGGTATTTTAGTGCTGATGTGTGAATAGTCTCATAAACACCCAGAACACCGTTGCTTGTGTGAACAGCATATTTGTGTATTTACTGATAAAGTCATTCTGATAATTTTACGATAATTGACTGGGATTACTGTGGGGTAATGTTTTTGACAATGGGTTGAGAACCACTAGGCATCTTCTCGTCTTAGGCGTCTTCTTTTGAGGTGACATTTTTTGAATGTCCCACAGCAGTGGAAAGAGTCATACCAGATCTGCTAGGTTTGGTTTTCCAGGTGGTAATTTTGGTCGTGATGATGGTCTTGGTGGTAGAGGCGGGATGGGGCTACCAGCAGACAGTGGAGTGCCAGCACGTGCAGGAGAGGACGGCCCTAAGAACATAAATTCAGATTATTATTACAGAATGTGGCGAGGTGGACGAGCAAGGGACGTGGGAGGAGCGAGAGGAGACCGGTGCGTGATCGAGAATGAGACGAGATCGGTGAGGCGCACAGCTTGCGCATATCATCACTCGACACCGGCCTGATCTCACAGTCCCTCGCCTCCCTGCTTGCCACATAGAAGTACTGTGGTTATTAATTGATATATCATGAATTATAATATTATTATTAAAGGAATAGTTCACCCAAAAATGATCCCATAATATATTCACCCTCAAGCCATCCTAGGTGTATATGACTTTCAGAGTGAAGTCAGAGTTATATTAAATATAATTTTATAATGCTTTATAATGGCATTGACTAGTGCCTGAGTTTTTGAAGATCCAAAAGTAATCAATTCGACTCAAGTGGGTTAATAAATGCCTTCTGAAGTAAAGCAATCAGTTTTTGTGAGAAAAATATCCATATTTAAAACTTTATAAACTATAAATCACTGGCTCCCAGCATCGGCTGTTTGCGCGTACTTACATTATGAAGCTCACACGAGAAGTGAGGATGTTTACGTCAAGCATGAACTCATGAATGTGCATACAGTATGACAATTGGACAGAAGCAATGGTTTATAGTTTAAAATAATAGTATTTTTCTTACACACGCCTATCGTTTCACTTCAAAAGACATTGATTCATTAGCTACGGTTGCATGGATTCTGTTGTGTTCGTTTTTCATGGTTTTTCAAGTCAACTTTGGAAGTCCCATACACTTACATTATATGAGAAGGGTTACTCACAGAGAAGGCTTATTTTTCTAAAAATGTTTGTTAAGAAAGTCATATACTGTACAACTGGAACAGCATGAGTAATTTTCATTTTTCGCTTTCAGTACCAACTGCTAACTTACCACTGCCGGGCCCCGGGGAGCCCATCACACTCCTGTAAGTAGGAGGGGGCAGTGGAGGTGGGGTTCCTCTGAAGCTTCCTGCAGCAATGTCTTTGGGTGATGTGCCAAACACAGTAAACTCGTCCCTCAT
Source organism: Gobiocypris rarus (assembly GCA_023029165.1). Classification (NCBI taxonomy): domain Eukaryota; kingdom Metazoa; phylum Chordata; class Actinopteri; order Cypriniformes; family Gobionidae; genus Gobiocypris; species Gobiocypris rarus. Next base: position 31,178,119 of record CM040915.1, on the reverse strand, counting down.
GCTCGCCAGGTCAGGGGTTCTTCTACTGTCATCTCTCAAGGTGAGAGGGGAAGGTATGGCTCCATGTGGAGGGTGGTCCGCTGGCAGGAAGGGCAGTCCAGGGCTGGCAGGGGTGACGGGGGACTCTTGGGCTAGCTCAGACTCTGGGAGCTGAAAGCAGCAGGGAAGGTCTAGGGGACTCAGAGGAGAGTCTAAGGGCGGTGGTGGTGGAGGTGAATCTGGAGGCGGGATGGAGTGGAGGGGGAGGGGTGAGACGGGAGGCGGCAGGTTGAGGGGCGAGGTCGGGGCGAGTCCGCAGGGGAAGAGGACAGAGGTGGGGAAGGGGCGGGTTCATCTGGTGGAGGAGGTCTGGCGGGAGAGCCCTCACTGAAGCTCACCCAACTGCACTGCACCACATCTGATCCAGACCTGGGCGTCTCAACAGGCCCAAAAACGCTGTCCAAGTCAGGCATAAATGTCCCTGCAGCCGGGTCTGATAATGAAGCATCCTGATAGGCTGAAGCTGATCCATCTCCTCTGACACTAGGAACCACACTATAATAACCTGCTCGGACAGAACAACAATGAACTGTAAAATACTCTTCCATCTTTCACCACCACAAACTAGGGGTGTGCAATATGTATTGCATATATGTATATTGTTTGTTTTAACAATGTTGAAGCTGACATTATCGAGTATGTCACTCACTGCAAAAACACGCCTTGAGAGTGCACACTTTCACTGCGTGATGTTGCCTAGTTGAATAGAGTTAGAATGTCCCCAAAATTCAATATAATTCAGTATTTGTCTTGTATTTCTGTAATAATATATAATATTGTTTTTATACAACAGTTCAATAAACAAGAAAAAAATATTGTGAGTTACATTTAGACACAATGTGAATAAAATTTCTATAGGGGAAAAAATAATGGGGGGGGGGCTGTTGCAAGTGCGTCTCCAAGCAATACACAATGGGCACTTTACTATCCCATGAAGCCACAGGAGAGGATTTGTGAATGCAGGGAAGTGATGCAACTGATGCTACACACGATAATGACAACACCAACAGGGTGAATGTAGTACATTACATTCATATTACACACGTTCATTCTGCATGGAACATACTTTTTTAGCGTGAAGTCAGTGCAAATTCAAAACAAGAACCTATTTAAGAGAGTATGCGATTTTCAACAACAGTCAGTGACTAGTTGATGTGTACTCAATATTTAAAATATTATTTTTAAACCATTAATTGCATAGCATTATTTATGCAAATGTAACTGCAGTGTAAATACATCTAAATACTGTTTTATATGTAGCTTCTGTGGCAGTTCTGCAGTGCAAAAAAATATTTTGTTGATATTGATTTCATTTGATTGGTAACAGGTTATAGTGTCTTATTATTGTAATTAAATGTATTGATTAAATGTAGAATTTGACATAAAATATTATGCATATATATCAGAAAAATGCCCTAATAAAAGGAAATGCTCATGGAAAGCAATTTAAGGTGGCAAGTATGGTCCTTTAATAAAAACATTTCTGTCTCTGCTGTGACATCACATGAAAAATGGAAAATATGAAAAGCTTTGGGAGTCAGCTGTCCATGACAGACCTAAACCAGTAAAGGTACCAGCACAAAAACATTTTGTTACTGACAAAATATTGGGATTTCGTTTTTTGTCAATATCGCACACCCCTACCACAAACATAAAGCTGGGAACAAATATTATGGTGAAAGACAATCCTGAACAGGAACTATAATGAAAAGGACGTGTTTTTGGATGCAAAATTGGAACTGTCAGTACATACCAGAGGATTCTAAAGAGCTAGAGCTGCGTCCAGGTGGGGTGACAGAAATGTTCTTTGGAGGAAGTGGAGGCGGAACTGAAAAGAAAGATGACAGGGCATGTTTGGAAAGAAGTCTACCTTACTGAACACTGCACTGCATAAATAGTTTACAGCAGAATGTTTTATAAAAAGTTAATGTAAAACAAAGGAACAATCAACATTTACACAGCAAACAGCTACTCTGTCATTTGAACTCATCGTACGATGTGTGAGATGTTACAAATTGTGGCTGATCTTATGTCACTGTGTCACTAACTTTGGGTCACTTTAACATGCTTTTGGGAGTGCAACATTCACCAAACATCTATACTTGTAATGAGAAGCGCTAATCAATGAAAGAGAAGCTTTGAAGGCTCACTGTAGTTTTCAGTCAAAATAAGTTACATTTTTATTAAGTATTAGTAATAGGAATTAAAATATAATTACTAGTAGTAGTGTTAGTAGTAGTGGCAGTAATTTATAGCCATATGGATATAAAGTACATTCACACATCTTTGGCCAAATATTGCCATGGATTTATTGTGTCGCAGCATCACTGATTATGTGGGCTCTGTTGTCGTTTGTCGTGCTGCGCTGCTCACGTCTGGTGTTAGATCTTTTTGTACGCTTTTGTACAGTTATGGTTACAAATGCTCTTCCCACAAAATAAACAGTTAAAGAATTTGACTAATAGCATTACCCCATTATTTTTTCCCCTACAGATATTGTGATAATATTGTTATTGTGAATTCCACGATAATCTTGTAGTGAAAAATCTGATTTCCTGACAGCCCTAGTTTATTTGTTACACTGAAAATGGAAGGGCAAGTTGAGCGCACTGCATTCTGGGACAGTACTTCATGCAGTGTGCTCTGCTGTACAGTTTGGGAAATTAAGTAATAATGTGTATATTGTATAATGTATAACTGTGTAATTATATAATATGCATTGTGAACAGACTATTAACTGCTGAAATAGTAAGATTAGCATGATATTCCAAAAGTTAGTTGTGTTTTTCTTGTGTTTATTAGGAATGCAGTCATTAAGTTATTTTTGACTGATACTGATAAAAGGTATTTTTGTTATATTATGGCCAAAAGTAATAACTGTTAAATAAAGTGGATTCTTGTTTTTTTGTGTGACTTGTTCAAATCTTAAATCACATAATGGTGATACATTATATTTTTCTGGCTAATCTTGTAGATCCAGTTGCACTCTGAGGTGAGCTATGAAATGTAATATCATTGAATCCCTTTCATTAGGAACTACTTTAGTGTTGCTGTTGTGCGTTTATTGATGCCTTCACTGTGACAGTTTTAAAGCCTATCAAAAACATTAAGGATATTTGACATGTCTATCCATGAGGTGCAGGAGTAGAGTGAGATGATGAATGTGGTGCAGTACCTGAAGTTGGCAGAGATCTGCTCAGAACACAGGTGGAGAGAGAAGCGGACTGACACCAGGACTCCGGCTCAGCCAGGAACACTGTCATTAACATTAATGAAAGAAACGCCCATCAATACAATCCTTGACCAACACAAATATTTCATAAGTCAAAGCAAAGCAAGAAATGGAAGAACATTCTTTACATATCAGTTAAATTTCTTTTCTAAAACTTCTGATAAAGTTGAACCTGTTGACTGCCACGCCCCTTTTTGAGCATAGATTTGTGCTTAAATGAGTTGAAACAATATTTTAAATTGTCTACATATCTACATAGAGGGTATGTGGCTTATTTAAGGTCAAAAATTGCCCAGATACGGTTTTACAGGTCCATTTACCACCCTAGAAATTGTCCCTAGAATGAAAAGGTCTGTTTTTGCCTTATTTGGAAGGGTCATGAATATTAATGTAAATTTATGCTCTGATTGACTTAGTTCAGCACCTCACACAAGTGCAGTTGTTCAACTAACACAATCACAAACAGCACAAGCGGCTTGTGAGTCCTGACAGAGCACAGAAAAATGGAGCGCAGCTGGAAGAAAACAAAACTAGAGGTCTTTCGTAATTCGTGGAAAGAACGTATAATCGCATACAGAAAGGCCGTAAAAACTGCTAGATCAGCTTATTTCTCGACTCTCTTAGAAGAAAACAAACACAAACCTCGGTATTTATTCGATACAGTGGCTAAATTAACCAAGAATAAAGCTTCCACTTCTGATGTTTGTAAACAGCACAGCAGTAATGACTTTATGAACTTCTTTACGTGTAAGATTGACAATATTAGGAAGAAAATTATAACCATGCAGCTGTCTACTACAGTATCACATCAGACAGAGCATCGTAGTGACACTGAGGAAAAATTACACTCATTCACTGCTATAGGAGAGGAAGAATTGGCTAAACTCTTTAATTCATCTAAATCAACAACATGTATGCTTGACCCTATACCGACTAGGCTATTAAAAGAGATGCTACCAGAGGTCATGGATCCTCTTCTTAATATCATTAATTCATCTTTGTCATTAGGATATGTACCTAAAACTTTTAAGTTGGCTATTATTAAACCACTTATTAAAAAACGCAACTTGATCCTACAGAATTAGTCAATTACAGGCCAATCTCAAATCTACCCTTTCTTTCAAAAATACTTGAAAAGGCAGTGTCTTTACAATTATGTTCCTTTTTAGAAAGAAATGGTATCTTTGAGGATTTTCAGTCAGGATTTAGACCGTATCATAGTACTGAGACTGCTCTCATCAGAGTTACAAATGATTTACTCTTATCATCTGATCGTGGTTGTATCTCTCTATTAGTGTTACTCGATCTTAGCGCTGCATTCGATACTATCGATCACAATATTCTTTTAAATAGACTCGAAAATTATGTAGGCATTAGTGGACCTGCATTGGCATGGTTTAAATCATACCTATCTGACCGTTATCAATTTGTAGAAGTAAATGAAGAGACGTCACACCGATCACAAGTTCAGTATGGAGTACCGCAGGGCTCAGTGCTAGGGCCATTGCTCTTCACCCTGTACATGCTACCACTGGGAGATATTATTAGGAAGCATGGCGTTAGATTTCATTGTTATGCTGATGATACTCAGCTCTATATTTCTTCACACCCTGAAGAAACTAACCAACTAACCAAAGATTAACGGAATGTATAGATAATTTCCTGCAACTCAATTCAGAAAAAAATGAATTTTTAATCATTGGACAAAAAAGCTCCACAAGTAGTAACCTAGAATACTGTCTAACCCTCGATGGCTGCTCTGTCAAGTCCTCGTCGTCAGTTAGGAACCTGGGTGTGCTCTTTGATACCAATCTTTTGTTTGAAAGCCATGTTTCTAGCATCTGTAAAACTGCATTCTACCATCTTAAAAATATATCTAAATTACGGCACATGCTCTCAATGCAAAATGCTGAACAGTTAATACATGGGTTCATGAGCTCAAGGCTAGATTATTGTAATGCTCTACTGGGTGGTTGCCCTGCTCGCTTAATAAACAAACTCCAGCTGGTCCAAAACGCAGCAGCTCGAGTTCTTACTAGAACCAGGAAGTATGAACACATTAGCCCGGTTCTGTCAACACTGCACTGGCTCCCTATTAAACATTGCATACATTTTAAAATCTTGCTTATTACTTACAAAGCACTAAATGGTTTAGCTCCCCAGTACTTGAGTGAGCTCTTAAAACATTATACTCCATCACGTCTACTGTGGTCTCTAAACTCTGATCAGCTGATAATACCTAGAATATCAAAATCAACTGCAGGTGGTCGATCTTTTTCCTATTTAGCACCTAAACTCTGCATTCCTAGCATTGTTCGGGAAGCAGACACACTCTGTCAGTTTAAATCTAGACTAAAAACACATCTCTTTTCTATGGCATACACATAAAACACTTTTTTCAATTAAATGATTATTAGGCTGCATTATCTAGGTCACTCGGAACCGGGAACACTTCCCATAACACCTGATGTACTTGTTACATCATCAGAAGAATGGCATCTACGCTAATGTTAGTGTCTCTGTTTTATCCCGGGGTATACTGCAGTCAGCCGGATCCAGGCTGTATCCAGATCAGACGGTGGACCTGCACCCAGATGTGACCAACACATGACCCTGAAATGTCTGCAGAGACCGTGTCATTTAGACTCCCCCTTAAGCTGCCTCATCGACACGGCATCCTCAATAAACCTGTCTCCGGCGTAATGACTCCGATTGTTTAAATAGTCCTAGTTAATAATTCTTTAAATCGATATGTCATCCTCAAAACAACCCGTCTCCAGCGTGTTGCCGCCAATCTTTTCGAATATTACACTTTAGTAATTGTTTAATCAATACGCCATCCTCAATAAAAACCTGTCTCCGGCGTAATGACTCCGATATTTCAAATTATTTATTTGTAATAATTATTTAATCGATACATCATCCTCAATAAACCCGTCTCCGGCGTGTTGCCTCAGATCTTTCGAATATTCAGATCGATTATGACTTTGACCTTTAAAATAATAATTTTAATAATGATACGCTGTTTGTTAATTGGCCAGAGGAGAACTGGCACCCCAACTGAGCCTGGTTTCTCCCAAGTTTTATTTTTCTCCATTAGGTCTCCTGATGGGGTTTTGATTTCCTTGCCACTGTTGCCTCTGGCTTGGCTTGCTCAGTTGGGGAAAAAACTATTTTTCAAATATATTTCAAAATAAATCTAATTATTAAAGTCCCTGTAAAGGCAATTCTGAGATTTGTTTCTAAACACATTAGAAATGTTAGAAATGTATTGTTGAAACACATTACAAAGACTGTGAACTATGTAGTACTGAATTCAGAAGTTAGACCGTTAAGAAGTTTTTCACCATTGCTGTGTTCCGGATTTTTTGGGCAGGGTTAAAACAGTGGCTCGATGACACACTGGAGCCGCTTGGCATGTGGCCCCTCCCCCATAACTAGAGTACAGTCGCAATTTCGCATCAATTCACCCTCTAGATTGCGAGTTACTTTCAGTACCGTTAGTTACTACAGCCTACAACTTACTAAACAGCCTACAAAACAAAAAAAAGACGATCTCAAAAAGAGGTGGATTAATTTTGTGAACAGCTACCTTGATGGAGTGCTGACGATAACCACCAACACCTGCCTCTGCAGTGTCTTTACACCGGATAGTTTTACAAACTTTCATCGGCAACAACTGGGATTCACTGATAATCCGCTGCAGAATGGGGCCGAGCCGACTATCTCCAGCCCCGACCTTCATCCTCTCGTCCCGCCGACATCTGGTGCCGTCGTGACTCGTGAGCTGTACTTGAGTGTTGTTGTCTTGTGTGTTTACGGCCGCTTTCCCGCGAGTGGGCATGGTTTCGGCACCGATCAACGGACACGCCCCCAGCGTTTGAGAGCAGAGAATGCTGCTTATTTTTTCAAGATTTCGATAAGATATTTTATGTACTTAGCGGATTTTTTTATGATTCAAATTTGGCTAGTTGGTAAATAACACATTTATCTGTGGTGTGAGAAACTCAAAACACATGTTTAATTTTGACTTAACAGGGACTTTAAACTAAATTAACCATATAGACCAAATTACTGATCTAATTACTGATCTAAAGCCCACATTGTTACTGTATGATAATCAAAATATATTCTGTTGCATTATTTTTCTGTTTAACACTGTGAAGCTGCTTTGAAACAATCTGCAATGTTAAAAGCGCTATATAAATAAAGTTGACTTGACTTGACTTGACAGACCAACTGAATGACACTTTAAGCAGATAATCTCAAATGGAGATCGCTGAAATGCAGCTTACTTGTTTGTTGGTGTTTTCAGATAATCTGCATGCACATGGTTGCCAGATTGCCAGATCTTTTAACAGAATAGCTTTGATTGTGGGATTTTAATTACCGAAGTCTGGCAACCAAAGAGTGCTTTTTGTTCAAGTTTTTATTTTTTAAACTACATTAGTCCGTCAACGATATTGCATGTTTATATAGTCACAATAATCATTTAGGGACGTTTTTGTCATCTCGTCTTGTCTTAGTCATGGAAAAAAAGCTTGTCAATGAACATTTTGTCATACAACCCCAAATCAGAAAAAGTTGGGACAGTGTGGAAAACGCAAATAAAAAAAGAAAGTAGTGATTCCTAAATTTACTTTGACTTGTATTTCATTGCAGATAATATGAACACAAAATATTTCATGTTTTGTCTGGTCAACTTCATGTCATTTGTAAATATGCATCCTTTCCTGTCATTCAGACCTGCAAAACATTTAAAAAAGTTGGGACAGGAGCAATTTAGGGCTAGTAATGAGGTAAAATGGTTAAATAATGATGTGATTTGAAACAGGTGATGTCAACAGGTGATTGTAATTATGATTTGGTACAAAAGCAGCATCCAAGAAAGGTCTAATCCTTTAGGAGCCAAGATGGGCCGAGGATCGCCAGTTTGCCAACAAAAACGTGAGAAAAGTATTGAAATGTTTAAAAACAATATTCCTCAAAGAAAGATAGGAAGAGATTTGGATATTTCACATTCAACAGTGCATAACAAAATTAAAAGATTCAAGGAATCTGGAGGAATTTCAGTGCATAAAGGACAAGGGCGCAAACCTAAGCTGAAAAACGTGATCTCCAATTCCTCAGGCGGCACTGCATCAAGAATCGTCATTCATCTATAAGCGATATCACCACATGGGCTCAGGACTACTTTGGCAAACCTTTGTCATGTACCACAATACGTAATTACATCCACAAATACCAGTTAAAACTGTACTGTGCCAAAAGGAAGCCCTATGTTAACAGTGTCCAGAAGTGCCGTTGACTTCTCTGGGCTCGGAGGCATCTGGGATGGACCATCACACAGTGGAAACGTGTACTGTGGTCAGATGAATCAGTATTTCAGGTATTTTTTGGGAGGAATGGACTCCATGTGCTCCGGACCAAAGAAGAAAAGGATCATCCAGACTGTTACCAGCAACAAGTCCAAAAGCCAGGGTCTGTCATTGTATGTGGTTGTGTCAGTGCCCTTGGCAAAGGTAACTTGTACTTCTGTGAAGGCACCATTAATGCTGAAAAGTACATAGAGATTTTGGAGCATAATATGCTGCCTTCAAGAAGACATCTTTTCCAGGGACGTATTTCAACAAGACAATGCAAAACCACCTTCTGCACACATTACAAAGTCCTGGCTGCAGAGGAAGAGGGTACGGGTACTTGACTGGCCTGCCTGCAGTCCCAACCTGTCTCCAATAGAGAATGTGTGGCACATTTTGAAGTGCAAAATGCGACAACGAAGACCCCGTACTGTTGCCCACCTTAAGAATTGTTTTGCATGAAACCCCCTCTTTCAGCTCAAATCCACCTCGTAATCTTTTTGAAAAATGCTACTTAAATGGGCGTGGATGCCCGTGAGAAGATCTGTCAGTGCAGTGGCCCATGCCAAATCTCAACAAAAATATGGGGTTAAACGTAACGAAATGCAGGATTTTTAAAGCTGGCAAAATTAAAGTCCAATAAAATACACTGACAACCGTCTGTTTGACCTTTAAAAGTAACCGAATGCCTACTACATATATTAGATTAATCGGAATTGTTTAAAATATAGAAATGCACATACACAATTATTATTGTCATTATAAATATATAATTATGTTTGTATACACAGTATAAATGTATATTTTTAAAAATAAAAAAATTTGCGGAAAAAAAACAACCGTTCCGTACATATAGCCGAGATCTAACTTACGCGCGTACCAGAACACCCATAATAAAGATGGACAGCGACAGTGAAGTTTACAGTGATAGCAGTGAAAGCAACGATCGAAAAGTCCTCTGGACTTGGTACAGCATTGCCGGCAAGACGCAAACTGAGCAAAACCGAAGTCCACCTGTCTCCAGTTCTCGTAACTTTCATTAGAAAAATGCTTGTTACACACAAACAGCTTTGAGGTATCGCTAGTTGATGGCCAACCAACCACCCGCAGTCAGAGACTAGCCCTGGCAGCATCGCGGGAAAGCCATGCAACACACGAACCTTTACACCAGGGAAACAAACACTTACGACCCATGATCATAAACTCCTCTACATCTACTCCGTAAACACGCAGACTGTCACTTCTGTCATTGGAAAGAACCACGTGCTGTCATGAATAATTAATAGACGGTGTCTTCTCATAGGATAAGAAAACTCAATCTCATTAATAATAATGAGACACCGATGCGTCACGAAGCACTATAGTGCACTGGTACGTCACAAGCTGTGACGTGGACGCAATGTAGTTTTTAAACCCGGAAGACGAAAATAGGGTGAAAAACATAAAAATTTACCAGTTTCACTTGATAATTAAATCTAACAGATGCTAACATTATGTTCAATGATGTTCAACACACATACCTCTGTTAAAATCTCAAAATTTCTATATCAGTTTTTTTTTTTTTTTACTTTTTAATGGCAATGATCCTAAACAATCCCCTTGTGAGATCAATTCTTTATCAGGCTTACTATAATTATAACAAGCCTATAATCTAATATAAAAACTACAAAGTGGTAAATGCTGGTCTGAATGACAGGAAAGGATGCATATTTACAAATGACATGAAGTTGACCAGACAAAACATGAAATATTTTTGTTCATATTGTCTGTAATGAAATACAAGTCAAAGTAAATTTAGAAACCACTTCTTTTTCTTTTTTTTTTGCGTTTTCAATACTGTCCCAACTTTTTCTGATTTGGGGTTGTATTTTCGTTAACGAAATTGACACTAGTCAGAGCAAACTAACAACTTTGAATTCATTTGGTGCTGTATCCTGTTATAGACAAACATCAGCCATGCCTATTGACAGTTCTGTTCTGTGGGAAGGGTATGAAAAGTGCTTACATCCCCTGCACAGCCTGGAACATAACATTAATATCCATGATCTGCCGTTTTCACTATATTGTCCTCATCTTCACAATACCTGCAGAACTTCTGTTGATTCGGTCACACGTTAAGGTCCACGTTAATACTGCCTGGCCTTGAACATGGGCTGGTTATATGCAAAATATTAATGATCCCGACAGTCAATGATCCCTCTAATTTCTTTTCTCACTGAGCAAAACTTTTCTCTATTGGGCGGACATTTTGGGCACCTGAGCAAAAACATTCTTTATAGACCAAAAAGTGGTTTCATCATGCTTTAATGTGCCATTTCTATTTTATTTAACCCCTGATATAACAATATATATAACAGTGATATATTAAATACATAAATTTTAAGCAGTTATTTCAGAAGTCAAAGTCACATTTTAAGATTTTTTTTATTTTAATTTTTTTACATTTAGATTTTTTTAATAACGCTGTTAAAAATCTTCCTAAAACAGTTCAATTCTTTATAATAATATAATATAATATGAAAAAAAAGATTTCTTTTATTGACGACAGGCAGCATTAAACCATTAAATGTTATTTTATTGCTTATGAATTTCCAAAATTTTCTATATCAGTTTTTTTTTTTTTTTACTTTTTAATGGCAATGATCCCTAAACAATCCCCTTGTGAGATCAATTCTTTATCAGGCTTACTATAATTATAACAGCCTATAATCTAATATAAAAACTAATTGAAGTATTTAAACTGGTATATTATGTCAGTTTAAATGTTTCAATTTGTAAAAAAAAACCTGAAGTAATTAAATAGTTCTAATAGCTAAGTATGTTCAAGGGAACATGTGAAATCTTTTAAAGTTATCAAAACATCCTTGAAACCCAAACCACACACAGATCTATTTAAACTGATGTGTTTTGAGTTTGCACTGGTGGGTTATGTGGGTGTGTAACTGTAAATGTTTGTTTTGTTACCGTGCTGTGCCCATCATCTGTTATTTCCACAACTTAATCAAGCCACTCTTCTTTAAAACATGATGGCGTTGTATTTCACGTCTTCGCGTTTCACGTTGCCTCTCATATTAAGATGGACCACAAACATGACTCATTGCTGCTCACATGCGACATCATTCTCTCTATGAAACCTGTAAACCGCATTCACCGGTTCTAACACTATAGCGATACTAACTCTATAGCGGTTGAACAGAGCACTGCATTTATTTCTCATTTACTACAATCAAATGGATTTCTCCCCTCATTTCGCATCCGCATTTTATTCTTTCTGCGTGGCCACGCACTTATGATGCCGCAGGCCGCGCAGAAAGAATAAAATGCTGTGCAGATTAGAGGGAATATTGTCAACAGTTACGTCACAGTCGGTGTTATGTTGGGATTCGCCAATTTTTCAGTGGTCTTTTTCAAGCACAATATTTACATATGAAGGCGGAAACAATGGTGTTTGAGGTTCATCGTATGTTAGTTCCATGTACAGAACTCTTATTATTCAACCACGCCATGGTAAATACCGTTTTTTTGTTTATATTTTATGCATGTAAACCTATTGTAGGAGACCAAAAATAGCATAATAAGGGCATTTAAGTTTTGAAATGTTACCTAATTTATGATCATTACTAAAATATGTGGTGGGAAAAAAGCCAATAAAAAAGTGTGCCAAGTATTCTGCTACTGAGACACTGACAGTTAATAACATTATCGCGTAAACCACAAATAACATTTTGCCAAATAAACTTACTCAGCAATGTTAGGTTATTTAGGACTACAAATGTAACTTTTCCATAATGAAAGCTTTACCTTCTGAGTTGTGTGCTTCAAAATTGGTCTCAAAAGGTGGGCCGAAAAACACTGCTGTGTTTTCTCTTTTGATGTAAGACAGAAGAAAAACAACAAGTTCAAAACATACCATAAGTATTCAGGCAGTGAAATCTAGAAATGTTACTAATATAATTCAATAGTGAACAGACCCACAAAGTTCCGTAAGGGTTTGTGATGGCACACTAACCTGGGTGGGTCTGAACAGGGCCCTGGGGTTGTCGTGGGTGTTGGAGTAGATCGTCTTGGTCTGGCAATCTCCTCACCTGGAGTATGCAAAGAAGACTACTATTTAAAAATGACTACAATGATCGACAAACCGGAGTCACACGACAATAGAGTCAAGTCAATATTTCCAAATGAACACTCACTTGACAGGTTTCGTTTCATCTGGCACTGTAACAAAGGTCACAGAAAAAGATAATGGCAATAACAAAGACATTTCAAGGACCACAAACACTATACAACATTTATATTTAACTGACATGATGGGATAGAAACTCTTTTTCATTGATATCCACACATGCATTACTATAAAACACGTACCAAAACTTCTACATGCCTGTGAATGTTTTATAAACTATGTCCCAAAAATTAGGTTATGTAAATATTTTAAAATGTTTTTGAAAGAAGTCTAATATGTGCGCCAAGGCTGCATTTATTTGATCAGAAATACAGTAAAAACTGTAATAATGTGAGATATTATTACAATTTTAAAGAACTGATTTCTATTGAAGCTTGTTTCCACCATTTACGGTAATAAAAAATAAAAAAGGGTAATTGCGACTTTTCATCTCACAATTCTTTGTTCACAGAGTTGCATGATATAAACTCACAATTGCGAGTTATAAAGTCAGAATTGTAAGATACACTGATCAGGCATAACATTATGACCTAATATTGTGTTGGTCCCCCTTTTGCTGTCAAAACAGCCCTGACCCATCGAGGCATGGACTCCACTAGACCCCTGAAGGTGTGCTGTGGTATCTGGCACCAAGATGTTAGCAGCAGATCCTTTAAGTCCTGTAAGTTGTCCCGTAACTTGTTTGTTCAGCACATCCCACAGATACTTGATTGGATTGAGATCAAGGGAATTTGGAAGCCAAGTCAACACTCGTTGTGCTCCTCAAATCATTCCTGATTTTTGCTTTGTGGCAGGGTGCATCATCCTGTTGAAAGAGGCTACAGCCACCAGGGAATACCATTTCCATGAAAAGGGTGTACATGGTCTGCACCAGTTCTTAGGTAGGTGGTACGTGTCAAAGTAACATCTATATGGATGGCAGGACCCCCGGTTTCCCAGCAAAACATTGCCCAAAGCATCACACTGTCTCTTCCCATAGTACAGGCCATCCATGTGATGTAAAAGAAAACGTGATTCATTAGACCAGGCCACCTTCTTCCATTTCTCCGTGGTCCAGTTCTGATGCTCAAGTGCCCACTGTTGCCATTTGGAGTTTTGTTGAAGTTTATGTCAAACATTTCAGAATTGCGAGAAATTGTGAGGAATAAAGTCCCAATTGTCCCAAAACTCTCAATTATCTTATAAATGTTGTATTCCGTGGCGGAAACAAGCATTTTACTTTCACTTTAAGCATTATGCTAAATAAAAGTATGAATTTCTGTTAAAAATAAAAATAAAAACCTTGTTGAGCCCAAATTTTTGAACAATAGATACAAGTTAGAGGTGGGCAATATGACCAAATTTGAAATGATCAAATGAAAGAGACAAAACAATAGAACTAATATTAGAAAACTATAGTAAATTCTGATTACATGGGCCACAGTCAAAAGTGAAAATATATGCATACCTGTGACCAGTGACCACATGTTATATTTAGCAAATATTTTAAGCAAAATCTCTACTCACAGTTCTACCACTGCACTAAATATACAGTCAAATCATGAATGATAACATAATATTTGGCACCTGTACATTGTTTTCCATTAGATCCATTTATCAAAACTAACGAAGCTTCCAGATGATTGTCAAACATGTTCAGCTAATGGAAAACAGAGTCTAGGTGCCAACACTGAACTCCATCTGACATTCACATCCAACATGCTGAAGCTGCAGATGATATCAAGAATCTAATGATTCACTCATATTGATCCATGAAGGTATCAAGCTGTCAGTAAAGCAACACAACAAGAAGCATCATCACAATGAAATGTTCAGTGTAACACAGCTTCTATTGCGCACGCAGTAGCAACATCAGACCTCTGTATCATACACAGTACATTTTGGTAATATTTATCTATTAGATTTACAAGAACCATACTTACTGGACTTCGCCTCTGAGATCAGCAAAAAAGGAGAAAGAACAGACCTGGTCAGAGAGCGAGTGACATATAAGTACTATTAACAAAAACAATGGAACATTGTTTTTGTTAGGAAAATGTGTGATGGATCTTTCCTCACCCATGAAATGACACGTCCTCTAGTAATTCAGTTTAGTTGTGTTTACTGTCTAGACTAGCAAACTTGGGCTACTAATTGTATGTGATATTAAAAAGTTAAATAAAACCTGAGAGGAGCAAGAAGCACACTTCTGCATTATGCATGAAACATAAATGCATTATAAATGTACAACATGTTACCAGCAACAGCATGTTTATATAACTTGAATATGAGTTTATATAACTTGAATATTGCATTTGCATATTGTAAATTGCTTTGTATAAAAGCATCTGTGAAATCCATGAATGTAAATATACATAAAGCCAGTCATTCAAATAAGTTGGCAGCATTGCAATAAAAAAAGAGAAATTATGATTGAGTAGTGGATAGAAGCATGCACAAACAAAAATCCAATATCGACAGACACCAACAAAAATAAATCTCTGCTAAATCTAGGCTATTTATGCATTTCAGATTAATTTCAAGCGTTGCTTATTATGGTTAAATTTAGTCGGATTGAACTTCCATGTTTCCAGTGTAGCACAATGGATTCATAATTTTCCATCATGATCCTGAGAGCTAAGTCAACCTAAACTAAGGTAAACCATGGATGTGACAGGAGTGTAAAAACACTTGCTTACCGGACTCTTTCTCTGCGTGAGGAAACAGAAGAACAGAGGAGAAGAACATCTCAATATTTGAATGTGAATATTATTATGGGACATCAGCAGTGTAAAGCAAAATTTGGAGACAAACCAGAGGGGAAGGAGAGATGGCCAGTGTCCCAACTGAGGCCTTCAGCTCATCCATAGCAGATACTGTGGAGTTTCCACTGTTTGCAGTCAACGGCTTGATCTTGATCTTAAATTTCTTCCCATGCTCCTCCTCTCCCTCTCCCTCTCCCTCTGACTCACTGGAGGAGCAGAACGTCTTGACTTTTGGAGCTGGTGAGCCTTGTTAAGGAATTTCATAGTTTTTTACTCTTTATTTTTTAAAATTAAAGGTCAGAAAAGATGAGAAATTATCAGTATGCATGTGAAGACTGAAAGGATATTTCCCCCTTGTTCTCCAGGTTTAACACTGTACCCTTCATCATCCACATCAGGAGAGTTCTGTTATGGCACAGACAAACACATGAGGCATTATATTCAATCTACTACAAAGACTGTATTAAAAATCAGCATTCAGAGAGATTTACTTACGTATCGATCCCAGTCGATCTCACCATAAAAACCATTAGGTGCACCATTGGCTTTTTTCTGGGAATAAAACATACGGGATGAGACATTGTAAGAATGATCACAATGAAATAATAATTCACAACACTACATAAAGTAGGTTTGTAGACTGTTTATTCACTTTCATAAAATTATGTTGTACTCACAGATTTTTCTTTGTCTGGTGATCCACTGAAAAGATAAAAGCAATTGTTCAGAGTATCAGATTTCAGATATATGACTGAATGATAAGTATATACTATTAACTTTAAATTTAGCAAATTTATTGGTTATAAAGATAATATGATGTGGTTATGTGACCCTATACAATGGTTACTATGCTCAGTCCCAGCTTCAGATGGATTTGACAATTTCATACATATTGCATAAAAAATAGAACAAACTGGCATGTTTCTGTATTTTGTTGCATTGTGAATATTTGCAGTGCATTTCTCAATTTGGTTGCGTTGTGAGTATTTGCAGTGCGTGTGCTTGGTTATGAGTATTTGCAGTGTGTTTCTGTGTTCGATTTGCATTGTGAGCATTTGCAGTGTGTTTCTGTATTTGGTTGTGTTGTGAGTATTCGCAGTGCGTTTCTGTATTTGGAGCATATTTCTGTATTTGGTTGCGTTTTGAGTATTTGCAGTGTGTTTCTGTATTTGGTTGCATTGTGAGTATATGCAGCATGCTTCTGTATATGGTTGCATTGTGAGTATTTGCAGCATGTTTCTGTATATGGTTGCATTGTGAGTATTTGCAGCATGTTACTGTATATGGTTGCATTGTGAGTATTTGCAGCATGTTACTGTATATGGTTGCATTGTGAGTATTTGCAGCATGTTTCTGTATATGGTTGCATTGTGAGTATTTGCAGCATGTTTCTGTATATGGTTGCATTGTGAGTATTTGCAGCATGTTTCTGTATATGGTTGCATTGTGAGTATTTGCAGCATGTTACTGTATATGGTTGCATTGTGAGTATTTGCAGCATGTTTCTGTATATGGTTGCATTGAGTATTTGCAGCATGTTACTGTATATGGTTGCATTGTGAGTATTTGCAGCATGTTTCTGTATATGGTTGCATTGTGAGTATTTGCAGCATGTTTCTGTGTTTGGTTGCGTTGTGAGTATTTGCAGTGTGTTTCTGTATTTGGTTGTGTTGTGAGTATTCACAATGTGTTTCTGTATTTGGTTGCATTGTGAGTATTTCCAGTGTGTTTCTGTGTTTGGTTGCATTGTGAGTATTTGCAGTGTGTTTCTGTGTTTGGTTGCGTTGTGAGTATTCACAGTGTGTTTCTGTATTTGGTTGTGTTGTGAGTATTTGCAGTGTGTTTCTGTATTTGGTTGTGTTGTGAGTATTAGCAGTGCGTTTCTGTATTTGGAGCATGTTTCTGTGTTTGGTTGCATTGTG
Source organism: Gobiocypris rarus (assembly GCA_023029165.1). Classification (NCBI taxonomy): domain Eukaryota; kingdom Metazoa; phylum Chordata; class Actinopteri; order Cypriniformes; family Gobionidae; genus Gobiocypris; species Gobiocypris rarus. The sequence goes on along the minus strand of CM040915.1, from coordinate 31,160,639 downwards.
AGTATTAGCAGTGTGTTCCTGTATTTGGAGCAAGTTTCTGTGTTTGGTTACATTGTGAGTATTTGCAGTGTGTTTCTGTATTTGGTTGTGTTGTGAGTATTTGCGGTGTGTTTCTGTATATGGTTGCATTGTGAGCATTTGCAGTGTGTTTCTGTATTTGGTTGCATTGTGAGTATTTCCAGTGTGTTTCTGTATTTGGTTGCGTTGTGAGTATTAGCAGTGTGTTCCTGTATTTGGAGCAAGTTTCTGTGTTTGGTTACATTGTGAGTATTTGCAGTGTGTTTCTGTATTTGGTTGTGTTGTGAGTATTTGCGGTGTGTTTCTGTATTTGGTTGTGTTGTGAGCATTTGCAGTGTGTTTCTGTATTTGGTTGCATTGTGAGTATTTGCAGTGTGTTTCTGTATTTGGTTGCATTGTGAGTATTTGCAGTGTGTTTCTGTATTTGGTTGCGTTGTGAGTTTTTGCAGTGTGTTTCTGTATTTGGTTGTATTGTGAGTATTTGCAGTGTGTTTCTGTGTTTGGTTGCATTGTGAATATTTGTAGTGTGTTTTTGTATTTGGTTGCGTTGTGAGTTTTTGCAGAATGTTTCTGTGTTTGGCTGCGAATGTGAGTATTTGCAGTGTGTTTCTGTGTTTGGTTGTGTTGTAAGTATTTGCAATTTGTTTCTGTATTTGGATACATTGTGAGTATTTGCAGATGTTTCTATATTTAATTGCGTTGTGAGTATTTGCAGTGTGTTTCTGTGTTTGGTTGTGTTGTAAGTATTTGCAGTTTGTTTCTGTGTTTGGTTGCGTTGTGAATATTTGCAGTGTGTTTCTGTATTTGGTTGCGTTGTGAGTCTTTGCAGTGTGCTTCTGTATTTGTTTGCGCTGTGAGTATTTGTAGTGTGTTACTGCATTTGGTTGTGCTGTGAGTATTTGCTTGCATTGTGAGTATTTGCAGCATGTTTCTATATTTAGTTGCGTTGAGAGTATTTGCAGTGTGTTACTGTATTTGGTTGTGTTGTGAGTATTTACATTTGTTGTCAAACTGAAGACATTCTCTTAATGTTAGCTTTCCTTAGTTCCAGCTAGTTACAGATAGTCTTGGCCACTAAATAACTATATATATAATAAATATATATATATATGTATATATATAATGTGTGTGTGTGTGTGTGTGTGTGTGTGTGTGTGTGTGTGTGTGGACTGGTAATCCCTACGGTATGGGGACAAAATGTCCCCACAAAGATGGCAATATCCAAATTTTTGTCCTTGTGGGGACATTTTTGGTCCCCATGAGGAAAACATCTTATAAATCACACTAAGTGATGTTTTTGAAAAAGTAAAAATGCAGCATGTCTCCTGTGATGGGTAGGTTTAGGGGCAGGGGCAGTGTAGGGGGATAGAAAATACGGTTTGTACAGTATAAAATGCATTACGCCTATGGAATGTCCCCATAAAACATGGAAACACAACGTGTGTGTGTGTGTGTGTGTGTGTGTGTGTGTGTGTGTGTGTGTGTGTGTGTGTGTGTGTGTGTGTGTGTGTGTGTGTGTGTTATGGATAATGCGGGCCCTGGAAAAGGTTAAAAAGAACCACTGCACCAAACAGCATGAAAACACTACAAACGTTTGGTTGGTCTATTGTGCATGTTAGTTTTTCCTGTCTAAATTAGAAATTCTTGGCCAAAATAACCTTCAAAGCAGACTTAATGCCAATTGTAAAAGACTGGCTCTACTACTAATATACATTTGACAAAATTACACTGAGCCAAGTCTTAGCAATGCATAATCATTATATAAAGCATAATTCACTCTAATCACCATAAACTAAGCTGTGCCAAGGTGGGCAGCTCTACACATACACTAGTGAGCAAATCAGAATATCCTGTAGAGATCTGTGCAGAGCTGATGTCCACGGTGAAATCACTGACTGTTCTTACTCACGTGGAGTCACTGTCCTTTTCTTTCTTCCGTATCCCGAAGGCCTTTCGGGTACGCTTCTTCAGTCCTGTTAAAAATCGTGCTTATTGTCAGGAACCAAATAATACAAGTTCGTCTATTGTAACGAGACAAGAAAAATAACCTCAGTCAATCTTGATGAAATCTATATCTATACTATTATTCAAAAGTCTGGGGTCAGTAAGATTATTAAATTTTTGAAAGAAGTTATTATTGCTCAACAAGGCTGCATTTATTTATGCAGTTAAACAATAATATGGTGCAATATTTTACATTTATACATTTTAAAGAAGTTTTCTATTTTAATATACTTTATTAAATAAAATAATAGTCTTCAGTGTCACATAGGGCTGCCACTTTTTATTCGATATCCGAATATATATTCGAATATGACGTGAAATAGCCGTAATCGAACTATAAATAAACTATCCGGTTTGTAAAGTGCCATGTAGCATTTTAGCTTAGGCCCATGACCAAATCAAGCGAATAATAGCCAGTCTGTTTTTAAAATGGAAGATAACTCTCAGAACGGCCAGCCTGAGCAACAGACTCGCAGCCTGCACTTACAGTCCCGCACTCAGAGTCTCGCATTCTCAGGACCCTCGATTTTTCACGCCCCCTGCTGTTCTGAAGATCGTATTACGCCTTATCCAAATGCCATTTAAAACAATAGGATGCAATATAACGGTCTTATTTTATATAAAGTTTAACAAATAAATATACACAAAATAACGATTTTGCAAACATATTTGCGTTCCCTGCTCAATGAATGTGCCAAAATTACCCAGTAAATTGTAGAGTGTGAGTTGCAATTGAATGTAATTGAAGATGAAAAGTAAAGTCACTAAATTCTCTCTTCCTTTCTTCTTTGCTTTGTCCTGTTTACAGCAAGATGATGTTTAAGCTAAATAAAGTACAGACTTGTTTATTATTGGTGTTTTGTCTGTTATTATTTGAGTTTTGCTTTGCATTCAATATATATATAAAAAAACAGTTTTTTTAATGTTAGGAAGGTATATGTTAATTAGACCATTAGCATTGGTTGACCTGAGAAAAACATTAGAATTTGAATAAACAAAAATAAACATTGTAGCAACATAATATCACATAATATTTTTCAGAAGTTCAATCTGTAATTATATCTCTTCCATCAGTTATTTTCTTTCAATTACCACCCACACTGACAAAAAAAAATCTACTGAGTAATTTGTTAGTCAGAGAACACAATGAGATTTTTTGGCACATTTTTTTTGGCAAAATCGTTATTTTAAGTATATTTATTTGTTCAACTTTAATTTAAGTAAGACCGTAATAGTGCATCCTATTGTTTTAAAAGACATTTGGATAAGGGTGTAATACGATCTTCAGAACAGAAGGAGGCGCTGTCGCGAGAAAACGAGGGGTCTGAGAATGCGGGACTGTAGGTGCAGGCTCCGAGTCTGCAGCCTGAGCAGACAATTCACCCTTCACAGCAAGTTTGATTGACAGGCGATCTGAGCAATCAAATCGCCGAATTTGCCGTTTTGTCCGACAAAGCAGTCAGGAGATTAACGTTGGTGGAGTTGAACTTGAAAAACGGTGTGTACTGACGTCTTTCCGCGGTTGAAACAACATTGCTTTAAGTGTTTATTCATGTTTATTTGATGCTTATCAATGAACTAGAAGGAAGAGATGATCGGTTCACGAGCAGCTTTAACTGAGGAGTTACAGTGATCAAGACACATTAAACAGCCACAAAACGCTATTTATTGTAAACATTACTTTAAAAATGACCATTTGAAAGTTGAGACTTTGTTTCATATCAAAAGTAACTTGCTGTCCTGTCTGTCGGTGTGTTGCTTTGCTCCGCGATGTATTTTCTCCACATGAGAAAGTGTGTGTGGTGTGAGCGCGCCACGGCTTGTCAGACATAGCAACAGTAACTAAAGGGGGCGGGTTTGTGCGAACGGTAGATATTCGAATATATTCGAATACATTGCTTGATATTTGATATCCTTTCGAATTAGATTTTTCTCAAAAATGACAGCCCGTCACATGATCCTTTAGAAATCATTCTAATGCTGACTTGGTGCTCTGCTCAATATTTTTTTTATGTTGAAAACAGTTATGCTGCCTAATATTTGTAATAATACTTACTGAACCCAAACTTTTGGATGGTAATGTACCTGTATATGCATACAATTTTCACTTTTTGTAAATTATAGTACTGCCATGTAATCTTTTTAATGTTGTGCATTAATACATATAGCTCGAAAGGACTACTCTAATCAATGCTCTAAGATGTTTTGCTAATGTTTATTTTAAAGGTATTCAATGTAACCTTTGGTGCTATAACAGTTTATAAACAAAATTGTATGCGTCTTATAAAAGAACATTGTAGCCGGAACTACTTCTCTCTTTTTATGTCAATGACCAGACATGCAGGTACTCGGCTACTCCACAGTGGTTGTCTAAATTTTCCGACTATAAACCCTTTTAGTGTACTGTAATGATTCAGGATAAGACAAAAACACAGTTTCAATTCAGTTTATGGATTCATGATGTACTTGCTTATTATATATGTACATTTTGTAAATTAAAAAAGTTACATAGTGAACCTTTAAGTTGTGAAAACACTATATATTTCTGAATGTTCTCTGATTGTATTTTTTTAAACGTCTTAAAAACATTTTTTATTTTTTTAAATGTCTATGTGATGTTTTTCATATGATTTAAGACAAAACATATGCAAATTCATAAGTCAACACCATTGCTTAGTATTTTCTCCTGAAAACTGCAGTGGACCAAAGACAGTCTCAAAAACACAGTTTGAAATCGCTAGTGTTCCTTACACCACAAACTACGTTGTAACCAATCTCTTCAACGTGCGGGCGGGCTTTAGCATATCATCATTACTATGCTGCGAAGCAAGGAGTCTCAAGAGTATATATTTTTCTGTATATTATGATGCTATGATGAACTCTATGCCTTTTTCCACTGACTTTCTATGATGTTCAAAGCATTTCTAAGGATACTGATTGCTAGAAGGCAGCTGTACGACTCTGAGATGGTGAACAGGAGCATGGTTTGTGGGACATTAGCAACATATTATTAGTTGTTTGATAACATAGCCAAGCAAAAGGCTAATCATATTAATTACTGGTATGTGTCCGACATTGTAGCGATACATAAAACGCATTACCATTCTGATACATCAACCAGTATACAAACCTGTATAATTCACTCTTCCACTTCTTCTGAATCAGTTTCTGGTTTAAACATACATGGCAGAATTAAACCAGTATTTCCACTTGCCATTGTGCAGCGTTTACTACAGTAAAGTTGAGCGAGTGGGTTTCTGAGCCGGTGTGAGTGAGTGGAGGCAGAGACTAATTTGCATATTCATTGATCTGCTTATAATAAATTAAGCAAGTATGTAGAGTTACATTTAAGCTATTTTAAGGCATGAAGAAAACATTTTAATACAGTATGTTATTTTGGTGATCAAAGATGAGTTTTAAGGGATACAATTATTGACTACAGGGGATTTAAGGAAACATTCCATTTGATCATATTGCCAACATTATGGGAACGTTACTTTTGAATGTTCTCTGGACATTATGAAACAACCAGCAACATTTAAAAAATGTTAGACGAACACCCAACTAAACCGTAAAAAAAAAAAAAAAAAAAACATTCCATGAACGATGTATGAATGACGTTTTGAGAACATTTTTAAAGACCAGATAACTTTGAACGAATATTCTATTAACATTATTGTAATAATATTTGTTCATAACTTTGCCAGAATATTAGCCAAAGTTCTGAGAATTTTCCTGTTAACTGAGTTTGGATAAGAGCATTTGCTAAACCCACAAGTACAAAAGTATGAATATTTGCAAGGTTTTTTTTTTAGTACAATGTCAAGCTGCTGCCACTGCTTGTTATCAACTACCCAAACACAAAGCATAAATGCAGAGCTAAGTAGAATGTAGAGTTACATTCACTGACGTCTGAAAAACAAAAACTCTGAATTCAGTCACCAGGGGAGTGACATTTTCCATAAATATTTCAACATCTGCAACTAAAATGCAAAAACATTTTTCTCCAAGACCTCATTCTAAATGGACTGAATTAAATGATGACACTTTTTTATTATTATTGCATCAAGGCAAATGACCCATGCAACTCTGTACTGGGATTCACAGTGCATGTTTGACCTGGATGACCAAATCTGCAATGAGGCCATGCAGTCACTTACTGGTGGAAGGGTCAGCAACAGCAATTATGCAAGATCTAATGCTTATTTTTCAATATTTTCTTAATGTGCCAGTTAACTTATATGTAGAAACAAGCGTGCCAAAGGACTGGCATCATGGTCGATATTAACAGACAAAGCAACAGAATTTATAGCCTGGAGATCTTGGCACGCGGGACACGATTAAGGATCTTAGTGCAAAAGCTTCTAGTTGTGTGTTCACCCATCATGCCTCTAGTCTAAAAGACCTCTAGGGAAAAGCTGACATTTCCTCCTCCGCTTGGCTAAAAGTGAAGCAATTAATTAGAGTTACTCCAAAACAAATACAAGGAGATGAAACAGCTTGTTAACTACTTTAACATTTGAATCCTACAATGCCATTAAATGAAGACAGGAATAGTTCACATTTACGCACCCTTATGCCGTTCAACGCCCATATGTCTTTCTTTCTTCTGTAGAACACAAAAGGAGAAATTTTGAGGAAAGTACTGGTTGCTCTTTTTTTATTGTTATTATTTTACAATAATTGATTGCAATGATAATTATTGACTAGCTTTCAAGATCCAAAAATGATACATGTCTTCTGAACCATTCAATAGTTGAGAAACAAATTGACATTCAGGTTATTCAAGTTGTTCACTGATAATCCCAAATTAATATGTCACTTATTCAAGACAAAGGCCTTGATATCGTGTCTTGATCAAGCGAGGCCTTCAAGACCAAAGGCCTTGATGAAGCCTTGATATCGCGGAATCATGGGAGTTGTTGTCTTCACCTCTACAGCTGGTGGAAGAAAAAAAAAAACGGGACTCTGCCACTGGAGCAATTACTAATGAGAGAAAAACCTGACACAGACCTTGAGAGTAGTGGAGCTTTTATTATGACGACTGCTTCCGCTTCTTCCAGTTATGTGTATGTGGGGTAACACAGCGCTGTTTAATCATATTAGATACATTTGATTGTTTTGAAAGTTACGTTAAAATGCTACTCTGTGCATTTTCTCGGCAGCTACTACGAGGCACTACAGCAGTAAGCTAATCGGTATTAGGCATGGTAAAACATGGTTCTCGCGGTAAATCAATAAAACGAGATTTAAACAATAAGACTAACTGTGTTGAGCTGAATAACAATGATTCGTTTTCTGTCGATGAATGTATCCAAACAGTTGCTCACCTGTCTGTAACATGGACCATGTCATGTTTAAAATTGCTTATTTCTCTGGATTTAAACATTCTTGGAAACATTTGGAATAATGTACAATTCAACTAAATATTTAACATTGTTCTAGTGGCTTTTTGGATATTTTAATCTAGAAATCTTACATATTGTGCCTTTAACTCAAGAACCATTGTGATCATTGAGTCAATAAGAACTGAATCTGTCCAATCTGAAAACAAATCAGTAGATATGTCTAACCAGCAAGCACCAGCTGCCAACGATGCCTTGGTGAATGGTTCGGCTCACAATTTGTTAATCTCAATCAATCCGATTCAGAGGAAAATAATTAATACAAATGTTGTTGTTTTTGAATTCTAATGTTTTGTCTCATATGCTCTAAATAAAAGGCTGCATTTATTTGATCAAAAATACAGTAAAATTCTGAAATATTATTACAATTTAAAATAGCTGTTTTCTATTTGAATATTTTTTTAAATGCCATTCATTCCTGTGATCAAAGCTGAATTTTTAGCATCATTACTCAATTCAGAGTCACACAATCCTTCAGAAATCATTCCAATGTGATTTGATGCTCTAGAAACATGTATTATCATTACCAATGTTGAACAGTTGTGCTGCTTAATATTTTTTTGTGAAAACCGTGACACTTTTATTGAGAATTATTTGATGAATAGAAAGTTCAGAAGTACAGCGTTTGGAATATTTTTTCTGTAACTATATAATAGTCCTTACTTACTTTTGATCAATTTAATGCAATCTTATATTCTTAATGCACCCTTATACAATAATAAAAGTATCATTTCTATAAAAAAAAGTTTACTAACCCCAAAAGTCTGAACGTGTATATTGTACTTTTATGGTGATTTTGTGTCCTTTCTAAAGTTTGAAAGCTTCAGTCCCCATTCTTTGCAATGGAAAATAATGACCAGTCCATTCTTCAAAATTCCCTTTTGTGTTTCCCCAGAAGAAAGAAAATCATACAGGTTTGGAGCTACATAATGACTGACAAGGGTTTTCATTTTTGGATGAACTATCCCTTTAAATTAGAGGAAATAAATCATGACCTATAAGATCGTGAGGGTGGGACTGTAGAACACAGAGCAAAGACACACAAACATCCTGATGGCAGATTTTTATATGGGAGCTATATTCTTGTGTACTGGACAGCATGTGTAAGCCTGGCCCCTAAAATTTAACCTAAATTTAAATGTGCCATAATGATGTTTGTGTGTGTCACGGTGCAAATACACATGCTCACTGGCCATACAACGTGAGACACATAATCCTTCACCTCCTTCAAGGAGACAGACACCAAAACAAGCATGTGCTGCATTTGGATGTCATGTACAGTCGGCTAGAGAATATTACCACGCAAATAAATAATATAAACAGACAGCGATTAATTTAAGGGCCCAAAGTGGATTTTTACCTTGCATCATGGTTGCAGCACTTCATTCCTCGGTTTCACGAAAGCAAACAAACTGACATGAGATACAGCAGTGATCCGGTAACCGGGCGTTAAAGGAAAGGCTCATACTGCCCAGCCCCTCACGTCTTCGTCTCTCGGATTTCCCGGTAACCGGTGGGTTAGGCCCCAGGCACCGCCGCATCAGCAGCATCCACACACGCCATCATCACAGAGGGGATGCTGAGGACAGCCGATGAACGGAGAACGAGAGTGTGGGAGGGTCGCGTAATTACGAACCCTACTATGGCGGAGGCTTTTCTCGTGAATATTAATAAGGTCATGACGACGTAACTTGGCAACCTTCCTGGAGCGTCCAGTCACGTAACTTTTTGATATTCATGAGCCAAACCTAAGGATTCGTGGGTTCGCAGACTTACTAGCGTTCTACGCCAGTCTGTTAGCAAATCAGTTAGGCCTGCGTCACGTTGCGTACTTAATATTCATGACCTAGGCCAAGCCATAGTAGGACTCGTACATTCACAGGAGGGATATTAAGGGGGCAAACGGAGCAGGGAAGGACTGTCCGTCTGATCCTTGGCCTGATCCTGAGAACGATATTCATATGATAGAGCGCCGCCTGCTGGTGGAACAAAAGTCTCAGGCCATAGTGAAAATACTGGTGCAGTTTTCTGATTTACTAGATTTACATGAGAATTATTCATTATAAACGGCATTGACAGTCTCCTCTTAAAGGGATAGTTCACCCAAAAATACTTAGTATGGAAAATATTAAGCCATGAAAATACTCAATGGCTACCGTAAACTGTTTTAATTACCAACATTCTTCAAAATGTCTTTCTTTTTGTGTTCAACAGAATAAACTCATACAGGTTTGGAACAACTTTTAGGTCGAGTAAGTGATGACAAACTTTTCATTCTTTGGGCGCACTATCCCTTTAACAGACACACAACCGTGAGGAACATATGGTTCACCTTATTCTGAGTAGGCCTACTTGTGGAAACATAGGCTACTCTATCCACCGGTTCTACAGACACGGTTTAAACCCAGTCCCAGACTAAAAATGCATGTTTGAGTCGTTTTAACTAGTTAAGCAACTTTCACTGATATATCTTTAAATATGTCAGTGCCATTGTTTTGTATCAAGATACACACCCTGTAATGTTTTTTTTTTTCTAAGACACATTTATAAAAGATACTTAAATGTCCTAATAGACTTTTATAGCGGTGAATGAGAGAATACATTAAATATTTTTTTGTATGTCCCGATTTGCTCAAATAGCAAAAGAAAAACGCAACAATACTGATTTCACAACTTTCAAAAAGAGGGGAAAATTGTGTGAGATTGA